>JASEVX010000007.1:75401858-75562450 GCA_031761405.1 Serripes groenlandicus
TCTCTCTTCTAGAGACCCTTAAAGTCGGTCTTCGTTTCTGTTCGTTTGTTTGTAAAATGTTTGTTTGTTTGTTTGTGGCAAGCGTAGCGCCAAAACTATTCAACGAATTTCGACCAAACTTGGTAGGGATGAAATGTCTAGGCTCTAGTTGTTCCTTTTGTAGTATGGTCGCCATAGAAACCACTGTTGCTATGGAAACGGGCAAAAACCGATGATCGTCCCGATTTTTGATCCGTCTCTTCGTTTTCTTAATATTTGAGTTGCGGTAAGGGGTACCATTTCCGCGGAAAACACAGACACGTCAAAACTAAATATATCGACACAAAAAGAAATGGTTTCCTATTACCTGATCACTGATTGGATAAAAATCCGGACACGACCAAATATCGACCAACCAGAGAGCACTTCACATAGCCATTACAACTTCCGTTTCCCGTACTTTTACACGAAGAGAAGAAATATTCAAGTGAATTTGACGCTGTTCTCGCAACAACTCGATAGCTTGTTTCATTATTCGTGCGGTGTCGTGAGAGTAGAGACAAGAGAGAACCATCGTCGCAGTATGCTTGTATTATGTATTATTCGTTTACCTTTGAAAGTTGAATACGAGAACTATCATCCCTCGAGATTTCACACGCTAATAACATACTCGTGCCGACCCACTCGTTTTATTACACGCATGGAAATATTACTGGGGATAGAATCCTCGTATCAAATGTGCAATGAATGGTACATTAACTCTATATTTTACTAGGAGAAATGGTGACTGTGGATCACTGTTTGCGAGGTTCTATCAATCTCAGCCGAACAAAGGATGTTTCAAGTCAAAGGATACTTTGGGTAAGTTCTGTTTCCATTCTTGTATTCAGTTTAACCTTTCAGAGCAACATCTGAAGGAGGAGATATAAAACACATGTGTTGTTCTTTAAAGGTTAAAGCCGTCTCCTAATAGAAACACGTTTTGTCGTATTTGAATGACGACAGTTTTGGAATATTCATTATGGTCCTTTTTTTCGAGATGTTTGCTTTAATTTTTGTCAGATGTTGAAAAGATAAATCAGTCGTTCTAAAGAGGTGTCCGCTCTGCAGAGGTAACGTAACGTAACGTTTACAACGAGATTAATGTAAATTTGAATATTGCTTTAACATTTGCCCACATAAAGCTAATGTATCAACGCAACAGCAGACAACTTTGGAAACATGTGATGGCATTAATTCTTCATTATTTACAATTTCTCCTTAGACACAATTTCTTTCAAAATTCGTCTTATACAGTTGCGTCAAAATACGAGTTCACGTAGGTAAGTGTTCACTTTATAACTTTATTCATAAACTTTGTTTAGTTTAAATGAGGTAAAAATTTCAATGTAATGCATCAATTTATTGAACTCGGCTTGAAGACTAGCAGTGGTGCTATGTTAAAAGGTGTATCTTACGAATGGCATGAAAACTCATATAATCAAACAATTGCAAACTATGATGATCTGATGTTCCCTAGCAGCAACACATGTTGAACTAGGTTTGCGGGTCATATACTTCTGTTAGCCGGCCGCAAAGCAAACCAATCAGAGGGCGTTTATATTACTAACGTAAAACAATAAACTTTACTGTTTCTTCAGTGCAATCCCCAAGCCCCTTTGTCCTTTCTATATAATTAAAAATGATATATTCACATTGCCTGATTTTAACTTTATTTGCAGGGTTGTCCTATACCCTAATATCGGATTTCAAAAAACAAGTCTTCATTTATTTGCTGTAAATTAACCAGCGACGTCGGAGTATGATACAATGTATTTTAGCCGCATAAAATGGTGACAAGTTGTCTAGTATAATACAATGTATCTTAGCCGCATATAATGGTGAAAAGTTGTCTAGTATAATACAATGTATTTTAGACGCATTAAATGGTGACAAGTTGTCTAGTATAACTAATGCAGCTCCTTCATGCATTTCTAGGTGGGGTAATGTCCGGCGATATGATCATTCCGGCCACCGACTACAAGTCTTTCTCTATCTCATGGACATGTGTCAAGCCGTCTGTAGATGAAGGCGTATGCAGTGACGTCGCTGTGGTGGTGAAAACAAGGAAAGTCAACCCATCTCCGAGAGTCATGAACACCATTGAAGCTATTTTGAAGAAACTTTTGGGTCTTTCTCTGTCTGACATGACAAAATATCGCCATACCGGAGGTAAAACAGTTTATATTTATATTCGTCGAATAGAAACATGACGCAATGCTCTATATCTCGAAGTCACTTGACCAACAATGCACTTCCTCGTCGAATTTAAGCAAACCGTATTGCCACTAGCCAACCCGTCTTTACGTCGAAGTTTACTAATCCAACATATTTCAAGATACAGAGGTTTGTATGTATTTAGTAATAAGTCACATATGAATCGAGATTCGTCATTGACCGAAATCACGACTTTCCTCATGTATTCAATCAACAATGGACATCGTTTGCGATTAAAGTAGACCCAAACTCATCTTGCTCAATCGTGCAGTCTATTTTGTTCGACGCTGATGTATATATTAACACTTTTTTACATATACAACAACTGGTAAATTATATACGATGGGGTACAGTGGTCTCGCGACAACTCGAAGTGAATTTACTACTTCCGAGGTACCGACATGTTCGAGTGACCATTGGATGTATGCCACGTTCATGTATGTTATGTAAACTTCGTAATTTATCTTACACTCGACTGACTGTTTATTTTAAAAATCAGAACTGATGCTTCTCCGTTTTTTGAGAAGATAGATCCGTTCGAAGACATAATTAAAGGTAAACGATATGTTCGAATTATCAGATGTTCGAGTTATCGCGAGTACACTGTACTTACACTCTGTAGGATAACGGTAACACTAGTTGTTGGTTATAACGCACGCCAATGGATCAGGGAGAGCTCGGGGGACAGTCGACTGAGGAGTGGTGTATGTGTGTAATTGCAATTGTTTTCATAAGTTATCTGCAGACACGTCAAGGATCTGTTCTGCTTGCGATAGTTTGCCTTACGCTGTTTGCAATACATATATCCATGATCCTTATGTAACTAACCAGCACAATGCTAAGAAATAGTCAGTAACTATTAGTGATAATGAGCCGTCCCGCGAGAAACCAACATTATGGCATCTGCGTAATGTATCGGCCAAGATCAGCCTGTTCAACCTGCGCAGCCTGTTCCGGGCCGACACATTCCGTCTCAGGGGGACAAATGTAAAGAGTTTCAGAAACAGATAATCCACAGGAGGCGAAAAGTGTATATCCGGGTAAGCCTGCGCGGCATGCTAAGGCTGAACCTGGTCGATACTTTACGCAGAGTCCACAATGTTGGTTTTCTCGCGGGACGGCTGGTATATTCATCTTTTTTTTCCAGCTTGTCCTCAAGAGTTTAACTACCCGGTGCCTATAAACAAGAGAATGTTCGCTACTTACTAGATGTGATATTTTGTGAATATAAAAAACAAGCAATAAATGTGTGTATGCAATATGTCAACTTATTCTTTTATCAACTATTTAAAATTTATCACATGACAATTCTTGTATCCGATCTAATATACCTATTACGTATTTCTTTATGTGTCACACGTGGTATATTACATAACCGAATCACTATTTTTGTATTCATCCGCAAGTGTGTACACAATGGCTGAGAATGTGTATCCGGTAAAGAAAAACGTCACGATAGATGGACGAGGTAAAGGGGCCATTATTGGGCATAAACATATTTGTGTGTGTGATAAGTTAACAGTTTATAAAGTATAACATGTTAAGACTATTTTCTGACAGCGAAAAACCGATTGTCAAGTGATAAAAAAGAATCTGACATTCGTTGTCATTTCATAAAGTTTTATTAAACTCGTCCAAGAATTTTGGTATTAAGCTCGCCAGAGGCTCGCTTAATAACACATATCGTGAACTCGTCTAATAAAACTGTATATGAAATGACAACTCATGTCAGATCCTATATATATTTATATTTATGAAATATACAAATTTACTACCTTGGAAGAATATTGTTTTGGGTACAGCTGCGAGAAAGCCAAAATACACGCCTTTGATTAAATTGACGCTATGAAAACCCATTTAAAACGGCTTTAAAAATCTAATCAACTATTTTATCAACATGCTGATATGAGTCTCGACGAGCTGAAAATGCCGTCGGATATTTGTGACTAGTGTAGATGCAGATAAATATTTGTATCAATATCAAGTACATGTACCATCAACGAATCTTTCATTAAAGACTGAATACACTTACCAAATTATAGGAATGTGCGATTTGGTCTGTAGAGGTCTTTATCAAGTTTCAAGTTTATTTATTCAGCATATAAAGTTAAATTACATTGCAGTAAACATATACATATGACAGTTTAACAAATGAACATATATACATTGACGAGAAAAACACATACATTTTAACAATTTACATATACTACACATGGCAAAGATGTCAAAAACCTCAATTTAACGTACACACCAAAACAACCGAACAAAACATATATCGTTCATGGAATGACAGAAAAGAGACTATGCAGTTGCACAGGCGGAATTTGATCGACGCCGAGGAATAGGACGCGAAAGTCGATTGTCTTGTGTAGTCTCTTACACAAAACCAAAACAAGCCACACGCGTGACTGGACAACACAATAGTGTAAAGAGTGACTCGTGCATTTTTCCTTGCCTTGTTGAATTCAATACCCAAGTGAATGGGTTCAAATCTGAATGGATCTTATTACTATTTTATTGTGTATGTTTACATGTATTATCTTTTGTGTGTACCATTTGCTGCAAATCATATCATTATTTCTTTTCATTTTGAATGCTTCTGTTTGTTTTAAATTCTTAAAATGAAAAAATTATCACATTTATAACATCATTTAAACATAATGAATATATGGTTTATTCATGTACCTTTCGATGCGAAATGGTCAGCACATTACCTTTTTAGCGAAACACATCTACGTCATATCATCATCCATCGTAAAAATGTCGTGCACGACAATATATGATTTGCAAAGAATCACCACAATGCTACCAGAAACAGCAACGAAAAATAACAACAACAACAACAACTACAACTGTTACATACGGAAGTTTGGACAGCCTGTTGGATTGTTATGCAATACTGCCAACCAAAAACTATGGAAGCCCGGAAGGGACTTCTTACTTCAATACTTCTGATTTCCATACTTCTAACTTCATTACTTCTAACTCCCAAACTTTTAACTACATTATGTCTAACTTCCTCACTTCTAACTTCTAACTTCATTACTTCTAACTACATTCACTTCTAACTTCTAACTTCATTACCTCTAACTTCCAACTTCTTTACTTCTAACTTCATTACTTCTAACTTCATCACTTCTAACCTCTAACTTCATTACTTCTAACTTCCAACTTCTTACTTCATTACTTCTAACTTCATCACTTCTAACTTCTAACTTCATTACTTCTAACTTCCAACTTCTTTACTTCTAACTTCATTACTTTCTAACTTTATCACTTCTAACTTCATTACGAATGAAAACAATACGATTTGGAACTTCGAAGTTCAATGTAATGAAGTTAGAAGTAAGGAAGTTAGAAGTATGGAAGTTAGAAGTAAGGAAGTTGGAAGTTAAAAGTGATGAAGTTAGAAATGTTGAAGTTAGAAGTATGGTAGTCAGAAGTCAGAAGTATTGAAGTAAGATCATTTTGGACATTGGAAGTTAAATGTAATGAAGTTAGAAGTAAGGAAGTTAGAAGTAATGAAGTTAGAAGTAATGAAGTTAGAAGTAATGAAGTTAGAAGTAATGAAGTTAGAAGTAATAAAGTTAGAAGTAATGAAGTTAAAAGTAAGAAGTGAATGTAGTTATAACTAATGAAGTAAGAAGTGGTGAAGTTAAAAGTAATGAAGTTAAAAGTTAGGAAGTTGGAAGTAATGAAGTTAGAAGTATGGAAGTCAGAAGTATTGAAGTAAGAAGTCCCTCTAGGGCTTCCATAATAAAAATACATCAACTAGAAACCGCCAAATAATCCCATCAGTGATGTAGAGACACGTTTAACAATAATATCGTCATTGCTATTTTGATACCGGAATTGATACTAAGCTTTGAAATGTATCGAGCGTACGATCTACATTGAGTTAAAAGATGTATTACCTGCCCAAACATGAAGAATGCTAATATTTGCATCTTTCAACTTAATGTAGATTGTACGCTCGATAAATATGAATGGGTTCAAATCTGAATGGATCTTGTTACTATTTTATTGTGTATGTATATTTTATTGTCTTTTGCGCGTTTTATCTGCCATGCAAAGAACTATCAAGGTAATATGATACTCAAACACCTCGCACAAAAAAAACAGGCTCATAAACTACTTTCGTAATTTCTGAAAAGACCTACGAGGTCAGTGCTTATTTCGTACCAGGTCCCGTATTCACTAACCCTGCACAATTCTATTTTCGGACTAAATTTAAATTTAAGTCCGTATTCACCAACCCGTCTGAAATGAAACGCGACCTAAAAACGATAAGCTGAAATTGTATCAATGACGCATGAGTAGAAGGCAGGAAGGCACCTAGTCGATGTTCTATTTACATAAATAGAACATCGGGAAGGTGCCCTAATCAAGGATAAATAACATCAAAAACCTGTCTGCCCTAATCATGTACAGTATATCGATATTGAAAGCTGCCGGTTTTCAAACGAGTTGACTAAACTTGTGACCAACATTCAGAGAAATTATTTCAATGTTCACTCATTCCGAAAGACGGACAAGAAAGAATTATGGACGGACATGTCTAGAATGTTTATATACACACTATTCATCTTTTAAATGATCTCTCTCAAAGGTATTTTTTATCGATGAAACCGTTTATGTTTTTAGTGGGTGGGGTAATTTAATAATTTGTTCTCCCAGTCATAGAGACACACAACATTCGAATTAAGTCAGCAACATTTCATCATTAAATAAAGTAACCATTCAGGGTTAAAATCGGAGATTGGACCGTTCAGGTGTTTTGTTTGTTTTCACGGACTATTTGGTTAACAATAACATGCACGAAACGACGAGGATAGAGATACATAGATAAGTATTCATATCTCGAATCTATCATGACCATTTGGCATCAGTTAAATTAGTTTGGCTATGTTTCCATTTGCTGTCAAAACAACAAAAGATACATCTAGCACAAAACTACATGTACTGATGTGGATGGTTAGTGAAGATTGGCGAGACTCTGCAGATAAACAGGCTTACCAGAACAACAAAGATATGTTATGAACCAAACATCACAAGAATGTAAAATATATACATCTTGTAATTAAGGGGCCTAATGACACTCTGCATTTGGCATCAATTAAGGTGTAACATTGACATAAAATTAATTGGGCTACATTTTCATTTTCTGTCAAAACGCAATAAGGTACATCTAGCACAAAACAACAATTAGATGGTTAGTGAAGATCTACGAGAATGCAGATGCACAGGCCCACCAGAGTTTTCAATGAACGAAGATGAATTATAAACCTAAAATCTAAAGATGCGACTCAATGATTGCAAAGAATTGATAATAAATGTTCTAGTTTACGGTATTATACATTTGCACACATAACATCTATATTGATTGAATTAAACTGTAAACCGGATGAAATAAAATGCATTGGATAGACAGGATTCGATTAATCTATTAAGGAATACAAATTTATTGTGCAAACAACTATACAGACATTGGTGTTTCTTTTTGTTTCCGTTCATTCACTGTATCAAAACAATTAATTTAACATGACAATTTATGACAGTAATTATACAGATTTCCCGAACTGAAGGATGAGATAGCTGCCAGCCAAAAATATATATTAGTCTTAGCGAAGGTCATCAGTCTGTCAATCCTGACATTGGCCGACAAAAACAAGCTAGGAAATGATGAATGAAAATATCGTAACCTGTTTATAAAGTACATCAAAATGTTAACCATTTCCAACATATCTAAAGCGACGACTATGAAAACATTTTGATAAAAATGCAGAAAGTCTCTTTGAATGTGAGTTTAGTTATTGATTAAAGTTGGAAACATTCTGTCAAAAGTAGGAATTGCTGGTCATGGTTAACTGTAGTCTAACACTAATTATTATGCTCTTTTATGGGTTATCTTCTGTGGGAAATGGAGATTTGGTAGGTTTACCCTTTTCCAAATAGAGATGCTTTCTGGTGCCTCGATATCTGCAGCAAGAATCTTTTGAAAGCATTGTAACAAATGGAAAAATTGCAAACTCTATTCTATAACTGTTATATACATGTATCATAGAGATTTTCCAGATTATTGCAAAGTCGTCTGCTTCTGATGTATTGTATATGGAAAAGGGTTAAATAATTTCTTCTTTTTTTTATGTTTAGAATATGTTACAACAGAGCTGTCACAAATTGTCTGTGGTAAAGAAAAACAAGATATAGAGGAAAATAATTATACCTCAAATCTCAAACTGTAAAGGCTGCAGGGCCTTGGATTACAAAATAGAACCTTAAGTACTTTTAAAGTGATACTTTTTAAGAAAATATTCTGTTAACCTTTTCCCATGTACAACAAATAGCAAAGATAAGGAAACTATATTAATGAAAGGACGATAATAATTATTATGTAATTAAGATTAAACCACTGTCTTAAAAACTAGCAGTGGTCCTATGGTTCCATGGCCTGTAACTTTTGATTCAGACGATTGCAAACATTTACTTTGCCCAGTGTTATATTTAACATATAACAATAAACAAACATTTAGAATATTCAGACCACTACATTTTTAAAAAGTAATTTCAATGCCTGAAAACATTGTGGCAAAAGTAGAAATTGCTCATCATGAGCAAATTCTACTTTTGCATTAATACTTATCATTTTACTCTCTGAAATCATATTATAAAGCTGCCTATTTGAGATTTTGTGTCGCTTGCGGTGAGCTCGACATAGCTGTCACAATGGCGGTCGAATGTGCGTACGTCTGTCCGAACCTTGTCCGGCCCACATCTTAACTATGCATCATAAGATTTCTAAGAAAGACCGTGATGAGGTGGCGTGTTGTGTACAAGATCCAGGCATATACCTCAAATGTCAAGGTCACACTAAGTGGTCAAATGTCAAAATGACTTCTGTTTAATAGGACTGACTCTCGACCATGCATCATAGGATTTCCAAGTTACTGGGCACGCATGATCACCAATATGAGTTGAAATGTCATGCAAAAGACCAGGCCTGTACCTCAAAGGTCCAGATCACACTTAGAGGTCAAAGGTCATCCATGCATAATAGGATTGCCAAGTTACTGAGCACACATGTTCACCTTAATGTGGTCATGATGGCAAAAATGAAAACAAATTTTGCAAAAAAGGAGACTGTTCTCTTTTTATCCTTTCCCACTTGTAAACATATTTTGAAGCATAACTTACTAGGCCCTTAAATAACCGCGTATAAGGAGCACTATGTATGTGACAAAACCTTTGGAATGGGATTCTAGTTTGGGGGAAATATTTAATATCTAGAAAAAGAGCTGAGAGGTTGATGTTCTCATGTAATTGAATTGTAATTTTATTCTAGAGTAAAATCTTCTTCTCATAGTAACCATTTTATAAGAATATAATTGAAAGTAATTTCACCATATAAACTTATGTTTAGTTGTAGAATTGAACGTGGGAAACATTTCTATAAATTAAAGTATATATTTGAATAGAGTTAAAAAAAATGTAGTGAAAGAATAAATTGCTCATGAATAGCAATATCTCCATTCACCTCATGTTTGTCTTTCTCTTGGATATCTCAAAATGTTTTCAAGTGGGAAAGGCTTAATATTTATTTTGTAGTCAACAAGTCAATTAAATATGTTCTACAGAGCAATATAGTCACTTATGACTGCCAGTATATCGAATTCTTGGAAAAGCATCTTAAAGCAATTCGCGGCTGTTGCATTGATGTAAATATAAAAACATTTGAACATTGTCAATAATTTAGGGGTTTGTTGACACACTTTGCTTGTAAGAATCAACAGCTTTCATTTCATTAAGTTGTCTGGACCCATTAACTACTATGCCATCACTTAAGTGATATAATGTGATATAATTAGGATGATCTTGGTCCTGTTGATTTTAATATCTGCATGTGGATACATGTACTTGAATACATGTACTTTAATTATTTACATAGTTATACTGTGTGGCGATCGTGTAGAAAATCCTGCAAAGTGACAAGCAGTATCTCGGTGTATGCCTTGCGATTTTCAATAATAGTGCACTATGGTGTGGGTAAGTTTGAGAAAAGCTGCATCCTTTGACAGTAAGCTTGCCAGAATGTATGTCTTGGTGATATTTAAGTTGCGTTCTAAAATGGGTCATCATGTGATTAAAATAAGGCCATACCAAATATAAGAAAAATCTAGTTGGCACTCTATATACCACCGTTTTAGCTCAAGAACGATGAAACTTTATTACAGTGTTTGTCTTGGTTATATTTTAGCACAATTTGTTGGGTTATCAGGTGTTCATCACCAGGTCGCTATATACCATAAGTATAAATTCAAGTTTGATAAATGTTTAACACTATATTGTTAGGAGTAGAACTTCAAAAAATAACTGAAATGTCTCTAGACAAGTATTCCTTCAAAGGGAAAAGTATGCTGATCTTCATTTAAATATATGTAACAGTTAATTGAGTATTACGTCCTTTAATAACCTGTGTCTATTTGCAAATCTAATTGTGTCAAAGGAGCTCAGCTGTAATCAATTCAGTTGCTTGGATTTATGTTTATCTAATCAATGTATTTAAATTTAAAGAAAACCCGTAATTACAATGGTTTATGAAATTGTTACTTGGTTTTTCCATATAACGGCGGCAATAACGGTTGCTTTTTATTAAGGTGGTCCTAGTCTTCAGAAAATACCAACATCAATTCTAGTATCTGATAACTTACATGTAGCAGTTGATCATTTACCTATGGTGGCATACTTCTGCCACCACATAACCACTTAATTATCCCGTTATATAACTAGTTAGTCACTTAATTATCATGATAAACACGAGTATAAACTGTAGATTTCTAAGTGATTCTTTTATAAAACACCTAGCATGTAACAGGTAAGCTAGTTTCATGATTTGCTTGCCAAAAGTATGCGGCAAAAATACAATAAAATCAAACAAAACAAATTAAATCTCATCTTCATTGTCAAACATTGGTGATGGATCTAAATAATTTGAAACATTTTAAATAAGTTGCATTATAGAGATGTTATCACAATTTAAAATATAATTTCGATACTTTTGATTGGCAACAATAGAATGCACCCGTTATTTAGAGATTTGGAAAAAAAGAATCGTCTTATTTTTTTGATAGTCTTATAAATTATCATATCATTGACGGTGAATAAAAATGTACAACAGTGAATGCCCGACTGTACCTACCTGAACAGTAGATCAGTTATTAGATAGTAGTTCATTTATTTAAATAGTAGTTCATTTATTAAACAGTAGTTCATTAAATAAAACAAGTTCATTTATTAAACAATAGTTCATTTATTTTAAACAGTAGTTCATTTATTAAACAAGTCCATTATTAAACAGTAGTTAATTTATTAAACAGTAGTTCATTTATTAAACAAGTTCATTAATTAGACAGTAGTTCCGTTTTTAGACAGTAGTTCATTTATTAAACAGTAGTTCATTTATTAAACAGTAGTTCATTTATTAAACAGTTGTTCATTTATTAAACAGTTCAATTATTAAAAAACAGTAGTTAATTTATTAAACAGTAGTTCTTTTTTTTACATTAGTTCATTTATTAAACAGTAGTTCATTCATTAAACATTAGTTCATTTATGAAACAGCGTTTCCTAAGTAAATCACAAGTTCAACTGGTAAGTCAATTTCTAACACTGATCATTGATAAGAATATCTTTAAACGCAAATGGCGGAAGCCGTTATTACTGATTGTAATGTCTTCCTTATGATCCGACTGTTGATGAAATGCTAGTCTCCTTCTACCGATGTGGGTTTTTTCGGCAATAGCTGTTTAACCTCAGTTTTTGACCTAGAGGTTAAACAAATGATCTTGATTGTAGACGAATCAAATGTTGTTTTTAATGAATAATGTCGAAGAAATAAAGGAAATGAAACGTTTTGATTGGTTCAAAGTTAAGTTGGCGACCCTATGAGAGGCACTAATAAGGTGAAGTTTTAAAATAAAATGATCTGCATACTGACCTTTAATTGTTTCCTTAAGAAATAAATTTCAGTGAAAAAAATAAGTGAAAATGTATGCAATATAATATTTAAGAGCGAAGAATTAATTTGTTTTTGAAACATGATAAGTTTTCAGTTATTTATCGTCAATTGAAACTTATACACCTCTTTGGAGCCTCGCGTAATCTCCAGTCATGTGACGTATTCTCGGCCTTGAATGCGCATGTTCCATTTCTTAGTGTTTTCTCATATTGATCGCCGTGTATCTTTTTTAAAGATATTTCTTGTATATAATCATTGGAACTAAAGTACTTTCATCTGTTTTAGCTTGCTGATGAACAACCTTCCACAAGAGCCTGTTCGTATAAATGTGTGTGAACCGATTGATTGACAGACAGAGAACTAAAATTAAACATATATTAAATCATTCGTTAGTATTCTTTACTCGAATCGTTTCCAGGAACCACCCGATGAGTCGAGGTAGAGCGCCCTAGGAGGGAAAGGCACATTTCCTAGCCCAGTACGTTTTTTTCGAGGAATCAAGAATAATTGAACCGTCGCCGTAACAGAGATACTGTTGGAAACCCCAATAAAACGAACAATTCGAACAATTCGAACCATTTCTAGTGTTGTCCTTAATTTAAACTTTTGTAACAGAAATGTTTAAAAGCACAAATCTTGACTATAAAAAGAACGGCTGATTTCTTGTTTCTCCCGTTCACAAATAATCAACACGTATTGAATGATAATGACTTTAGGTCTAAGGGAAGCAATTCGGATAACCTTGACGGGCGGACAATTTCATATAATTGTATAAGACTGTAGTTGTCTCCCATTGGACAATAATGATTTTGTTTAAAGTTGAAAGTGTTTATTATAAAGTTGAATAACCTCTGATTGATTTATAAACCTAAAAAGTGTTTGCTTATAGCTATATTGACACATTAAGAATCATTTTCAGAAGATCCTGTGTTTTCTGAAATTGAAAGTAAGATTCAGTGCGGGATAAGGCTGACCATTATTTGACCTCATTAAACGAAAAATGGTCCGTCAACCCAAATGTTTATGGATGAGAATATCCACCAAAACTCTATGGGTCTAGATGACATTCTTATTTATGAACATTACATGCTAATTTGTCTTCTTTCTTACATCTTACATGCATGTGACATGTCATTCGTCATTCTTACAAGTGCATGTTGTAAGGTGTTAATTTCATCGTTCTGTCTTCCACTTGCATGCGTTTTACCGTATTCGTGTTAATGCCATTCTTGTTAGTGCATATTTGGACCGTCTAAGTTCCTGATTGCATTTTGGACCTTTAATTCAAATGCTACATTCTTCTTGTTTATGCATATTCTGTCGATAAAACAGGGCTTTCGTGATAATATTCAAGTAAAAATATGACAAAACGGGGATCTAGTCGGACCAATTTGCTATGTCGAATTGTTTCAAAAGGTTTGAATAATCGTTGGTCTTAGGGTCTTTGATAGTCGACTGCATCAAACAGAAGTAATTATTAGTAAAAATATGACAAAATGGGGATCTAGTCAGACCAATTCGCAATGTCAAATTGTTTCAAAATGTTTTAATAATCGTTGGTCTTAGGGTCTTTGATAGTCGACTGCATCAAACAGAAGTAATTATTTGTCTCATCGTCTATGCACACATACTTCTGGTGGAAAAAGTTGTTTTCCTGCGTAAAGGTCGTGATTAACTTTAAACGCTTAACCGATCGTTGACAGGACAAAGTTACCGGTATTACTGTTAATATATCGAACGGCGTGATATGACTAAAAATATTGTTGAAAACGGCGTAAAACACCGAATATATAGTCATCAACTAATCATACCACTAAGCGCACTGCAGTCTTTCTGTGAAGAAGGGTGTCTTAATTAACCCTTTCCCACATACATCAAATCTGCAGCAGACGACTTTGAAAATATCTAGCCCAAAAGCACAGAACATCCCTTTAAATGAAAGAACAATATTTGAATAGAGTTGAACACATGGTGACAAAAAGAGAAATTGCTCGTTCTTGATCAATTTCTTCTTTTGTCGCCATGTTTTCGAAAAGCTGTCTCCTGCAAGGGCGTCGGAAAACGTCTATATGAGGGAAAGGATTAAACCAGGGGATGCAACACGACCCTCTTTCGCCTGTTGTGTGTGACCTGTATGTCGCGGTACGACTCTGTGCACAATTGGAGTGATTATTTAAGCCGTCCCGCAAGAAAACCAACGTTATGGCCTCTGCGTAATATATCAATCCGCGCAGACTGATCCGGGCCCACATATTCCGTCTCAGGGGGATAGAGGTATAGAGTAATGATTCCTGAAACTGAACTTCCACTGGAGGCGAATAGTGCCTATCCGGTTAAGCATGCGCGGTAAGCTTAAGCTTATCCGGGTCGATACTTTACGCAGAGTCCACACTGTTGGTTTTCCTGCGGGGCGGCTTATATGTAAACGGCCCGGTTAGCACTTTCGATAGAGTATTCGCCTTGCATGGCATTTCTTTTCCTGTAACATTGGCACCCAATATTAAACTGTGACAGCACTGTTAAGTCAGTCTAACAGGGCTTACAAAGTCATTCTTGGCACTTAAGTTTCGAAATAAGAGGACGGATTTCCAAATAAGAATTGATGTATGTCGCGGGTCAACAGTATATAAAATTGGACATATTATATTTGAGCCGTCCCGCGAGAAAAACCAACACTGTGGACACTGCGTAAATTATCGACCCGAATCAGTCTAAAAGCATGCCGCGCAGGCTTACCCGGATAAAAAACGTTTCGCCTTGTCTGAATTTTCTGTTTCAGGAATCATGACGCTATACCGTTATCCCCCTTAAATGGAATGTGTCGGACCGGATCAGTCTGCGCGGACTGCGCAGGCTGATCCGGATCGATACATTACGCAGTGATCATAATGTTGGTTTTCTGGACGGCTCAGTCATGTTAGTGGCCCGTTGAGCTCAGTCGATATAGTACTCGCCTTGTAAGCGAGAGGTCCCGGTGTTGAGCCCCGAACTGAACTGGCGGTTCTTTCAAATTCTCAGACATATTTCTCAAAAATATTGACAAACCTCACAGCCGACATGACAGCAATATGTTACTCACCGTTATTACAATGATAGAGAGGCATACGTAAAATGTTGATATCGAGTTTTTTATTCATCATGTATATATCTTTAATCAAAGAACTGAAAGTACTAATGGAATGGGATTTTTAGTGTGATGTCAGCCATGTGCAGATGGGGTATTGACATTTATGCAAGGTATGAATAGATATCATGATTAGGATATGTGGATAGCAAATAAAAAAGGAATGTCTCTTCAATTGAAAGTTCAATTATCAAATAGTGTTGAAAATAGTGTGGCATATAGGAAAATGCTTGCTTTGAGCAATTTCTCCTTTTGCTACAATGTTTTCACAAGTCGGTTGCTGCAGATCCATCATCTGTCTACACATGCGCACACAAACGTCGCATATACGCAGGATTATCTGGCTCTCTACTGGATGTAACAGCCAACTACATGTATAACATCGCATATACGCAGGATTATCTGGCCCTCTACTAGTTGTAACAGCCAACTACATGATTAAACGTCGCAAATACGCAGGATTATCTGGCTTTCTACTAGTTGTAACAGCCAACTACATGATTAAACATCGCATATACGCAGGATTATCTGGCTCTCTACTGGTTGTAACAGCCAACTACATGTATAACGTCGCATATATACGCAGGATTATCTGGCTCTCTACTAGTTGTAACAGCCAACTACATGATTAAACGTCGCATATACGCAGGATTATCTGGCTCTCTACTGGTTGTAACAGCCAACTACATGTATAACGTCGTATATATACGCATACTTATCTGGCCCTCTACTAGTTGTAACAGCCAACTACATGTATAACGTCGCATATATACGCATACTTATCTGGCTCTCTACTGGTTGTAACAGCCAACTACATGTATAACATCGCTTATACGCAGGATTATCTGGCTCTCTAATGGTTGTAACAGCCAACTACATGATTAAACATCGCATATACGCAGGATTATCTGGCTCTCTACTGGTTGTAACAGCCAACTACATGTATAACGTCGCATATATATGCAGGATTATCTGGCTCTCTACTGGTTGTAACAGCCAACTACATGTATAACGTCGCATATGTAGGCAGGATTATCTGGCCATCTACTGGTTGTAACAGGCAACTACATGAATGAACGTCGCATATACGCAGGATTATCTGGCCCTCTACTGATTGTAACAGCCAACTACATGTATAACGTCGCATATATACGCAGGATTATCTGGCCCTCTACTGGTTGTAACAGGCAACTACTTGATTAAACGTCGCATATATACGCAGGATTATCTGGCCCTCTTCTGGTTGTAACAGGCAACTACATGTATAACGTCGCATATATACGCAGGATTATCTGGCCCTCTACTGGTTGTATCAGCCAACTACATGTATTACGTCGCATATATACGCAGGATTATCTGGCCCTCTACTGGTTGTAACAGGCAACTACATGATTAAACATCGCATATACGCAGGATTATCTGGCTCTCTACTGGTTGTAACAGCCAACTACATGTATAACGCCGCATATACGCAGGATTATCTGGATCGCTACAGTTTGTAAAACCCACCTACATGATTAAACATCGCATATACGCAGGATTATCTGGCTCTCTACTGGCTGGTTGTAACAGCCAACTACATGTATAACGCCGCATAAACGCAGGATTATCTGGCCCTCAACTAGTTGTAAAAGCTAACTACATGTATAACGTCGCATATATACGCATGCTTTTCTGGCCCTCTACTGGTTGTAACAGCCAACTTCATGTATAAGGCCGCATATACGCAGGATTATCTGGATCGCTACAGTTTGTAAAAGCCACCTACATGATTAAACGTCGCATATACGCAGGATTATCTGGCTCTCTAATGGTTGTAACAGCCAACTTCATGTATAACGTCGCATATACGCATGCTTTTCTGGCCCTCTACTAGTTGTAACAGCCAACTACATGATTAAACATCGCATATACGGAGGATTATCTGGCCCTCTACTGGTTGTAACAGCCAACTACATGATTAAACATCGCATATACGCAGGATTATCTGTCCCTCTACTGGTTGTAACAGCCACCTACATGATTAAACATCGCATATACGCTGGATTATCTGGCACTCTACTGGTTGAAACAGCCAACTACATGTATAACGCCGCATATACGCAGGATTATCTGGATCGCTACAGTTTGTAAAAGCCACCTACATGATTAAACATCGCATATACGCATGATTATCTGGCTCTCTACTGGTTGTAACAGCCAACTACATGTGTAACGTCGCATATACGCAGGATTATCTGGCCCTCTACTAGTTGTAACAGCCACCTACATGATTAAACGTCGCATATACGCAGGATTATCTGGCTCTCTACTGGTTGTAACAGCCAACTACATGTATAACGTCGCATATACGCATGCTTTTCTGGCCCTCTACTAGTTGTAACAGCCAACTACATGATTAAACATCGCATATACGGAGGATTATCTGGCCCTCTACTGGTTGTAACAGCCAACTACATGATTAAACATCGCATATACGCAGGATTATCTGTCCCTCTACTGGTTGTAACAGCCACCTACATGATTAAACATCGCATATACGCTGGATTATCTGGCACTCTACTGGTTGAAACAGCCAACTACATGTATAACGCCGCATATACGCAGGATTATCTGGATCGCTACAGTTTGTAAAAGCCACCTACATGATTAAACATCGCATATACGCATGATTATCTGGCTCTCTACTGGTTGTAACAGCCAACTACATGTATAACGTCGCATATACGCAGGATTATCTGGCCCTCTACTAGTTGTAACAGCCACCTACATGATTAAACGTCGCATATACGCAGGATTATCTGGCTCTCTACTGGTTGTAACAGCCAACTACATGTATAACGTCGCATATATACGCATGCTTTTCTGGCCCTCTACTAGTTGTAACAGCCAACTAAATGATTAAACATCGCATATACGCAGGATTATCTGGCTCTCTACTGGTTGTTACAGCCAACTACATGATTAAACGTCGCATATACGCAGGATTATCTGGCCCTCTACTGGTTGTAACAGCCACCTACATAATTAAACATCGCATATACGCAGGGTTATCTGTCCCTCTACTGGTTGTAACAGCCACCTACATGTATAACGCCGCATATACGCAGTATTATCTGGATCGCTACAATTTGTAAAAGCCACCTACATGATTAAACGTCGCATATACGCAGGATTATTTGGCCCTCTACTGGTTGTAACAGCCAACTACATGTATAACGCCGCATATACGCAGGATTATCTGGATCGCTACAGTTTGTAAAAGCCACCTACATGATTAAACATCGCATATACGCATGATTATCTGGCTCTCTACTGGTTGTAACAGCCAACTACATGTATAACGTCGCATATACGCAGGATTATCTGGCCCTCTACTAGTTGTAACAGCCACCTACATGATTAAACGTCGCATATACGCAGGATTATCTGGCTCTCTACTGGTTGTAACAGCCAACTACATGTATAACGTCGCATATACGCATGCTTTTCTGGCCCTCTACTAGTTGTAACAGCCAACTACATGATTAAACATCGCATATACGGAGGATTATCTGGCCCTCTACTGGTTGTAACAGCCAACTACATGATTAAACATCGCATATACGCAGGATTATCTGTCCCTCTACGGGTTGTAACAGCCACCTACATGATTAAACATCGCATATACGCTGGATTATCTGGCACTTTACTGGTTGAAACAGCCAACTACATGTATAACGCCGCATATACGCAGGATTATCTGGATCGCTACAGTTTGTAAAAGCCACCTACATGATTAAACATCGCATATACGCATGATTATCTGGCTCTCTACTTGTTGTAACAGCCAACTACATGTATAACGTCGCATATACGCAGGATTATCTGGCCCTCTACTAGTTGTAACAGCCACCTACATGATTAAACGTCGCATATACGCAGGATTATCTGCCTCTCTACTGGTTGTAACAGCCAACTACATGTATAACGTCGCATATATACGCATGCTTTTCTGGCCCTCTACTAGTTGTAACAGCCAACTACATGATTAAACATCGCATATACGCAGGATTATCTGGCTCTCTACTGGTTGTTACAGCCAACTACATGATTAAACGTCGCATATACGCAGGATTATCTGGCCCTCTACTGGTTGTAACAGCCACCTACATAATTAAACATCGCATATACGCAGGATTATCTGTCCCTCTACTGGTTGTAACAGCCAACTACATGTATAACGCCGCATATACGCAGGATTATCTGGATCGCTACAATTTGTAAAAGCCACCTACATGATTAAACATCGCATATACGCAGGATTATCTGGCCCTCTACTGGTTGTAACAGCCAACTACATGTATAACGCCGCATATACGCAGGATTATCTGGATTGCTACAGTTTGTAAAAGCCACCTACATGATTAAACATCGCATATACGCAGGATTATCTGGCTCTCTACTGGTTGTAACAGCCAACTATATGCATAACGTCGCATATACGCAGGATTATCTGGCTCTCTACTGGTTGTAACAGCCAACTACATGTATAACGTCGCATATACGCAGGATTATCTGGCTCTCTACTGGTTGTAACAGCCAACTACATGTATAACGTCGCATATACGCAGGATTATCTGGCTCTCTACTGGTTGTAACAGCCAACTACATGTATAACGTCGCATATATACGCATACTTATCTGTCTCTCCACTGGCTGTAACAGCCAACTACATGTATTTTGCCTTTATAGATTATGACCAAGACGTTGCAGATTGCTTAAGTTTAAGGAGAATGTGTGGATAAGGATGCACGCGTGGTGCGGTTCCATATGGTCTTCAATTTACACCAAGTATAAACTGGTTATAAGTGAGAATATTTTGAAACATCTGTCTAGGATTTGTAATTTCCCCTCATGTTGCAGACATTTGACGTCCCTATAGCAGACAAATTCTTAACCCTTTCCCTCATATAGACGCTTTTTGACGTCTCTGCAGCAGACGGCTTTTTGAAAACAAAGTGACAAAGGAAGAAATTGCTCCAAACGAGCAATTTCTCCTTTTGCCACAATGTTTTCCACTTTAAGTCATAGGTTATCCATTCAATTAAAGAGATATTCTATTTTTTGACAAAATATGTTCAAAGTCGTCTGCTGCAGGATTGTCGTATGAGGGAAAGGGTGTGCTAAAAGGAGAAAGTGCTCAATGTTAGCAATATCTCCTTTTATCATAATGTGTTCTACTCTATTTCAAAATCATAGGCTTGTATTTGTTGATATTTTCAATGTTTGTTTTCAAACGTTTCCGAAGCGGATGATTATAAAAATTGCATATCAGGTAAACAGTAGAAATAACCTATCCATCCCACTGTGGGGAAAAACATGCAAACTCCATTCCCAATATGAGCCGTCCCGCGAGAAAACCAACATTGTGGATTCTGCGTAAAGTATCGACCCGCATGCAGCCTAACCATGCCGCGCAGGCTAACCCGGACAGATACGTTTCGCCTCCTGTGGATTTTCTGTTTCAGGAAACATTAATCTATACCTCTATCCCCCTGAGACGGAATGTGTCGGCCCGGATCTTTGTGCGCAGGCTTATCTGGGTCGATACATTACGCAGTGGCAATAATGTTGGTTTTCTCGCGGGACGACTCATATCTAGATAAGTCAAATGTCTTGTCATTTTCTGTCAGTGACATGATGACTTCATACATTCCCTTTATCACAGAATACGTTTATAAAAAAAAAAAAAAAAAAATCTCTAAATATACGGTATAATTTTACTATTGATGAAAACGTATTGGAAAAGGAGAGATTGCTGCTCATTATAAGTAATTTCTGATGTTCGAATAATGTTTTTAACAGTCGTCTGCTGTAAACCCGTACAGACGACATTATGGCGGACAGGGTTTAAAGGAAATGTTCGCAACGTATACGGCATTAGTCTTTGAAAATACGGAATCAATAGAAACAGTAGATATGGAGATTCTGATCATGTTCTCAAACTGTTTTTACCCTTTCCCACATTAATACGTATATTTTTGCCCATTTGTATAAAACATCATTTGCAAACATCGTGACTAATGTAGATATTACTCGTAATGGGAAAACTCTACTTTTGCCACAATATTTTCGAAGCTATTCGTTAGCTTCACACTAGCTTCTAACAAGCTAATGTAAGTTATAAGAGCCGTCCCGCGAGAAAACCAACATTGTGGAATATGCGTCAAGTATCGACCAGGAACAGCATAAGCATACTGTTACATAAGGCTAACCAGGACAGACATTGTTGGCCTCCTGTGGATTTTCTGTTTCAGGAATCATTACTCTATACCTCTATCCTCCTGAAACGGAATCGATCGGCCCGAATCAGTCTACGCGGACTGCGAATGCTGATCTGGGTCGATAAATTACGCAAAGGCCATAATGTTGGTTTCCTCGCGGGACGGCTCATATGTAAATTATGTAGACCTTTATCAGACACTGCGCTTGCATAGGCTGGTCGGATCTACACTGTCACCAAAGTCAACTTATAGCTTTTCGCAAGGATGTGCTCTAGTGGGCGGGGTTTAGACAAAACAGTTCTCCAGTGCACTCAATAACCAATCAATCAATCAATCAATCAACGAATCAATATGTATTATAAAAATTTGTCTATGGCCATTTACACAGTGGAAGAATGTGGCTTAGAGAAAGGTAAATAAATATATACCTATACAATATGTTAGATTAATAATTAACTATAAAATGTGTTGGTATATCAAATGGATAAGGTACACAGTTAGAATAGGTCAGGGAACAGCAAAGTGCTTTATTATTTCATCGCGAATAGAATAACTTTCCGTAATTAATCTATTTAAATTGATTTATGTGGAAGACAGTGGTACAGAGTAGAGCGTCGGCCTCTTGTACCAAATGTCCCGGGTTCGAATCCCGTGATGAGCGGGTTCTGCCTTTGGGATTTTTACACACAAACGGCGCGAGTACTGTTTAAGTATCCAGTAAGCTGACATCGAGCTTGATTAATATAAGCTTAAAGCTTGTTTCGCAATCGATGTAAAATAAATAAGTTTAAACTAAACTAATTTTATTTAAACTCTGTTTTTGTCTTTGACAATAAATTGATAAATTTATGAATATTGAGCGATTGACTATAACCAAGATAATTTTGTCAGATATCTGAATATTTCGGTCGGTTTTGGACAAACAGTATAAATCTTGGGGGTACCTTCCGAAATTGTGATATATCGGTATTGTTGGTATATATAGTTTCCGTTGAAAATAAGCAATTCACGAAGAATACAGATTTCTAACCAAGATACTTGTCAAGCTAAAAATCGTATTATTTTTCTAACATTAACCATATCCTTCAACTTATATATAGAAATATACTAAGTAATGGATATCCGAGTTTTTGTATTATATGTCTGTATTATTATTATGTAAATACTGTTCTCACTTCACATGCTACGTACTTATGCTGTATCATGTGTATGGGCCGGTGGCCTAAAATATCCCATTAGATAAAACTTGAAAAACTTATCACGACTCCATACGGAAATCGACGAGTCCTAAAAGACGAGATGGCAAAGAATGAAGATCATGATCAAAAGGCATGGGAGGCGCATGCTGTGATCTGGATCTTCGCTTCTCGTACATTACCGATCGATTTTCATGTGCCACGGTACATATTGTATTCCATATATTCCCTCAATGAATAAATCCCGCATTCTTATTAACGAAAATAATCAGATACCAAATCGAATCGGAATAAATTTCACAGCGCCATTGATTGCAGACAGCCTTACCCGCATTGCTATCGAATATATTAACCCTTTCCCACATACAGAAAAATCTGCAGCAGGCGACTTTGTATATGTCTACTCAAAAATATGGAAAATCTCTATAATTGTAGGTATAATTACTGAAAAATGTTGAAAACATTGTGGCAAAAGGAGAAATTGCTCGTTTTGAGCAATTTCTCCTTTTTTCATAATGTTTTTAAAAAAAGTCTGCTGCAGATGCGTCATAATGCGTCTACAGGTGGGAAATGGTTAACCTGCATCCTGTTGAATCCTGCAGATCTTCTCTTCTTTTTTTCAAATGTAATTTTAAATTTATTGAGTAGTATTTGGAGCATATAGTTACAGGAGTAGCGAATGTTATAGATTAAGATCAGATTAATTAAAATCGTCTTCAGACTATCGCAGTTTCTGTTACATACGAGACACGTACTTTCTTGAATTTCATGGTAGCCATGGTAACACGCTACTTGGTAGGTTTGTGTACAAAAAAAAAGAGTTTGTAATTGCCCGATGCTGACTGCAGGTGAACATGCAAAAGAAATTGTGCTGAAAAATATTTTGAATTGCAAACAAATACGAAACTAAACAGCCTCAGATGGAGTATTGCTATGGCACCAAATACGTATACAGTTGTACCTGTGTATAAAGACCACCCATTGGAACACAACAACCTCGTCACCAGTCACAGGTGGTCTTTAATCACAGGGTCATTTAAGCAGAAAATTAGTAATTGGGTTAAAAAGTGTGGTTGTTATAGATAAGGAATCGCTATACTAAGGTGGTCTTCAACACAGGTTTGACAGTATGTATATATATATAGAGAGAGATTTGCATGTGTATATATATAGTTGTTTATATACATATGCATATAAAATTTATAAATCTGAATTTAAACTATTTTTCAACTATTGTATTGTCTTAACCATTTCTGTATGTATATTTGTGAATATCAACCATGAGCTGTTTATGCTGAAGTTGATAATAAAATATCTGGTCTGTTCTTTTCTGTTCTATAATAATAACACAAAGTCTCAATGACAGAATAGCAGAGATAATGTGTTTTTCAACATACAGTGAGATAAGTGGGTTCTGTTTCAATATATAGGGAATATTATGTTGCAGAAGAGATATATGGACCTGTATTGAACTACGAGGCAAGTGTAAAATTGATATCACACAAGGAGATGTCAATTTGACCACGCGCCGAGTAGACAATACAAAGCCATGTTTCGATACTGATGCATACATTCCTTTCATTATATACCTAGTATAACTTTTAAAACAGATTAAAGAACAATTATACACATCCCGAAATAACACAGATTTCAATGACGTCACATACTATTTCAGTGACGTACCATTTCGATATTTGGTACGAAATTTGAACCCGTCGTGTTGTATGGCAATTTGCTTGGATGTGCAGGTATAAATAAATCTTTGTATTTATGTAATCCCCATTCTCATTAAAATCAGACCGAAATACTTTGCTGTACGTATTTATAATGGATCTGACTCTGTTGTATAGCAGGTCGCCTACACTTGAATACTTTTGAGCACGTGGTCGGGTTTATTTTCCACTGAAATTGCATGATACAACCAACGTTGTGTTCTATACAAATGGGTGGCAGGGGACACATTCGGATTTCGATATTTCATATATTTGGTGTGCTTGAAAATGAATTGATTTCTTAACTATATAACAATATATGGCATTGATTTCTGTATTGACTTCTATCAATTGATGCATACAAAATGTGGAGAAAATACGAACATTTGTATATGCTAGCTCGTATCATGTTGAAGAGTTTTCCAAGGGGAGGTCAATCTCAATATCATTTGAGAATCTGTTGTGTGACGAAAATTCAGGCATTTCAAATAAGCTTTTCTACTAGAAGAATACTGATGACATGGTATTTTGTATACATTTCCTGGTTATGCATTGCTTGATTATTACGTACGTGTGCTTCAATTTTCTTTTGCATGTTTCCAGGAAGTAAGGACATGATTAGAAAATCTGCCGAAAAAGTGTCATTTTAGCCCTCATTTTGGGTAGGTGGGATAGAATACACAGGGTTTGAAATTGTGTTCAGTTCTGTCGAGTTGCTAAAATGTTACATGATTTTGAAAAACTGTTATATGCCATATATTGAGATATAGTTTTGACATTATGATAGATGCTGTTTTTGAGAATATTTCAATAACATTTATTGGTCCGGACAAACTGAAAAGTTGCAAATTTAGGGGTCCCCTGCCACCTTGGCAAACTCGACAATCACCGCTTCTCTCTATTTATTTATATGGGTTATCTAACCTGTTTTACACCGAACGATTTGGTAGTCGACAATCTGATTGGCTGACGCAAAGGTCAATTTGATCCGACCTGCATAGGACAGTAATCATATCTATAAACGAGTTTGCGAGCGATATGCTTAGGTTTGGATTTAATGAGATTGTGCAATCACCAATTTTACAATTACACATTAACACCATAGAATATATCGACATTCGTGATCGCTATACGTAAGTACGGTAACAACTCATTTCTTGTTGTACAATTACTGGTTTAGTTTGTTTGAATTTCCTTGAACAGCTAACGGTTCATTTAATATTAGTCCTCGTACTTGTACTGTTTTGTGTTTTAATTTTGAAAGATTGCGACCAATGCTTTATTTTATATTTACCTTTCGTTGCAAAAAGACTATATTTATTATGTATTTTGTTTGAATTGGTATGAGCATGCAAGATGTTCTAAACTGGCATTATTCGTTTCTTTTTCAAGGTTGCTGCGGCATCAGAAAATGGACAAATGGTATATTGTATTCTCATCTTAATGAGCTTGTTTCCAAGATAGGTAGGTAGAAATGTTTCTTAAAGTGACCTTTAACTAAAATTGTTAAATCCATATTGAGTCTTTGGAAATCAAAGCAACAAGGCGGCATAAGAAATGGGACAAGATAAAAAAATAATTCCTTTTTTCTGAAAGCTCTCGTCAGATTTTAAGATAGTTTAGCAGAATTGTTGCTTCAGTGAACCTCTGCAAAAATCGTTGAACGTTCAAGCCATATTGATTGGTTGAAAAACATAGCCAGCAGGGGACATCCGAAAAGGGGTAAAAACTATTAGCTTCATCTCCTAAATCACTGGACCGATATCAATCTAACTTTACAGAAATGTTCATTTGGTGGTTCTCTATCAAATTATTTTAAGATTCAATGCCGTATTACAGATAAACTATTTTATTTAAAGTGTCCATTCCTTGCAGTTTCATTCCATCCTTACTCAAATTTAAACCGTTATTAGCATTTACACATATTCTACAATACCATCACTCAGGCGATCGTTTCAGGACCATCATGGTCCTCATTATGTGTGTTCGTGTATTTTAGTACATTATATGTTACAAAGTCAGAACGTGTACTTAGAGAAATGTTATATTTTCTTGTTCATACAAAGTGCTCAAGTTTTACTATTTTTATCACCTGGTGTCCTGCGTCTGCTCACCCTCGCAATGTGTATGAATTGGAGGCTGCATGTTTCACTGGATCTTCATGAATCTTGATCATAATGACTGCTGGATGGAATTTAGGTCGAGTTCGAATATTGGTCACCTGGGGTAAAAGAAAATGTCATCAGGTTGAATCACAGAAAAAACTTATGTATGCAAAGAAGGTTGCGTTTTCATTTGATCCTCACGAAACCTGGTCACAATAATTGTTTTGATAAAATATAGGTCAAATCTGAATATGGGTCAACTAAGGTAATACAAACTAGGTCACCCCGTCAAATCATAAAAAAAACATGTAAATGCAATGGAGTCTGCACTATCAACCTAAGCGTCGTTCTCGGAAATGAAGCGTAGTTTGCTCATTCGATATGGATCACATTATTTGTTTGGCGTGAAAATTACTCAGCTTAGAAATATTTGTTTCGGCGGACCTGCCTGTGTTTATTAATTGTGTAGTTTGTTGACTGGAACGAATATCTATCGACAACCGTCCCAAAAATGAAAAAGAAACGAATATAAATTCACATGACCTAGTTTCGAACATTGATGGAGATGACTGTTCTGATAACATTGTATGAAGATCAGATGCAAATGTAGCCTGTTAATTATTTTAACACTTTCCAACTTGCAGACGCATTTTGAAACTGCAGCAAAATAATTTTGAAAACATGGTGGCAAGAGAAACAAGAGGGCCAGTTTTGCTTCACTGCATAAAACTCCAAACAGCCCTGGCAGCCATTTGTTAAGACCAATCAAAATGGCTTGGTGGAATCTGATAGAGAGTCATCTAAGGAACCTTTCAACAAATTTATTTGAAAATAAGCCTGACACTTTTGGAGGAGTAGACTTTTTTTAAGATTTCACTATAGTCATATAACGCAAAATAAATCCCACCCTCTGGCGGCCATGTTTATCAACCAATCAACATGGCTTGAAGGAATCTGATAGAGAGTAAAATGGAAAACGGAGTATATCCGACTATGCAGCCTCTTTAAATAAAGTGGTTTATTATCAGCACTGCCATGATTATTCTCATTATATTGATTGATTGATTGATTGATTGATTGGGGTTTAACGCCGTTTTTAACAATTATCATTAGATATAGAACAGCTGTTCCACATTTTGAATATGCTTCATTCCAATGAAAGCGGTAACGCCACACGAAAAGCGACCTTATAACTATTAAGAATTAGTTTAGTTTAGTTAAAACAGTGGTGCAGAGGTAGAGCGTCGGCCTCTCGTACCAAAGAGCTCGTGTTCGAGTCCCGTGATGAGCGGATCCTGACATCGTGATTTGTCCACACAAACGGCGCGAGAACCGGTTTAGTCTCCAGGAAGCATACATCGAGCGTGATTAATATAAGCTGAAAGCTTGTTTCGCAATCGATGTAAAATAAATAAGTTTAAACTAAAAATACTTATTTCATTTACATCGATTGCGAAACAATCTTTCAGTTTATATTAATCACACACGATGTCGCTTGTCAAGTTCTCCCGCCGTTTGTGTGGACAAATCCACTAGGCAGTAACCGCTCATCACGGGATTCGAACTCTTGGACCATTGGTACGAAAGAACGACCACTCTACCACTGCATCGCTGTCTCCCACTTTGTAATAAGGGACAATTAAGATGAAATTGTAACGTTTTGTAGTTGGGTTTTGGTACTAACAGTTTTCCAGAGTCGACTAGGATGCTTATTCGACTAGATAAAGAACAGTAAATAACCTGATCAAACAAGGATGAAATAATCCGTTCCACGAAAAGAGCATTATTTCCATTGCTTAAAGTATCGACCCGGATCAGTTTAAGCATGCCAGGCAGGCTAACAAGGACGTTCACTCTTCGCCTTCTTATAATCATTACTCTTTACCTCTATCCACCTGAGACGGAATGTGTCGGCCCGGCTGATCTGGTTTGATACATTTCGCATAATTCATAATGTTGGTTTTCTCGTGGGACGGCTCAAATGCTTTTCTTGAAATAATATAATCACATGACCCGTGTGACTAAATGGTAAAATACTGGATGTGTATTGTCACCAGAAACTCGAAAATATACCAGAACAAACAAGAAATATCTTTAAAAAAGATGAACGGCGATCAATATGAGAAAACTCTAAGAAATGAAACATGCGCATATTATTTTACTTGAATATCTGAAAGGTTTTATGTGTTTACCAAAGGCTAATCGGCAATCTCCATTCAGCTTCAGTTTCTATAAATAGATTATCAAGGCCGAGAATACGCCACATGACTGGAAATTACGCGAGCTCCCAAGAGGTGTATAAGTTTCAATTGACGATAAATAACTGAAAACTTCATGTTTCAGAAATAATTAATATGTTCCTCTTAAATATTATATTTCATACGTTTTCACTGATTTCTTTCACTGAAATTTATTTCTTAAGGAAAACAATTAAAAGTTAGTATGCAAAATATTTCATTTTAAAACTTCATCTTATTATTGCCTCTCGTAGGATCGCCAACTTAACTATGAACCAATCATAACGTTTCATTTCTTTTATTTCTTCGACATTATTCATAAAATACAACATTTGATTGGTCTACAATCTAGATCATTTGTTTAACATCTAGGTCAAAACTGAGGTTAAACAGCTATCGCCGAAAAAAGTGTCCACGTTTATTTTTCTAATTGATTTAACTAAGTTTGTAAACATTTCAAAGTCGCGTTGTAGACAAAAATGAAACTTGATATGTAAGCACTATATCAGAAATGTATGTCTGTTCAGGCTGGAGATACTGATCGTTTAAAGCCTTTGTGACACATGAAAAACTTTAACGCCAATCGTAGATAGTTCAGCATCGCAGCTTTAAAGCCGCGGTCACATATTACGGTCACGCACGTAATTGACCGTAGTGCCACTACGGTCAACTAGGTAGAAGTAGGGCGAAGTAGGTGCACTATGGTATCACGTTGAACTACGTGTGAACTACGTTCGAAGTACGCACAACTACGGTAAACTACTGTCAAGTAGGGTCAAATGCGGTCAACTAGGGCCCACAACGTTCGATATACGGTCACAGTAGGGTCTTGGCATCCAAGCTCACCGTAGAAATATTTTGAACATGTTGAACAAATGTGTGCTAACCACGGCCAAATCATGGGTTTCTTGAAGTTCAAACGACGTTGAACTACGGTTAACTACGTTTAATACGTTCAACTACGGCCAACTACGTGCGTGACAGTGAGATGTGACCGCGGCTTTAAAGCTGCGACGCTGAACTGTAAAAGGTTATAAAACCCTGTTTGGTCACACTCTTTTCGAGGAGCCTAGAATTTATCTACGATTAGGGTTATCCCGGACGAGCCCCCAAAATGTAACCGTCGGGCCTTTTCTTTGGCCGCAATGTTTTCAACTACGGGTTCCGCCTTTAAACTCACATTGAGAAGATGGTGGGTGGGGAAAGCTTTTAAAGGACAAAGTTAAAACAGTATCTACATAGGTAGAATATTTTATTTATTTTAAACCCTACATTTTAGACCTATATCTACAAGACAAACTTATGTAAATGAAACCGTGAACGGGGGTAACCTAATATACATTGACAGGGACCAAGACATATAAGATCGTTTAAGCTCTCGGAATCGAGCAATGTCAACCAGTGAATCTCTATGTTATAAAATGTTCTTATAAACATTAAATCAGGTTTAAATTTACCAAAACGGTGAGCTTTATTATGTTAGTGTTACTAATAATAGCACAGAACTTTGCATATTGTTACTAATAATAGCACACAACTATGCATATTGTTACTAATAATAGCACAGCACTATGCATATTGTTACTAATAATAGCACAGAACTATGCATATTGTTACTAATAATATTATAGCACTATTGTTACTAATAATAGCATATAAATATGCATATTGTTAGTGTTAGTGAGTGAACTACCTAGATAACATGTACAGGTTTAAACAACAACTGGTTTATACAATTACAGAAACAATGTAAGAAAAGTGGCGCGTGGATGTAGCAATTTCGACTCGGACAAGGAAAATCGTGGACAAAAGATGCTATTTCAAAACGTGCATAAAGTTAATTCTGTTGTGCTTGGCAACAAGGAAACATTCCACAAACCTCTTCATCGTATAGGTGATGGCGCTGTTCCGAAGTACATAGTCCGCTTGAAGGGTTAAGAGAAAGTTTGAAAACTTAATTCTCAGTCCGACCTATCTTGTATTGTTATTGCAAGACGCAAGTATTCAACCCTAGCCGGAAGCCCTGACTATAAAAGGCGAATAAGATGGTTTGATTGTAAACCTGTAATATCGCTTACTTCCGTAGAATATATTGGGGTCTAATTTCCAAATGTAGTCCATGGTAATGCGCGATTTACGACAGTACCATATCGCCAGCATTTCTCCGAACAAAACAAGATAAATAGCTCAAATGAGTGATAGCATAGTAGTAAACTGCTATTTATTGGTGGAAATTTGACCAAGAGTGGGGATGAAACTGCAAGTAGACACTGTAAATGAGACAGCCTAACAGTAAAGGACATTTGTAATTTATGAACAATTTGAAAGAGGACCACCAAAGAAAAAATCCTGAGAGGTTTATTTGACATCGGTTTAATGTTTTAAGATATGTTGTTTGAAACTAATACCGCATTTTGCCCATTTTCAACCAAGCAATATGGCTTGGACAATTACGTATAATGTCACTTAAGGAACATTTCTGTTGAAATCAGACAAGAACTTTCATAATGATTGAATAATAAAGTTTTGTAATTTTGCCTCTTTTCTGATTCTGCCTGGCTGTCATGTTTTTCAACTAATCAATATGGCTTGAACAAACTTGTAGAGGGTAGGTAATTCAAGGAACGTTTCTACTAACATATCTTGGAAACGGACTACCGGATTTAGAGAAAAAGAATTTAAATGTTTAGAACTTTTCTTCCTTTTTGATGACACAGCAACAAAATATCTACATAGTTTTATCTTTGAATAAATTTGAAAGAGGACCACTAAAGGATTATTCCTATGAAGTTTTATTGAAATCAGCCCAGTGTATTAGGATGAGATGTGATTTGAAGCTAAACGTTTAATTTGACCCTGTTCTGATGCCACCTGGTTGCTGTCCTTCAACCAATTAAAATGACTTAAACAAATTGAAGTGTCAGGGAATGAACAATTCTGATAAATTATCTTGAAATAATAATATGCAGTTTACTAAATATGGTATTTTCTTTAGTCATTTTGCCCCCTTTTCTGATGACGCCTACTTGCCATGTTTTATAACCAATCAATATGGGTTGAACAGGTTTCGTCGACCAAAAAACATTTCTACAACATGATATTGGAATCTGACTAGCGGATTTAGAGGAGAGGAATTTTAAAGATTGGGCATTTCATTATCTTTCTGATGCTGCAGCAACAAGAAGTATCATACAATTTTGAAGGAGGACCACCAAACGAACATTCCTGTAATGTGTCGTTGGTATTAGTCCAGTGGTTTAGGGGGTGTTGTTGTTTAAGGCTAAAATTTAATGACGGACGACGAACAGAGAATGATCAGAACAGTTCACCTTTTGCCTTTGGCTCAGACGATCTAACGATTAGTTCGAATGAGCTTGTTAAATGATAAGCCAGCACATGCCATCAGAAAGGATGTTTATTTCGCAACACATATAAACAGCTAAAAAAAAAGGCCCCAACTTTAGGCACAAATATATTGTGACAGATGACTTTTTGGGGGTCTTTAAATTCTATTATAATTCTATATACAGATATTCAAATGACATTGCTTAGAAGGGCAATCTTGTCAGGTTCGGTCGTTATATTTCAAGTATATAAACATGCATTTGAAACATAGCAAGTCAAATCAACTTGGAATGGAACTCTGATTCATATCAAAAGTTCATGTCTGTTTTGCAGGGACGACTTGAGCAAATTAACATTTTGTTTGGTGAATAGTTTATTGCTTGGAAATCCATTTACGCATGTAAGGGAACGAAGGACACCTGTTGATTGTAAGAGTAGTATAACTTGCAAATGGTTGAAGATAAACACACAATGTGGTTCACTTTTATTACTTTTTACTAAGGGAAGTTCAAAATCGGATGTTTTCAGTGGATGTAAAATAAACATAATCACTATAAACTTAATATTGAGAACATAGACACTCTATCCTTACAACACCTAGGCGGTCGCTCATGTGTAACACTTGGACAAAGGTTAATAAAGTAGAGTTGAGCATTAAGATGAGCACCCTAGTGTCAATGATGCATAAAATATATGTGCAAACAAAAATCCTGTTGTGGGCCCAATAACAAATTTAAAAAATCTGCCATTGTTTTGATTTGTAGAACAGAAACAGTCCACACAATTGACTATCCATTAACATTTAAAGCCATCTACACAAATCAAGACATATCTTTGAACTTGAAATGAACTTTCTGTAATATCGACTTACTACTTAAAATATAAAATGGCGTTATTTAATGCTGACATTCATTGTAATGGTACTTCAACATTAACGTTTGCTGCATGTCTAATCAGGGACGAGTAAATAATCGGAAAAGGCATGGAATAAACTGAAATACGAGGTAAATGAAACACAAACTTAAAACATTGGAAACATGAAATGATTTCCTTGATGAGGGAGGCAGCTGAAAAACGAAGCGACTAATAATTAAGGAGTGCTGTTGTGAGTTGAAATTTGTAGTGATTTCCTTGATGAGGGTGCAGTTGAAAAACGAAGCGACTAATCAGGAATGATGCTGTGTGGTGAAACTTGTAGTGATTTTCTTGATGAGGGAGGCAACTGGAAAACAAAGAGACTCAAAAGGAGTGATGTTGTGTGGTGAAACTTGTAGTGATTTCCTTGAGGAGGAGGGCAGTTGAAAAACGAAGCGACTAATAAGGTATGATGTTGTGTGGTAAAACTTGTAGTGATTTCCTTGAGAAGGGCAGTTGCTTTAATGGTTGGATTTTTTTGTTTCTACCTTTGTGATACTACAGTGAATATTTACTCCCGTTATGACATCGTCAACCTTTTCCCAAATAAAGACGGATGTTGACGCCTCCGCAGCAGACAACTTTTGAAAACTTTGTTACAAAATGAGAAATTATTTTTTATTTTAAAGAGATTTGCCATTTTTTGTCTAGATTTGTTGCATGTGGGAAACCGTTACGAAGTGTTTCTCCACGATGTTTCGCGTTGAAAACAACTTGTGCATATGCAGGAATTCAGTTATATGTCTATCGTTAACTACTTAAGATATATCACAGCATTTTTATGATGATTATCTAATTCGATAACACGTGACTATATCGTGTATTTATCTCTCTATCTTTCAGTTATCTCATTGCATAGTTGCTGCTAATGACGAAAACTTGAGAATATTTCTTCCTCATGTCAAGTGGTACTACTTGTGATATCATCTTTTCAACAACGTCACAAAACGATTCAAATCTCGAAAGTTTGCGAAATGAACAGACCCCAGCTCTACATGTACCTACATATTTATAATATCTGATAAAATCTTAAAAACATTTAAGTATATTAGATTCAACTAATATACATGTTATATGGAATCACAGTGATTGTAGACAGGGTTCATACACGACAAGCACATGACAAGAACTCCGATAGGATAAACAAACAAAATCCAACTGGTTTTCTGCAAGACAAGCACTCCGATATGATATACGAAAAATATCGCACTGGTTTTATGCATGACAAGCACTTCGATATGATATACGAAAAGTATCACACTGAGTATATGCACGACAAGAAATCCTATTGGTTTTATGCACGACAAGCGGTCCGATATAATCCGATATGATATACGAAACATATCCCACTGGTTTTATGTACGACAAGCACTCCGATATGATATACGAACAACATCTTACTGCATTATGCACGACAAGTATTCCTATATGATATACGAACTATATCTCACCAAGTCGTTACTTTTCTGGTGCATCGTACTTGGAAAACTGATTTTCAACACTTGGCTATCAGCGAAAATCCGGTTCAGCATGCACATTATGTCAAATTACCAAATGGAACGTCATGTACCACACTTGCAGATCCATTCAGGTGTAATATCGGAACGATACAAGGAGACATAAGTCCGCCAAAAAATGTTTAGTTTATATATCAATGAATTAGATTCGCATTTACGGCAAACGTGTAAAGGTGTATTTTTAACAAATTATATACTTGATATTGTATGTCTGTTGTTCGCCGACGACGTGACCAGTGGTGCAGATACAGTAAACAACCTTCATTTACAACTTAACGCTATTTCAGATTTTTGCTTACAGTCATAAATTACATACAGTTAACTTAAAGCAGACGGAAATAATAGTTTTAAGAAACGGTGGAGCGCTTCGAAATACCGAAAAATGGAATCTTAACGGTATAAATGTAAAAGTTACATCATTTAATAAATACATGGGTCTTCTATTCATGCCAAAGTTATCTTGGACTGCAGCTAAATTAAAACTGGCATCTCAAGCAAGAAAAGCTATAAATAGCATCAAACGATACCAACTTCCTTTTGGTAGATTCTCGCATGAAGACTTGTTCAAATTATTCAACTCGATGGTTATCCCTATTCTCACATACGGCGCGAAGATATTGGGGCACACTCATTTCTCAGATATTGAAAAAGTTCAAATTGATTTCTGTCGTTATTATTTCGGTGTAAATTCGTCTGTTAACAATTGTGTGGTATTGGGAGAATGTTGGAGTCTTCCCTTAAGTCAAATATATTTTACAAAGTGCATTAAGTACTGGTGTAAATTATTGAAAATGTCAGACACACGTTATTCTAAAAATTGCTATAAAATGTTAATGTCACATGACAATATTGGTCGAACAAACTGGGTCACTAATATCAAAGAATTATTATATAGATACGGCTATTGGTACGTTTTGTTAAACCAAAATGTTGGTGACATAAAAATGTTTATTTTTTCACTTAAACAGCGTCATACGGATTCATGACTCAAAACTGGTCTGATGAATTATCAAGTTCCTCAAGATGTGACACTTTCTGCAGTTTTATATCCCTGTTAAATGTTGACAAATACTTATGTATAGACATATCTGTTTGCTTTAGGAAGTCTTTTGCGCGTTTTCGATGCTCTAGCCGCAAACTAAATATTGAACTTGAAAGACATTATGGAATAGAAAGATCCGACAGAACTTGTTGTTATTGTTTGTTAAATGGTACTTTAGAAGACGAATATCATGCATTTTTCATTTGCCTCAAATATTCTATTGTAATGGAAAACTATTTATTAAATTGGTATTGAAACCGTTGATTTTATTAACTTAAGAAAAATTAATAATTGTAAAACCTTAAAACTTTTAATGATATTTATTACAAAACTTATGACGGAAATTGATAATTTGTAAGAATATTTATTTGATAAGACATGAATTTTGTGTTTTCTGTAATGTATTGGTTTTTTTTGCATTTCTCTCGGATGATGTCGTTTTTATCGAAAATTCTGAAATGGGGGTAGGGTAATTAAAATTAAAATAAAATTGTTATTTGACGGTAAATTTCTTTTAAATTTTGTTTTTGAATCCAAGAAATGATACACATTAAGAAATTATCAAGCTGATCATAGTTTGAAATGATGCCCATTAGGGTCTTACTACCTTAACTGAATGTCGGATTTCGTATGACAAGGTTAAATGGGGAGTTTCCTGTTGGAAATCAAGGATGGCATCTGTAAACTCTTAGCTATTATGATCATTTATCTGATATTTTGATTATCAGGCTTTCCTTGCTCAAACCACATTTAAACAGATAATGAGTTTATCTTTCATTAATTACCAATACATCTGGTCATATATAGTAAGCTCATAAAGCATCATCTTATTAACATTACGTATTTTAAAGACTATGCCAATTGTACACCAAAACGTAAAACGCTATCGATCTTTAAACAACTACAACTAAGTTTACAAGATTGGATTATTTGTGTGTAAGGGTATCTATGGTATAAGTTTGTTGCTTCAAAATACGTGCTAGATTTATTTGAATTTTAATTGTTGTGAATTGAACTTGACTTTGTGACACTTGAAGTTCCTAAGTGAAGCTATGTTCAATGGATAGTTGTTTCCCTAAGCGTATCACCATCCATTACAGCATATGATAACATAAGACACTTTTAAATTCCGTGGACAAAACTTTATTATATTCATTAAAACGATGCTCTTCTTCCAATTGGTTATAATTGAGTGTGTACAATGATGAACCACTGATTGCTGACGAGGACCAGTAGTAAACAAACAGACATGGCGTCGTATATATTTATGTTTGTTACAATTTTTCTTGTTTGCACTATTCGGCTCGGATTTCGTGATAAATGTGTGATTTGCAGGTCAGCGTTATCTAGTTCTGCTGTTCCTCCGTACGTTCATTACAACTCGTGGGAACTAAAAGTACCCTTTGAAATGATGAAAGATTTTGCCGAAAAACCAGGAGAATATTACAGTTCCAATTATGATAGAATATACCACTTATATTTAAATAAGGAAAAACTTTCTTGTGATAATGTGACATTGTATTTAGATGGACTTCCAATTTTTAGAAATGTTGACTTCTTAGAAATCCAAAACATTCTTAGCGCTGAGTATATGGTGATACGTCGAAGTTCACCGCAAATACGTTTAAACAAAATTATCAAAATTTCGTTCCTGAATATGTTTCGAATTGATATGCAGGAACATGTAAATACGGATTTCCTCCTTTTGTTCCCAAACTTGTATTATCTGCTATTGCATTGGTCCAGCGAAGCATATGCAGATGTTCTAAGTTTCCATGTTCGTCTGGATTATTATAGTTTAGTCAGATGCCTAAACGGCAACAAACACCCTACTTTGAAAGAGATTGTGTTTGAACGTATGCTAATAATGCTGTATACTAGCAGTAAAACTGACGAACAATTAACATGTTCATCCCCGAACCGAAATGGACGGATTTCGATTGTTAATTCTTCTTTAATAATCATTGCTACGTCAAGTATTAGTACAATTGACGCCCTCCTGTGTTTAAAAGCAATAAATATAGAAAACACAGATATACAAATACTAAATTCTGCTGGCGAAAAGATTTATGATTGTTCAATCATGGTGTCTCATTTGTTGTCTGTGTTTGTACATTACAGTGAAATAACACTAACCAACGTGTTTCATATAGGCAGAGAATGTTATTTTGAAAGGGGTTATCATCAAATCGAAACAATAGACGGTTTGAAGAAATTAAAGGCTCTCTTTAGAGAGATTCCCCTTATCGTCTTTGAAAGATTTTCCATGACACGGAATCACATAGGTTTCCTGAACATCACAATTCGTTTTGACATTTGGAGTTTATTTGTGCTGCAAACCCTTGACTGTTCCTCTAATAATTTATCCTATTTTTTTATCGATATCATTGACGTTAAATATGTTGGAGTCTATTTCACAAACACGATAAAAGTACTTGTGTTATCGCACAATATATTACATGTGATGCAGACGGACTATGAAAATGACTTTGCCATTATGTTTATGTATTTTTTAGATGTGTTAGCCATACTTATCTCTGATAATGGATTGTCACAAATACCATTCAATATGTTTTCTGAAAACAAAAAACTTCAATGGATCGATCTGTCGGACAATGCAATACAAAGTATATTTTTTAACTTCAGCCATTTGACCGATTTACGTTATATCGACCTAAAGAATAACCATATAAAAACTATCAATGCGCCTGAAAGAGATTTGTTTACTTTCCAGTTGTCAGATCCTCATCTCATAATTCCTCAGTTCGACCTAACAGGAAATGAACTCGAATGTATGTGTTCTGATTTAACATTTCCAAAGTGGATAAAAGGAATCACGTTCTATGTGAATAGTTCCGGATGCTGGCTTGACTCAGACTCGTTTTACCCTTTTGAAAAGGTGGTGACGCACTGCGATCGCAAAGCAATGTTGCGAGTATTGATGTATGCTCTTCTATCGTTTGGAATTATAATTTGTGCTACAGGTCTTTCGGTTATATGTACAAGAAGATTGATAGCCAGACGAAGACAGGTTGCGAATTTTCTAAGAAACAACGAAGAAGACAGACTTATGTGTAAATATCTGATATTCCTGTCGTTCAGCAGCGCCGATGATCAGCTAGTAGACGACATTATTATGCCATCCATCGCTGAACAGTTGGCAGAAAAAACAAAGATACGGAAGGACTATATTTGTACTGGTGATACCCATTTCCGACCAGGTTTTACAGTCGTGGAAGAGGCCATGAGATGCATTGATATGTGTTCTGTGGTGATCTTTGTAATTTCAAAAACGTTTATTGATAGACCATGGTGTAGAATGGAGGTGAAAGAAGCAACGGATCAGCTAAAACCAATCATTCTAATTTTGACAGAACTTGTGGAACTAAAAGACATGACACCTTTGTTAAGGATGGTTTTCAATCGATACACGCGGTTACACTGTTTACGGACAGAGCGTAGTTATGAAATACGACCTGGATGGAACATCCTCGTCAACTCCATACTCGAACTTGCTGTGAACGAGGAGACAGAATATGAGCGAAGACGATGGTTTAGACAAGAAGTTTTATTAATTGAACAGTCAGTCCCGGAAAATATCCAAAATGTTGACCGTATTGAAATGAGGGACTTTTGATAAAATAATGTCACATCAAGTTAACATTATGCTATTACCAGAATAAAGTATGCATCTAAGATTCTTTTTCGAAATGTCATAAATTCTGTACCATATTGTGTTTGTCAATAAGTATAGTACATTGACTTTCAACGCCCTTTCATCACTTTATATACAAATGTTAAAAACAACGTGAATAATGACTAGAAATAATCAATAGCGACTTTCCCAATTTGTTTTTGTTTAAGATTCGATGCAAAATATACATCACCGTTTGTTTACATATCGAAATTTTCTTTTCCCCAAAATTAATTGAGAATGACACATGTTGCACTTCTCAATATGTATTCGGTATTTAGTACATTATTTGACTTTCAAAGTCCTTTCTTCATTTAAAGATTGTGAAGAATTGCGTAAAATAAGCTATAACATCTTTTACCAGATTGTTTTGAATTCAATGGAACCAATTTATCCCAATTTTAACAGATATCGAGGTGTTTTTTTCTCCAATTCATTTCAGAAAAACTGAATTGAAATAGAATCCTTGCCCAACTGCAGACGCCTTTTGACGCATCTGTCGAAAACCAACATTTTGACAAAAGGAGAAATTACTCACGATGAGCAATTCCTGCCTTTGCCACACTGTTTTCAACTCTATTCTTTAATCATATTTTCATTTAAAGATAAAATATATATTTCTGTTCTATTTCTGATGCAGACAACTTCGGAAACTTTCGTGGACAAATTACTTGGAAAACGATAAATTACTGGGAAACGATAAATTACTGGGAAAACGACAAATGAGCCGTCCCGCGAGACTGGTCCGGGCCGACACATTCCGTCTCAGGGGAATATAGGTATAGATTAATGATTCCTGAAACAGAAAATCCACAGGAGGCGCAAAGTGTTTAAACCCGCGCGGCTGGTCCGTGTCGATACTTTACGCAGAGTCCACAATGTTGGTTTTCTCGCGGGACGGCTCAAATTACTCAACCAAGCAATTAGCCCACTAACCCCACCCACACACACACACCAACCATGTCCCAAAGTTAACCTTTCGATATGTTCCATGCTATATCCTGCGATGGTTCCAATGCAGACATATCCAAATATGGCCTATCATGTTATGAATTACACTTGTCAATCCGTTTGCAGAAAGAAAAAGAAATCTGGACAAACGAAATTAGTTCAAATGACTGAGATTAGTAAAATTGTACTAATGTTTGTCCTCCCTGGCGCTCAGGGTTGTGGGATTAGCATTACAACTTATGTAAGTGAGAACTCGGGGTCATGAAATAATGTATACTGATCACACGCCTTACCTGCTTTCCAGGAGGTATTACCAGAACTCATGTCGAATGTGTGAAACTAGAATGGAGTGTTCCCCGGAGCACGTGTGTCACCTGCCGGGGCCTTGTCAGAAAATTTAATTTTTGACAGAGAAGGGGCAATAACTCTGATATAAAAATATTTGGAGTATCCATTTTTTGTGAACCAATCACACACATTGATATAAACATTTGTCAGAAGTTTCAATGTAATCCTTTGAGTAGAAAAAAAGTTATTTGAAAACGTGACGAAAAAGTGTGACGACAAAGTGTGATGGACAGACAGACGGGCGGACAGACAGACGCTGGACAAACAAAAAAAGTAATCCCCAAGTGCCTACCATCCTACGCAGGTGACACAATGAGAAACTTGCACCGAAAGGGACATTAAGAACAGAATGCTGAACTAATCAGAACCACTCAATATCGTGTAATTCTATTATTATAGCTCTGCCTTAGGACATCGTGCATAATTCGTTTAATTACAGAAATAGACATTGATATAAAAACCTGCCATATCTCGAATGCTTCTCTCAAATTAAATGGCTAAATATAAGACAGAATTGTCAACGAATTAGCATGTTATGTTTAAACTTTTGAGATATTATAAGAAAATTGAACTTGGAAACTAAATTTACCGACGATGTTTTAATCTATCTGTTGGGTGTTTTGAAAATAATTTAATCTTGAACACGTACATAAATCTTAAGGATCACTAAACTCGAAAATACATAGTCTAGACACGATGAATTCATGAGTAGTCAGACAAACAAAACTTTTTATTAATGACGTATATAAAGTACATGGTGTATTCATGAGTAAGCAGACAGACAGAACATTGTATTAATGATGTATACAAAGTACAAGGTGTATTCATGAGTAATAAGACAGACAGAACATTTTATTAATGACGTATACAAAGTACACGGTGTATTAATGAGTAATATGACAGACAGAACATTGTATTAATGACGTATACAAAGTACAAGGTGTATTCATGAGTAATAAGACAGACAGAACATTGTATTAATGACGTATACAAAGTACAAGGTGTATTCATGAGTAATAAGACAGACAGAACATTGTATTAATGATGTATACAAAGTACAAGGTGTATTCATGAGTAATAAGACAGACAGAACATTGTATTAATGACGTATACAAAGTACACGGTGTATTAATGAGTAATATGACAGACAGAACATTGTATTAATGATGTATACAAAGTACAAGGTGTATTCATGAGTAATAAGACAGACAGAACATTGTATTAATGATGTATACAAAGTACAAGGTGTATTCATGAGTAATAAGACAGACAGAACATTGTATTAATGACGTATACAAAGTACACGGTGTATTAATGAGTAATATGACAGACAGAACATTGTATTAATGATGTATACAAAGTACAAGGTGTATTCATGAGTAATAAGACAGACAGAACATTGTATTAATGACGTATACAAAGTACACGGTGTATTCATGAGTAATAAGACAGACAGAACATTGTATTAATGACGTATACAAAGTACACGGTGTATTCATGAGTAATAAGACAGATAGAACATTGTATTAATGACGTATACAAAGTACACGGTGTATTCATGAGTAATCAGACAGACAGAACATTGTATTAATGACGTATACAAAGTACGCGGTCTATTCATGAGTAATAAGACAGATAGAACATTGTATTAATGACGTATACAAAGTACACGGTGTATTCATGAGTAATCAGGCAGACAGAACATTGTATTAATGATGTATACAAAGTACGCGGTCTATTCATGAGTAATAAGACAGATAGAACATTGTATTAATGACGTATACAAAGTACACGGTGTATTCATGAGTAATCAGACAGACAGAACATTGTATTAATGATGTATACAAAGTACGCGGTCTATTCATGAGTAATAAGACAGATAGAACATTGTAATAATGACGTATACAAAGTACACGGTGTATTCATGAGTAATCAGACAGACAGAACATTGTATTAATGATGTATACAAAGTACGCGGTCTATTCATGAGTAATAAGACAGATAGAACATTGTATTAATGACGTATACAAAGTACACGGTGTATTAATGAGTAATCAGACAGACAGAACATTGTATTAATGATGTATACAAAGTACACGGTCTATTCATGAGTAATAAGACAGATAGAACATTGTATTAATGACGTATACAAAGTACACGGTGTATTAATGAGTAATCAGACAGACAGAACATTGTATTAATGATGTATACAAAGTACACGGTGTATTAATGAGTAATCAGACAGACAGAACATTGTATTAATGACGTGTATAAAGTACGCGGTGCATCAATGAGTAATAAGACAGACAGAACATTTTATTAATGATGTATACAAAGTACACGGTGTATTCATGAGTAATCAGACAGACAGAACATTGTATTAATGACGTATACAAAGTACGCGGTGCATTAATGAGTAATAAGACAGACAGAACATTGTATTAATGATGTATACAAAGTACAAGGTGTATTCATGAGTAATTAGACCGACAGAGTATACACAGTACAGGGTGCATTCATGAGTAATCAGACAGATAGAACATTGTATTAATGACGTTATACAAAGTACACGATGTATTCATGAGTAATCAGACAGATAGAACATTATATTAATGACGTATACAAAGTACATGGTGTATTCATGAGTTATCAGATAGACATAACATGTTATTAATGACGTATACAAAGTACACGGTGTATTCATGAGTAATCAGATAGACATAACATGTTATTAATGAGGTATACAAAGTACAAGGTGTATTCATGAGTAATCAGACAGACATAACATGTTATTAATGACGTATACAAAGTACACGGTGTATTCATGAGTAATCAGACAGACATAACATGTTATTAATGAGGTATACAAAGTACAAGGTGTATTCATGAGTAATCAGACAGACATAACATGTTATTAATGACGTATACAAAGTACACGGTGTATTCATGAGTAATCAGACAGACATAACATGTTATTAATGACGTATACAAAGTACACGGTGTATTCATGAGTAATCAGACAGACATAACATGTTATTAATGAGGTATACAAAGTACAAGGTGTATTCATGAGTAATCAGACAGACATAACATGTTATTAATGACGTATACAAAGTACACGGTGTATTCATGAGTAATCAGACAGACAGAACATTTTATTATTGACGTATACAAAGTACACGGTGTATTCATGAGTAATCAGATAGACAGAACATTTTATTAATGACGTATACAAAGTACAGGGTGGATTCATGAGTAATCAGATAGTCAGAACATTTTATTAATGATGTATACAAAGTACACGGTGGATTCATGAGTAATCAGACAGAGAGAACATTTTATTAATGATGTATACAAAGTACACGGTGTATTCATGAGTAATCAAATATACAGAACATTTTATTAATGATGTATACAGAGTACACGGTGTATTCATGAGTAATCAGACAGACAGAACATTTTATTAATGATGTATACAAAGTACACAGTGCATTAATGAGTAATCAGACAGACAGAACATTTTAGTAATGACGTATACAAAGTACACGGTGCATTCGGAGTAATCAGACAGACAGACAGAACATTTTAGTAATGACGTATACAAAGTACACGGTGCATTAATGAGTAATCAGACAGACAGAACATTTTATTAATGACGTATATAAAATACACGGTGCATTCATGAGTAATAAGACTGATAGAACATTTTATTAATGATGTATACAAAGTACACGGTGTATTCATGAGTAATCAAATAGACAGAACATTTTATTAATGATGTATATAAAGTACACGGTGTATTCATGAGTAATCAAATAGACAGAACATGTTATTAATGATGTATACAAAGTACAAGCTGTATTCATGAGTAATGAGACAGATAGAACATTTTATTAATGACGTATACAAAGTACGCTGTGCATTAATGAGTAATAAGACAGACAGAACATTGTATTAATGATGTATACAAAGTACACGGTGTATTCATGAGTAATTAGACCGACAGAACATTGTATTAATGACGTATACAAAGTACACGATGTATTCATGAGTAATAAGACAGACAGAACATTTTATTAATGACGTATACAAAGTACACGGTGCATTCATGGGTAATAAGACAGACAGAACATTGTATTAATGATGTATACAAAGTACGCGGTGCATTAATGAGTAATAAGACAGACAGAACATTTTAGTATTGACGTATACAAAGTACACGGTGTATTCATGAGTAATAAGACAGACAGAACATTGTATTTATGACGTATACAAAGTACGCGGTGCATTAATGAGTAATAAGACAGACAGAACATTTTATTAATGATGTATACAAAGTACAAGGTGTATTCATGAGTAATTAGACCGACAGAACATTTTATAAATGACGTATACAAATTACCGGGTGCATTCATGCGTAATCAGACAAACAGACAGAACATTGTATTATTGACGTATACAAAGTACACGGTGCATTCATGAGTAATAAGACGGACAGAACATTTTATTAAAGACGTGTATTCATGAGTAATCAGACAGACAGAACGTTTTATTAAAGACGTGTATTCATGAGTAATTAGATAGACATAACATTTTATTAATGACGTATACAAAGTACACGGTGCATTCAAGAGTAATCAGACAGACAGAACATTTTATCTATGACGTATACAAAGTACACGGTGCATTCATGGGTAATCAGACAGACAGAACATTTTATTAATGATGTTAACAAAGTACATGGTGCATTCATGGGTAATCAGACAGACAGAACATTTTATAAAAGACGTGTATTCATGATTAATCTGACAGACAAAATATTTTATTAATAACGTATACAAAGTACACGATGTATTCATGAGTAATCAGATAGACAGAACATTTTATTAATGATGTATACAAAGTACACGGAGTATTCATGAGTAATCAGACAGACAGAACATTTTATTAATGACGTATACAAAGTACACGGTGTATTCATGAGTAATCAGATAGACAGAACATTTTATTAATGATGTATACAAAGTACACGGTGTATTCATAAGTAGTCAGACAGAGAGAACATTTTATTAATGACGTATACAAAGTACACGGTGTATTCATGATTAATCAGACAGACAAAACATTGTATTAATGACGTATACAAAGTACATGGTGTATTCATAAGTAATTAGACAGACAGAACATTTTATTAATGATGTTAACAAAGTACATGGTGCATTCATCCGTAATCAGACAGAACAGAACATTGTATTAATGATGTATACAAAGTACACGGTGTATTCATGAGTAATCAGATAGACAGAAAATTGTATTAATGACGTATACAAAGTACACGGTGTATTCATGAGTAATCAGATAGACAGAAATTGTATTAATGACGTATACAAAATACACGGTGTATTCATGAGTAATGAGACAGACAGAACATTGTATTAATGACGTATACAAAGTACACGGTGTATTCATGAGTAATGAGACAGACAGAACATTGTATTAATGACGTATACAAAGTACACGGTGGATTCATGAGTAATGAGACAGACAGAACATTGTATTAATGACGTATACAAAGTACACGGTGCATTAATGAGTAATAAGACAGACAGAACATTTTATTAATGACGTATACAAAGTACACGGTGTATTAATGAGTAATCAGACAGACAGAACATTGTATTAATGATGTTAACAAAGTACACGGTCCATTCATGGGTAATCAGACAGACAGAACATTTTATTAATGATGTTAACAAAGTACACGGTCCATTCATGGGTAATCAGACAGACAGAACATTTTATTAATGATGTTAACAAAGTACACGGTCCATTCATGGGTAATCAGACAGACAGAACATTTTATTAATGAAGTTAACAAAGTACACGGTCCATTCATGGGTAATCAGACAGACAGAACATTTCATTAATGACGTATACAAAGTACACGCTGCATTCTTGCGTAATCAGACAGACAGACAGAACATTGTATTATTGACGTATACAAAGTACACGGTGCATTCATGAGTAATTAGACGGACTTAACATTTTATAAAAGACGTGTACAAAGTACACAATGAATTCATGAGTAATCAAACAGACAAAACATTTTATTAATGATGTAATGACAAAGTACATTGTCTAAACACAAACATATACATACAATATACATGTGAAAGATTTAACGTACTTTATTCGGAATTTATAATTATGATAAATGAATTAAACATGAATTAAACATGGATTAAATATGGGAATAATTTAACTGGTTTTTTTTTGGGATGTGCAACGCAAATATATGGTACTGGTCTTCAGAAACAAAATATATTTAACTCATTGAACACGTATAACTATATTAAAAAAGTGGAATAAATAGTGTGCAATCATGAAGTAAATTATGCACGACGTATCAGTGAATGAATGAATGAATGAATCAGTGAGTGAATGAATGAATGAATGAATCAGTGAATGAATGAGTGAATGAGCGAGCGTACAGATGAATGAGTTGATGACTGATCAATCAAGCTACCAACAGTTTTCTTATCATGGGTTATAATATATAAGTATATATACATATAGCAAGCCTTGGTATACGAACTGTCACGAAGGTCGATTCATTGTTATAATACAAGGTACGAAGTGTATTCATAAACAACTTCCGAGGTCTTATTCGAATTTACGAGCACAGCCGAGATGTATTCCGGTATGAGAATCCCAAATTGCTGTTCAATAAGACGCAATTACAGGCAAATGTTCTAGAATGGAGTTCTTCTTAACATGTAACATTGATAAATAATTAACATATCCCGTTTGATTGTCCGTGCTGTTAACAGGGTTTATTTATAGCCCTCTGTCTGTTACAGTTTAACCCTTTCCCTTTCTGACGCCTCTTCAGCAGACGGCTTTTTCAAAACATAGTGACAAAAGAAGAAATTGCTCAAAACGAGCAATTTCGCCTTTTGCCACAAAGTTTTCCACTTTTAGTCATAGGTTATCCATTCAATTATAGAGATTTTTCCATTTTTTGACACAATATGTTCAAAGTCGTCTGCTGCAGAATTGTCGTATGACTGAAAGAGTTAATGTATCAAGGAATGATAGTGACGGTCTTTTTGTCCCAACCCTGTCTCGTTTACAGGCGCATTTTTACCAATCTACAGCAGACGAGTTTTGCCACATTGTTTTCACTTCGATTCAATAAGATACATTAATCATTAAAGTTGGTCCATGTGTTTGCCTGGATGTTTTCAAAGTCGTCTAATTCAGTTGTTATAATGGTAAAGGGTTAAATCGACCTAAATGATATATAACGCATGAAGAAAACCAACATTGTGGACTCTGCGTAAAGTATAGACCCTGATCAGCCTAAGCATGCCGCGCAGGCTAACCCGGATAGATGCCTTTCGCCTCTTTTGGACTCTCTGGTTCAGAAATCATTTCTCTATACCTCTATCCCCCTGAGACGGAATGTGTCGGCCCGGATCAGTCTGCGCGGACTGTGCATGCTGATTTGGGTCGATAAATTACGATGGGGCCATAATGTTGGTTTGCTCGCGGGACGGCGGATTCAGGTACATTTTTCTATCAGGACGTTCTTGCTGTTTTCATACTTGAGTCCTTGATTAAGAGAGCTGGTGTAAAATCGAAGAAAATAATAATGGTTAAACACCTACAATAACAACAATATCAACAACAATGTCATTAAGAAACTACTACTACTACTATTACTACTTCTACTACTGATGATACTACTACTACTACTGATAATACTACTACTACTAATGATGCTACTACTACTAGTACTTCTACTTATACTACTACTTATACTACTACTACTACTTCCACTTCTACTACTACTACTACTACTACTACTACTTTTTCTACTTCTACTACTACTACTACTACTACTACTACTACTACTACTACTACTACCACTACTACTACTACTTCTTCTTCTACTAATACTAATAATAATAATAAAAATAACACTAATACTAATAATAATAATAAAGATAACACTACTAATAATTATCATAATCATAATCATCATCATACTTTTATAATAATAATACTAATAGGGTTAATTGGAATCAGAATTCGATATTGTAATATGAGTTCGATTTTTTCAAAGTAAAAAAACAACTGTAGAAGCAGACGATATTTTAAAATTCAATTTGGTCAATATGAGCTTTTTCACCTTTTATCACGATGTTTTCGACGCTTCATTAGAATTACGTACGCTATTAATTGCCAATACATAATGGATAAATGGACCTAAATCTTTTGACAGATGAACTTGCTGATCCCTCTTATCTACGTCCCTGATGATAAGAGGGATAAGTAACTAAGTTGTATACTAAAATATCACCCGTCCCAACATTTGTAGCAAGTAGAACTCAAAAACTATTGAAGATATGAAAATAAAAAAGATGTTTTCTAGAAGTTTAAACATTCTTCTATTGCAATAGATAAAAATAGTTTAATACTCTACACGTTTTGATAATATTGTATCCTTAGGAATAATGTCAGTCTACTAATTTTGGAACAAAATTAATTAAATTCAGAAATCACAATACCTGTGTCTTTTAAACCAGTCATCTGTCAAAATACAAAGAATTTCCAATTGTAAAATGAATTTCGACCTGAAGTTGAAATTTTAAGCTTTTAAAATATGTATGTTTTGTTTATGTGCCAAATGTGACTTCAAAGTTATATTTACTACTAAATGTGAAAATGTTGACAATTTTATTTCTCCATGTGATATTTTAACCAGATGATAACAGGTGTACAGATAAAGTTGCTAATTCCTCTTATCTACGTCCCTGATGGTATCAAATCACTGTAAAAAAGAAAAAGGAATATGAACATAATCAAGTTTAATCGGAATGTTAGAATTGATTTTCATTCCCAGACAAAATTGTAGTACACGTCACAAAAAGATTAATATATCCGAAGTTATCATTACCTCAATATTTAGTAAATAACATTGAAAAGTACTTTGGTAAAAGAGAATACCTAGCGCAAGGAAACAAGAACGTTTTTAAAATTTTCAGGTACACATCTTGGTTCGTTTCGAAAGAAGGGTTTCAATGAATAGATATGGTCGGTCTGTTTGCAATCGTCTGCTTTTATTTCGAATTAAGTTGAGATGCTATTCAACGTACCTTTTTCTAGCAGCTATAGTTAATGTCAGTTACTCGACGATCAGTAACGAACTATTGGACATCGTACCTTACTTGTAGATCAAATTACACACGTTTATTACGTGGGCATCAATGCGTGAGTGGCGTACATTCCTTGGAAAGTCGAAGAAGATTCCGGACGCCGTTGGAGCGATTGACGCTACAAAATATACCGACCGCACACCGAGCCACAGCAGCTGTTTTATGCGGACCACTGTTGTTACAATGCACTGCATGCACAGTTAATTGAAGACACGTGTGGAACAATAAGACATGTTGAAAGTGGTTTTCCTGGACACTCAAATGATGCACAGACACTCGGTCTTAAGCAGATGTATCCAAACAAGGACCCAAGTATGACACCTTATACAGCCACACAAATAAGGAGAAAAGACGCACTTATGCGGCGTAAGTGTCGAACAGATACTTTAGTGATGGGTGTGTAGACAACTACTTTATAAAACAATATATATTTGTGCAGCGGTTCGCAAAAAGGAAACGGAAATACACTTTTAAACGGCATTAGTTTTATGTTACATCTCATCAATACCACGATAAACTATGCTTATGCATTGCTACGCTATTCTACGGGTCCCCCCCTTTCCCCCCCCCCCCCCCCCCCCCCCCAAAAAAAATTAAATTTATATTATAATAATAATAACTTCAAAATATTACAAGTAAAGAAAAGGAACTTAAATTACTTGAAAATCTATTTAGAGACTTTTTCAAAAGAAATTTATGGGTGGAAACCCAGACCATGTTCGATGGAAACATTTTTAACGAATTATTTTTTCTCAAAAAATAATGCGGTTAACGCGATCGTGTTGCTTTGCGGAAGTCACGGTTAAACTACAATTCCGCTTAGAATACACATTAGCTGCACCTAAATAGTCCTAGTATTTTTTCGATATTAAAATGACTTCTACGTGTTTTTTCAATACACTGAAGTCATATTTATACTATCGAATCAACATAGATAATCAATTCTCTAGAAAATATCAAATTAACAGTAAATGCATATATATTTCATTTGTCGGCAAGCGTATGAATTTTTAGTTATATGCCCATTCACTAGTGAGTGACGTAGTTAACGGAAGTCGAACCCATGCTGAAGAACCATGTAAATCTCACAGATATGCCGAATCAACACAGAGAATCAATTTTCAAGAGAATATCAATTTAATAATAAAGACATATATTTCATGTGTCTGCAGGCATGTATGAATTTTGAGTTGTACGCCCATTGACTAGTGAGTGACGTAGTTAACAGGTGCCCATTATGTAACGCTAGCAAACCTGACCTTCGACCCAACGTTGTAGAGCAATGTATCTGCAGAGCTCCAGATAAGGTGCGTGAATACATTATCACCGCATTGAAATGCAGGAAAAACGAATGAAAATATTTCCTGTTCGTCGTATCACGCATTTAAATCCGGAATAACGAATAAAGAACATTTTCTGTGCGTCGTTTTAATCATAAGACAAAATGAAAGTGACGTATTTTCCAGAGAAATCCCGATCGTTAAATATAATCGCGGTCGAATAAATTACCCTAACACCGTATGTAATTCGCCTACTTCACCGGTATGTGCAGTTTTTACGGAACAACGAGTTCTCACGCTTCGGAATTTATACATAAATAATGTCTGCTCCAAGCGAAAAAGATCCGTCTGCACAACCAATTAAACCTGGTTCGTTATTAAAATATATCAAAATGGAAGAACTGCTGAGTTCTGCAATAGCAGAATACGTTTTTAATAATTTAATCGATGACATGGTAAATAAACAACGGCCAATTTAAAGAAAACATCATGAAAAAGTTCCCCCCAAAACAATCGATCTTTGCATACGGGAGTTCCCGTGGATGATTTTGACTGATGCAGTGATGTATTTTGTTTTTTTCTCCCCTAGTTATACACAATGTGTCCCTCAAATAATAAAGTTCATCAAGATTAAGTGATTTACCAATATTATTTAATATTTAATTCGCATACCAATGAATCATTCTGGAGACCTGACTTTAATCCATCGGAAGGGTTAAATGTGTTCAAGTAAGAATAGACAATACTGTAATGGTATGAATACCCTGATAAATCAAATGCATCATGACAAACATGTTGCAGATGGTAACAAAAATAGATAATGACAAGCATACTTAACTCTTTCCCACAAATAGACGCTTTTCTTGATAAAACAAGCATTTTGACGCGCACCTTTGCCCGAATGGCTGATAAATATAGATTAATGGTCCATAATTAGAACATCGTTTTCAAGTTGGAAACGGAGACAAAACGGTGAGATTTCCCTGTGTGCGTTTAAGTGTTATTTGTCATTTTATTTTTCTTCTATCATCTTAAGGAAACAAATAGAATTGCACAACGATACTTCCACAAATCTGTTGGCATCTCTGTGATACAGAGCTCCAGATAATTACTTCGGTCAAATATGTTTCAATCCCTAAAATAATTATTAAAGAGTGAATCGCTGCAGGAAGCCCATCATCCCACAATAAGGAAGGTCAACATGCATGCACAACTCTAACTAAAATTTTAAGTTAGAAAAGGCGCATAATTGTGTCAAAATCTGATATAGAGTTATGGGACTTGTCCTGCAAGGTCATTTGATGATGTCCAATAAGTGAGTGAAGTTTCAAAATTTAACCAAAGTTGCAACGCCAACGCCGACGCACAAGTGACTATTATAGCTCTCATATTCTTCGAATAGTCGAGCTAAAAAAACTACTAAGTTTTAAAGCAAGTTTAAAACAAACAAAAAACATGATCAAATGCAATTATTAATTACATTTTCAAAATAATTCGTTACTAGTACTTTCAGTACTTTGATTTTTTTACATTTTTGTTTCGAAGGTATACATTTTAAATTATGTTGCACAGTTGTTTGTTTGCGAACACCATCATTAACTTTAATCTAGTTCTCTGATGTTATATACCTAGCTTCTCGCGCAAAAGTTAAAACAAATTTAAATATCTATAAACGAGACAGAGTGTAGCATTACTTTTTCTGATTTATAAAATACATGTGTGTACTTGTTTTGTTTTTAACAAAGATTGATTGATTTGTTTATAACTAAAATAACTGGTTGAATTGCGTTGAGGTTACAATACACCAAAAACAATCCTTCATTGTTTCCATGTAAATCGATCAGTTTCAGTCCTCGATTATCACACTTTTTAAGCGTTTCTCATGTAGAACACCAATATCATTGAAAAGAGTTACATCCTAGCTTTAAAACAATCCAAAGAAAATGTAGGGTCATGCATTATGCAAGAAAGAACTCACCAGGTGAAAATGGTAACCGTCATTTTGGACCAAATCGGGCCCGGACGAAATCGGTGTTTAGCATTCTCTACTTTCACTTTCAAACAAGGTCAAAATACTAAAAATGATCAAATCAATCATTTCCAGTGCATCCTATACACATTCACAATGCATTTAAACTCAATGTCATATATTCAATACATTCTGGTGATGGTATGCACTCATTTCTACACAAACAAATGTTTTTTTAGGGACTATAGTAGATCAGTAAGTCAGCGGATGTATTTAGCGTAATTTGACATTTAAACTTAGTCATTGATTGGTTGAATTGTTTATAACTAAGATAACTGGTTAAATTGCGTTTAAATTTAGTCACTGATTGGTTGATTTGTTTTTAACTAAAATAATTGGTTGAATCGCGTTTAAACTTAGTCACTGATTGGTTGAATTGTTTTTAACTAGTGTAACATATTAATTGAATTGTTTTTAACTAAGTCACTGATTGGTCAATTTCAGGTAAAACAACAATCCTGTACAAGTTGAAGCTGAACGAGACCGTCTCCACAATCCCGAACATAGGGTTCAACGTAGAAACCGTAGCGCCAGTGAAGGGCCTCACGTTCACAGTCTGGGATGTAGGCGGTCAGGAGAAAATAAGGCAACTGTGGAGAAATTACTTCCAAAACGCTGAATGTGAGCTGGAAATCGTAGTTTATTGTATTGTATTGTATTATGTACACAGATGTTTTTTAGGTGTATGTGGGGGTAGGGGTTTGGATGGCTGGAAAGAGAGCCGCGATGAGATTATTTACACTTTCTCACATACAACAAATATATATAAACTCTCCATAAATGAAAAGAACAATTAATGAATGAAATTGAAAACATTGTGGGAAAAGGAGAAATTGCTAAAAATGAGCAATTCTTCTTTCTGCCACCATGTTTTCTTTTCAGAAGTCGTCTGTTGCAAAGGCGTTAGAAAGAATGAGATTATTTACCCTTTCCTACATACAACAAATAAATATAAACTCTCTATAAATGGAAAGAACAATTATTGCAGGAAATAGAAAACATTGTGGCTAAAGGAGAAATTGCTCAAAATGAGCACTTTTTCCTTCTGCCACAATGTTTTCAAAAGTCGTCTGCTGCAAAGGCGTTAGAAAGAGTCTGTATATGGGACAGGGTTAAGGTTGTTAACGTGGTGAAATAACTCGGGGCGGGGTACAGAGGGGGTGGGGATTATTAACATGAGGAAATAACGCGCTAGACAATTCTTGGTCATACTTAAGTTAAAAAGAGCATTACAAACATACCAACAAACAAAATTAGGAATCCGCCGTGGTCGAGTGGTTAGCGTCTGGGATTTGAAACCGGGCGTCCCGGGTTCGATCCCCAGTCGCGGCACGACGGTCATGGTGGAGTGCCCTTTGGCAAGGCACATTTTCTAGCCTAGTACTGGTTTGTTTACCCATGGATCATGAATAAGTGATACAATCCGTGATATAACTGAACTAATGTTGAAAGCGGCGTAAAACCCCAAATAAAACAAAACAAACAAAATTACAATGGTTTCATGGTCAATATGTACATATAGGTGAAACAACGGTTGTTCAACATAGATGTTCGTATAAAGATTGACATTGTTCGTGACCATGTAATCAAATGTGTGTATATGATTCCAGGTCTAATATTTGAGGTAGATAGCTGTGACAGGGAGAGACTTTCCGAGGCGAGAGAAGAATTGTTCAGTATTCTACAGAGTGATGAGATGAGAAATGTACCCGTTTGTATTCTGGCCAATAAACAAGATCTACCCAGTAAGTTATTGGTGTCAATCTCGATAAAATCCTCGTGTTCTTCTCGAGACAAAATTCGCTTTGTCAGTTTGTCTAACTTCCATAATATACGAATGTCGTGACACAATAAATGCATGTAATTCACATGTTGCATGTGTACTGTGCAGGGCTAAAGACGCAGAAGATCCCTTCAGCGAAAAGTATACTCAACCCTGGGGTCTTTTATATGTAATCCTAAACTCCATCACTTCGAAACGGTGATGTAAATTTGCATATCAAATGCAACGTATTTTGAACGTTTTCGTTACACATGTATGTATGAACAAATCATTATTGGTTTAACTCTCCTTTCCCACATACAACAAATCCGTAGCTGATGACTTTGAAAACCATAAGCAAAAATGTGGAAAACCTTTAACAATGAAATTGTATAATAAATAAATATTAGAAAAAGTTGAAAACATTGTGGAATATTTTGAAAGTGCTCTTTATGAGTTAGTCCGCAACTGATGTGTCAAAACACGTCTGCCGATGAGACAGGGTTAAATACAATACAATACAAAACAATACATTTTATTACATTCAGGTACATATAAAAATAGTAAATTACAAACAAGTATTTACAATTTTCAAAACGTAATACCTTTACGAGAAGCAAAGATAAAATAAATTATGATAATTAAACAATTTTTCCGACATTAAAGGCAATGACTATAACAATAGAAACAAATACACTAGTGAATATCAAACAAATACAATAGTAAATACCAAACAAATACAATAGTGCATACCAATATCAAACTATATAACTGTATATAAATATGAGCATGTGGAGCAAAAACGACCCTGACATGCAATGGGTCAACTTTGCATGGAGTAAAAGGAATCTGACATTTGCAATGAACTGATAGCTCAGTATTAACAGCACAATATATATTCTGTTCTAAATAAGTTGTACACAGATTTCAATGAGTTAACGAAATAGAGTTTAATTAACATTTTCATGATACGGGATTTAATTCCCAAGTGGAAGAGATTCTTGCGATATAAAAACGAGTGCGCCATAGCGCTCGAGTTTTTATATGCAATAATCTCTTTCACGAGGGATTTAATTCCTAAATCATGAAAACAATGTTTATTAAACTATATATTATATACTCGGCGATAATTTTCGTCTTTAAACGACAATACCCCTGTGCAGCTCATTTATTTTTAGCTCAGAAGCGGAGAGATCTGAATGACGTAATCTGCCAGTTTTGCAGTGACGTCACTACGCGCACCGACAAATGTGTACATTGATTGAAATAAATATTCAAGCTCTTATTTGCGGATTTAAAAGTGCAAGTGTGGATTATTTAACTGTTCATCGTGGAAATAAAGTGTTAAGTAGTGAAAACGGAGCTTAAAAGTGTTTAACAATGAGTAATTATATATTTAAAAAAGTAGTTCCGAAAATCCGGCTAGTGAGCTATATCGCACACTAGGCGATATTGCTCAGTAGACAAAAAGCATGTTTTAGGTTTTCTCAAGTTAGGAAATCTCTATATTTTATCATTGAGTATATAATATAAAACAATTATTCTTATTCCAGATGCAGTAAACACAGCCAAATTAACAGAAGAATTACATTTGCGCACTCTCACAGACCGGAAGTGGTATATTCAGGCGACATGCGCCCCAACAGGTAATGGAATCTATGAAGGGATGGACCAATTTGCTATAATGGTCAAGGATTTTAAAAGACCACACCGGCCAACGTATTGAATACTTCAATAAAAACTTGACATACAAACTAAAACATGTGTTCGCTACTCGCTTTCTACAGTCGACACGTTGAACGTTGGATTGCGGCTTGTTATTATTATTATTACGACGCCATTGTCATTGAACGTCCATCGGTAAGTGTGACGGACGATATGTAGGGACTGATATGAGTATACATGGTTTTAAATATGTGTAAACCAAGATCACCCTGCAGTCTTATATCGGTACACGATTCTTGCTTGTCATTTTAAAATTAGTTAGTTGCATAGAATAGTCCATTAATATGCTAGAAGTGATAAAACAGATCTTGTTTATTGGCCAGAATACAAACGGGTACATTTCTCATATCATCACACTGTAGAATACTAAACTGCTTAGACCAAGGTACTTAGCATATGTGAGCCGTCCCGCGAGAAAACCAACATTGTGGACTCTGCATAAAGTATCGATCCGGATCAGCCTAAGCATGCCACACAGGACACTTTCCGCTTCCTGTGTATTTTCTGTTTCAGGAATCATTATTCTATACCTCTATCCCCCTGAGACGGAATATGTCGGTCCGGATTAGCCTGCGCGGACTGTGCAGGCTGATCTAGGCCGATACATTACGCAGAATCCATAATGTTTGAATTACGTTACCATCTGATACTACGTACTGGCTGCCTTGTGTGAAGCTACTGCATTTGACAAATGTTAACGGTTTTTTTTGCCTCAATATATATTTATAATGTTTCTGGACACAAATTTAAAAAAGATAAACAGAGACATTGACAAAGATATTTTTTAAAAGAAAAAATGATGTATACAGGTTCATATGTCTATCTATTTAATCCAGAAATCAAAGAAAGGTGATGAAGAGGATTTTAAGTTACACTTTATCTATGAGCAATCTGTGATAAATGCTAAGCTTTTAAGAAGACAGCAGACAATGTATCATTAAGATAAATTCAAATGCAGATGTAATAAATGTGTGTGTGCATCAAGAACTATTTTATAAACAGTTTTATCTCATGACAATGCTTGTATCCGATGTAATATACCCATAACGTATTTCTTTATATATGACACGTGTAATATAACATGACCGAATCACTATGTGTGTACTCATTCGCGAACGTTTACAAAATGGCTGAAAACGTGTATCCGGTAAACACAAACGTCACGATAGATGGATGAGGTAACGGGACCATTATCGGTCACAAACATATATTGTTGTGTCATTAGTTAACAGTCTATTAGGTATTACATGTTGGGACTTTTTTCTGACAGCGGAATAAACGATTTTCTTTTTGTGTTTCGTCATGTATAAAGAGAATCGGACATTCGTTGTCATTTCATAAAGTTGTATTAAACTCGTCCAAGAAATGTGTTATTAAGCTCGCTAAATGCTCGCTTAATAACAAATCTCTTGAACTCGTTTAATACAATTTTATATAAAATGACAACTTATGTCAGATCCTATCTATACCAGCCTTTTGGACATACGCTGAATATCTCTCTACCGGGTGTTATATCAAATATTGAATTATATATTTATATTATTATTATGTTGTTTAATTGGTCATAATGGATTGTAAATTTAATTGTCAGTTATGACATTTTTATATTGTATGTGTCTGCTCATGTTGTTTAACTGAACCTACAAATTCGTGCTATATGAACCATAACATTGATTGTATTACATTATTACTTTACACTACGTGAAGATTCACACTATGGCGGACTATCAGGTCTATTTCAATTTTATGGAGATTTGGCGTTCACCATTAAAATAAGATAACATGAAGAGCGCGAAGTTGATATATCTTGTTTTCATTTTTGCAAACGAAAATCCAGACGCCTGTGGTCTGTCTGTGACGTCAGCTTGGTCCGGCTCAGTACTCATGGAATGATTAAAGAACTTTCTGATTAGTTTTGTTAAAATGTTGGCCCTTAACATATACAGTAGACGACTCTTAAAAATACTTTGGCAAAAAGTAATATTGCTCATAATGATCGATTTCTCCTTTTTTCACAATGTTAGACTCTATTTAATAATTACATTTTTGCTTATTGAGATTATCCATAGTTTAGCCTAGCTATTTTCAAAATCGTCTGCGGCAGATTCGTTGTATTTAGGAAAGTGTAAATGGCCAGTACTTTGGTTTGTTCCGCTGTCCAATAACATTTCTAAGCTGTAATGACAGTTCGTTATTTGTTAAAAGTTTAAGATTGTAAGAGATTTGTATCTAAATACCAGGTTTAATGCTTAACCAAGCTTACAGAATTGTTATTTTCTTTTTCAAAATAAAAATCCACTAGTTATTAAAAAGTATAGCCCTTTATGTTTCAAAGTTTTTTGAAGAAATTTGATTGTGCACATTACTGCATTGTAAGTTGAATGTAATATAATATGTATGTATTGTGGGCCAGAGGCCTAATTACGTAAATAAACTATTGTATTGTATGTATAAGTGCAAATGCTCATAGGTGAATAACCGAGCCCCGGTATGTCGGTCGGTAGCGACGGGAGCTGTCATCGATCCTCGGATAACTTTAACCCTGGGTTGTGAGTTCGAACCTCAGCTCTACCAACATTATTTCCGACGTTTGACAATAGCGTGTGTGACACGCGTCCTTCGTCTTCTGCCAAAGGGCTTCCTGTATATTCGGATGATCAGTGGAGTACTGGTGTGAGAAAACCAGGAAACACATTGATGATCAGTGGAGTACTGGTGTGAGAAAACCAGGAAACACATTGATGATCAGTGGAGTACTGGTGTGAGAAAACCAGGAAACACATTGATGATCAGTGGAGTACTGGTGTGAGAAAACAAGGAAACACATTGATGATCAGTGAAGTACTGGTGTGAGAAAACCAGGAAGCACATTGGTGATCAGTGGAGTACTGGTGTGAGAAAACCAGGAAACACATTGGTGATCAGTGGAGTACTGGTGTGAGAAAACCAGGAAACGCATTGATGATCAGTGGAGTACTGGTGTGAGAAAATCAGGAAACACATTGATGATCCGTTGAGTATTGGTGTTAGAAAACTAGGAAACACATTGATGATCAGTGGAGTGATGGTGTGAGTAAACCAGGAAACACATTGATGATCCGTTGAGTACTGGTGTGAGAAAACTAGGAAACACATTGATGATCAGTGGAGTACTGGTGTGAGTAAACCAGGAAACAATTTGATGATCAGTGGAGTACTGGTGTGAGAAAACCAGGAAACACATTGGTAGATGAACCGGCCGCTGTTATATGACTAAATGCAGAATTGTCGTATGAGGGAAAGGGTTAAGCGGTGTATTATGTCGCTTTGACCAGTATTTCAGTTGTGTACATGGTACTGTACCAGTACTGCTGGTGAGGAGTTTATCATTACAGCACCGGTATTATGAATATGTCAGCAAAATAGAAATAGTTTGCTTTTGCTTAAATATTAATTGCACATATAAAACAACTAACACGGAAGGAAGGAAGATGTTTAAAATTACGTAATACTACATATACGTATGTGGAAACAAATGTAGGTGATCTTGTCTAGAATCCTTAGTATTTCCTTCGATTGATTGGGGTTTAACACCGTTTTAAAAATAAAATCAGTCATATCACGGCGACCAGTTTACATACTCATGCGTTGCCTGGTTTTCCAATACCAGTAAACTACACAGCATACTTTAAAAGCAACTGGCTGCTTTTCCACATAGACTGTTAAACAGCCCATTGGTGAAAGATGAGTGACGCAGGTCACAATGACTCAAGTTTCGGAAAGAATGTTGGCCGAGCCGGGATTCGAACTCACAACCTCTGTATTGACAGCCCGCGTCGCTACCGACTGAGCTACCGGGACTCGGCAGTATTTCCTTCGAGAAGTATGGCGAAATGGAATTACAGTATAGAACAAACGAACGTGTATATATGCACCAGTGATTGAGAAATGATACATTTTGGCATTTCTGAATAGTGTAGACCCAAGAGCTCAAATCTTCTAGCAAGCTTGTATAAGTTAGTATGTGAACAGTGAGCATCCAAACAAAGTATGCGCTTTGTACAGGCTCATATGGATATGAGCCGTCCCCCGAGAAAACCAACAGTGTGGACTCTGCGAAAAGTATCGACCCGGATCAGCCTAAGCATGCCGCACAGGATTACCCTGATAGACACTTTCCTCCTCTTGTGGATTTTTGTTTCAGGAATCATTACTCTATACTTCAATCCCCCTGTGAGGGCCCGGATCAGTCTGCGAACTGCGCAGACTGATCTGGGTCGATACATTACGCAGAGGCCATACTGTTGGTTTTCTCGCGGGACGGCTCATATGTTCTGTTAAAAAGGACCGACTTATACATTTTCTTGTGCACTGAAAGGTCACATCAGGTCTCCAGTGGCTGTTACCAATGACAACACATGTTTCATCTTACATAACGGAAACATACTGCTATCCGGGCAATCTACGTGTAATGATACCTACGTTATTTACGTGTCTAGGTTCAATATACACCGAGATTTCCGTCTGATCGAGCCTATAAAATCATCGATTTGGCCAGCGCCTCTTGAAAAACCGACCCTAGTAATCAAGTGTAAGACAAGCAAAGACCCGGTACAGCCGGCACATTCGCACAGACGGATCTGGGTAGTTTATGTCACCACCAGTTCACACACGAACCCTAAAACATCCAGAGAACGGTTGTGATGCCAAAAAAGAGTTCAAATTTACACGCTCAAACTGCCCTATATTCGCTTTTTATTTCAAAACCTCCGAAGGTAACTTTTCGTATGTCCAACTCAATTGATTAGAATTCTCGTCGGCCTATGCACATCCGATAGGTGATTAATGATGTACAATTAAGGATTGTTACATAGGTATGTTACATTACATCCAAAAACTGGTATCCACCTTTTTAATATTAAATTTTATTTGCATTGCCTGTTTTACCCTCTTATTCAATGGTATCATTACAACAACGCAATAAATAAAACAGTATTAATTGATGAAAATAAATAAGGAAATCGGATATTTTTTACAAACAGGGAATTCGACACAAATAGGAAATGTTGGTAAAATGATTATAATTAGATATCTCATTATTGCTGTGAGGAGGGTAGGTATTAGCGACTCGGATGTCCGGGTCACTTACGAAGGACATGCTATGCTCTGTGTGCGCGTATGCTGTACGACCTTATGCACATGTGTGTATAAATTCTTGTAAACCGGTTGACAATAGACAGACACATCACTGAAAGTTATTTTAATTTTCTTGTTATTCTCCTGTTTTACTTTTTACAGTATAAGTAATACAAGCTAACTTTCTACATACTATCTTTACATTTAAAATCAAACGATATAATGTTATGTCATAGCCGTTTTCCGGTTTGATGAATGTTGTATGTGATCATGTATTGTATAATATACATGGATTTTTTTTTATTTGTAATGCTAATGTTTCTCACGACTCTTGGGACTTATGCTTTTGTTCAATTAACTTGGAATTCAGAACTACCTTTAAAACGTAACATTTGCACTAGAAATTCTTCCTATAATATAACGATCAGCAGAGACCGAGATCAGTATTTGTTTCTTTACAGGCTGACCGTTGTCTTCACTTTTCATCGATACGTGCAGTCAAACCTGTGCTAAAGGCTACCTCTATATAGCAATTCCCTGTCTATATCAACCACACTTTTAATTTCCCAATTACTCGTTTTCTTCCCATGGTACGTACAGTTTCAGAATAGAATACGCTTCTTGATATCACTTGAGCCGTCCCGCGAGAAAACCAACAGTGTGGTCTCTGTGTAAAGTATCGACCCGGATCAGCCTAAGCATGCCGCTCAGGCTAACCCGGACAGACATTTTTATCCTCATGTGTATTTTCTGTTTCAAGAATCATTACTATATTCCCCTGAGACGGAATATGTCGGCCTGGATTAGCCTGCGCGGACTGTGCAGGCTGATCTATCTCGATACATTACGCAGAGACCATTATGTTGGTTTTCTCGCGGGACGGCTCACTTAGCAAAATATCTAAATGGTCGGGTTACTTCTGACCACGGTTTAATTTATAGATCCGATATGCAAATTAGATGCAGTATTTTAGCCAATCAAAAACATCGATATGTTATGTTGCTCATTCTGAATCACAGACATACCCATGTGTGATGCATGAAAACCGGGTAGTTTTCAACGATTAGTTGTTGGTTTGTTTGTGATGCATGACGATGGGCGTGGCTTAAAATACAATCTCGGATCTATGACTTGCCATCATACTCTGGTGGCATAACGTCTTCACGGAGGTTTAATTGGATACGAGGCTTACACAAAATATAAAGTGTGTATGAAAGTCTGTATGTAGGTTACAATACACCAAATAAATTCCTTCTTTGTTTCCATGTAAATCGACGAGTTTTGGTCCTCAATTGCCACTATTTCTAAGCGTTTCTCGTGTAGAACATCGTGTATCATTGACAAGAGTTACGTGTAAGCCTTAAAACAATCCAAAGAAAATGGGGGGGGGGGGGGGGGGGGGGGGGTCATGCATTTTGCAAGAAAGAACTCACCAGGCGAAAATGGTTACTGTCATTTTGGACCAAATCGGGCCCGGACAACACCGGTGTTTAGCATTCTCTACTTTCACTTTCAATCAAGGTCAAAATACTAAAAGTGATAAAATTCAATCATTTCCAGTGCATCCTATACACATGAACGATAAATTTGAACTCAATGTCATATATTCAATACATTCTGGCGATGGTATACACTCATTTCTACGCAAACAAAGGTTATTTGGGTAGATCAGCATGTGGCATAATTTGACCTGTACATATACAATAGGTAGACCAAATATAAACAGCTGTAAAACGCGTATTGAAATATGCTCTAGTTAATAAAATAGTGCAGATCCAGATCAAAATGCATTCATGTATCCCGATCTTGTTTGATTTATTTTTGCAATGATTACAGATGGAAACGGCTGACAAAAAAACGTAGATTCGAATCAGATAGCATGGGTAGTTATCAAAACCTTTATCTAGGGATGTTCGAAATGTATTGTGTATTGTGTTCTGTAACTTTAAAACCCTTCAGAAACGTGCAGTTGTTGGTCTCATACCCTCAAAATTCTCCCCGTGGTTAGAAATGCATTATTTAATTTACATGTAATCTATGGATACATTTCCGTATAGTGTCAAGCTAGACTTCTGACTTTGGTATAGAGCGGAGGTGTTGATGAACCGCTGAACTGAGAGGTTATTTACGACTAAGCTTTCAATTTTGGAAAGTTGCATGATTTTGGGAATACGGAGGATGCGGTAACACAGAAACGTTCTACTGCTTTAAAGGTCTTGTTATTATGTCAGAGGTGTACGATTGAGCATTGCCATGCCATAACGATCTACTGCTTTAAAGGTCATGTTACTATTTTAGAGGTGTAGAGGTACTTTAAATGTGTTGTTTTTATACTAGAAGTGTAGGATTGAGCATCGCCATGTAACAGTGGAACATGTTTGAAACCTGTGACTAGAAGGCGTTTTACACAACATCACAGCATTACATTACAGGCACACTTCGACCCTTTTATTGGTATTTGTATTAGGTTTTCAATTGTTAGTCACTGGTTCGAAATAGTACACCCATATATAAGTAAATGTCAAACATTTGCAAAAAGGTTTTTTTTCATATTTGTTTGGATTATCTTCAGCAACGTTTTTGAGGTTTCACCCCGAACCCTTTTCTGTTCATCAGTCAATAGATATGCCACCCATCTAGTTGAAATATTTGTAACTTTCAAGATTCCGTTTTAAACGAAATGAACCGTTTATAGTGAAATACAACAATGCAGTATCATGCCACGTACGCGTAGCATATATTTGAGCCGTTCCGTGGGAAAACCAACATAATGGCCTCTGCGTAATAAATAGACACAGATCAGCCTGCGCAGTCCGTGCAGACTAATCCGGGCCGACACATTACGTCTCATGGGGATAGAGGTATAGAGTAATGACTCCTGAAACAAACAAAAACACAGGAGGCGAAAACTATTTGTCACGGTTAGCCTGCGCGGCACACTTAGACTGATCCGGGTCGATACTTTACGCTGAGTCCACAATGTTGGTTTTCTCGCGTCACGGGGAATCAGCTGTGGTCGAGTGGTTATCGTCGGGAATTTCGAAACCGGGTGTCCCGGGTTCGATCCCTAGTCGCGCCACTACGGTCATGGTGGAGTGCCCTTGGGCAAGGCACATTTTCTAGCCTAGTACTGGTTTGTTTACCCAGGGATCATAAATAAGTTAACTGTCGCCGTGATATAACTGAAATATTGTTGAAAGCGGCGTAAAACCCCAATAAATAAATAAATAATTCTCGCGTCACGGTTCATGTTATCTTCAATACATGTTTGTAAACGTTGAGCACTGTATTCGGCCTACCTGATTTTGTTGAAATTTCAACAGACTGTACCCTGTAATTTAAACTCTACAAACCATCTGATGACAAAATACTACCAGATCTCTGAACAAGAGTAATTCGACAAAAATATCCTACACAGAACAACCGAGCGTACTGCGAACAGAGGTCAATGAGTGCATTAATTGAAATGATAGAAACGCTACAAAACCGTTATCATTGGATAAATATATACACCATAGGGATATTATTACATTGTATAAAAATCGGCGGGAATTTCCTGTTTTCGGACAACCCTCGTATTCCTATTGTATTTATGTACTGAAAAATCGTTGAAAGCGGCGTTAAACACACAATAAAAACCGCGCATTATCATATTGCCGGTAAGAGGACTCGATCCATGGAGGAAGAATATGTATATAGGGATAGTACACATATCGCACTCGGGCATAAACACATTTTGCGGGCGTCCGCAGATGTTCACGCCCGAGAAAATGTGTATGTTCGCTATTATTGCATAAAATAAGAGCAAACATCCAATATGTAGTCCGCTGTAACGTTCAGATGTTCGATTTACATTATCGTTTACAATTATGTCTAGATGAAATTTATGGGTTTTAGCGCCAAATGACTAGCGTTATGACGTCAAACCGCTGACGTGACGTCATTTTCTTAGTATTCGGTCCCAGTGTTTTTAAAATTCCTAGCCACTTTATCGAGCGTAAGAGATACTTCGGAACTGGCCAATCTTTCACTATTTCTATCACACTGTGATTAATACCATCATGTTTATACAATACCTGACATAAATCCTCGACTTTCGGCCAGTAGCCGGGAGATGCAGCGTCCATGTTTTGTTTACTAACGGTGCCCGGGTAATGCATATGTAAAACATCTAACCGGTTTGAAACGGCACGTGCGCGCGAGAATCGTCTTGTTTATACACGTTTTCTCGCCGTTTACGCCCGGGTTTTGCAATGTTTCTGTATTCCTTAAGCGGGCGTAAAACATAGATTTTATGTAATAATACATGTATATATATGAGCCGTCCCGTGAGTAAACCAACATTATGGCCTCTGCGTAATGTATCGACCCAGATCAGCATGCGCAGTCCGCGCAATCCGCGCAGCCTGATCCGGGCCGACACATTCCGTCTCAGGGGGATAGAGATATAGGGTAATGATTCCTAATGTTGATTTTCTCTTGGAACGGCTCATATATATCTGACAGGATCCATGGTCCATTACATTGAATTGTTTTAAAACCGTTGTCATTCTTTGATACACCGCGATGTAAAATAACAATCTAGTAAAACCAAATTTATCATTGGATATACCATTTTGAATATATTGGATAGGGATATTATTAAATTGTATACATATCGGCGTAAATTTCCCGTTCGGATATCCCTTGTATTCCTATTGTTTTTATGTACGCAAAGCTTGGTTTTCCAGGAGCGCGCCTCAACAAAGACTTTCACGTGCCCTCTCATTAAATCGTTGTGCTTTCAGAATATGAATATAAAACTCGCTAGCAGACAAACAAAAACTAAATCATATTACATTGTGTATCAATCTGAAAAACAAATATAATGAATACAAGACATCCTTTGAACAATACTCCAGTATAGATTTTGCTGAAAACATGACCCGTTATCTTTAACAGTTCTAAATATCGTTTTGATTAGTATTCTAAATTCATAAAGTATCAACATGTTTGATGTTAGCCGTATAATATGCTTTAAGCAAATATTAATAATTCATTTGGAATTATTTTTTCAAACAGAATTCCACTGGATTGTACTCGGTAGACGGCCTAGGTTGTACGTATTGAAGGTAGAATGTTATAAAGAATCCTGGGTTAAAGGATCGAGATCAGATTATCCAATAATGTTTCCGGTTTACCCATTCTCAATACAACAAATCTGCAGCAGACGACTTTGAAAAATATAATAACTGCGCAAAGATGTTGCAAATCTTATAAAATGAAAGTGTAATTATTGAATAATGTTGCAAATTATATTGTGGAAAAAGAAGATGCTTTTCATGAGCAATATTTCTTCTTTTGACATAATGTTTCGAAAGGCCTTCTGCTGCCAATGCATCGAAATACGTCTGCAGACGAGACGAGGTTAACCCCGTATAAAGTGATTCAGTCGATCGTGGGAATGTAGGATGGTTGAGTAAATATGAACGAAAATCTTCAGAGCTCTAGATGCTCTAAAATCCTTATTTGACCCTCTAACCCTACGATTCTTTTGAGTACCCACAACATAGGGTTTGCTTTAATAATAAGAGAGAAATTGTGGGAAAAAGAGCTGAATACCCCTCCTTATCTGGACCTCTGAATTCTCAACGAAACGATAACGTTAATGCTAAGTTAGAATAAGATTACATCTGACATTATTGCGGTAAACGTCATTCTTCCCAACATGGATGGAGTAGTTGACAGTTTGGTATCTATCTTTGCATTGTATTCGGAGATCAGTCCTAAACATTTCTAGGTCCCTCAGACTGTAGGTGAGACCTTGTTTCCTCTCAAATCAAAGCACTGAAAGTGTTCACAGCAAGGGGCTAACTGCAGATTACATTTGGACATGGATTTATCATTCCCAAAAGACTAACTTGAACACTTTACAGTAGCACTTTATTTAGGAATAATCCATTAACTTTACGCGCGATCAAGTATTTTGAAAGCGTAGAAATACATTTTATTATTTAATCATGTAATTCATATATTTTAACATAAAATTTCCTTCGAGTTCTTTCTTTTCGGTAAGTGATGTCGAATCAAATCCATTTTCTGGCTTCATATGCCAACAAGTTACCGCATTTTGATTTTTAGACATGAACTATTTGGCGGTTCGAAAGGACCGACATTAGTATTAGCTGGAAACAGTCCATTCATTTTTAAAAAAATATTCCATAGATCATCCACTTCCATTGACATTATATACGATCTGCAACTACCAAAGCCATCTCTCTGAACCCGAGATAGTGTTCAGAAACGGAGAGCTAATATAGAAAGACAGATGTGAAGTAATTCAATGCCGATATTGTAAATCACTAGTCCAGATTCCAGTCTCAAAATGACGAGTGTCTTCGGATTTCGCCTACTGTAGCAATTGGCTTTAACGAGGCCCCTTGCTAAAAACGTCAGTCAAATCAAAAGATCTTTTAATCATCTCACAAATACAGCCGCATACGGACAAATCTACTGCAGACGACTTTTTAAAAAAAATATTTTGGCATTATGAAAAGTATCTCTTTGTCAAACTGTCTTCAACTTTATTCAATATAAGTTCTTTAATGTTTTGAGATATCATATATGTTTACCGAGATTTGTTCAAAGTCGTCTGTTGCAGGCCTATGAGGGAAAAGATTACATCGTTACCTTAGTTGGAAATATAACATACACAGTATATGAGCCGTCCCGCGAGAAAACCAACATTCTAGCCTCTGCGTAATGTATCGTCCCAGATCAGCCTGCGCAGTCCGCGCAGACTGATCCAGGTCGACACATTCCGTCTCATGGGGATAGAGGTATAAAGTAATGATTCCTGAAACATAAAATCCACAGCCGGCGAAAAGTGACTGTCCGGGTTAGCCTGCGCGGCATGCTAAGGCTGATCCGGGTCGATACTTTACGCAGAATCAACACTGTTGGTTTTTTCGCGGGACGGCTATCGATTACTAGACTGTCTCCATACACTTTTCGGTTGCGGGAGATCGTGGGTTCGATCCCCGACCGGGTCATACCAAAGACTGACTAGCTGGTGTCAGGATAAATGGACCAGTAGTGCTGGTACCTTACCCAGGAAACGCCGTGATATAACTGATAAAAATGTTGAAAGCTGCGTAAAACACCAAAAAATCAATCAACTGAAATTTGATTTTACTAGATTTATGTTTTGAATCGCTTTCTTTCAACGATTTTAATACCGTTGCCATGCAATGGACCATATTTCCTTTCTGTTTGTTTAAAACTTACTCGTGGTGGATCTACATGTGTCATCTCACCTGTAAAAGACAAATAATAGGAAAGACAATATTTAGAGTTTGTTCTATAAATGTAAGATATCTTTACCCGTCAGATGGTTCATCGTGTGTATTTATTGTTTTAGTCGTAATGCTAACAACCATGCAGGGACTTGAGGCGGACGCTCTACCTCTACACCACGGAGACGGTACAATAATGGCCAGTGATGGGGACGAACCCAAATTTTAGACGATGCCCATTGACTATATTTTAATAATCTCACGAATGTTTAACATTACAGAGGGAGAACTCGTCCTTGTACATGTAACATACCGCCTCGGTGGTGAAGTGGTAGAGTATCCGCCTCGGTGCGGGAGGTCGCTGGTTCGATCCCCGGCTCGGTCATAAAGAAGACTTTAAACATGGAAGTATTGGCGTCCAGGGTTGTGTGGGCTGACATAACGATTGACTCGCCGGTTTAAGGATAAATGGACTAGTAGTACTGGTAACTTACGAAGGAAGCGACGTTATGTAACTGAAAAATCGTTGAAAGCGGAGTAAAACACTCACACAAACAAAAACGCATTTGCATTTTCCCGGTAGGAGATATCGATCCATGGATGAAGAATATCTATATATAAATAAGCCGTACCGCGAAAAAACCAACATTATGACCTCTGCGTAATGTATCTACCCAGATCAGCCTGCGAAGTCCGCGCAGACTGATCCGGGCCGACACATTCCGTCTCAGGGGGATAGAGGTATAGAGTAATGGTTCCTGAAACAGAAAATCCACAGGAGGCGAAAAGTGTCTATTCGGGTAAACCTGCGCGGCATTCTTTGGCAGATCTAGGTCGATATATTACGCAGAGTCCATAATGTTGGTTTTCTCGTGGAACGGCTCATTTATATATCTGACAGGAACCATGGTCATTACATGCCAATGGTTTTAAACCGTTGCCATTCTTTGATACACCGCGATGAAAAATAAAAATCAAGTAAAACCAAATTTCAAACGGTGCCTATTTTCTTCTTTTCATTAATATGCACAAGACACGAACCGCCATTTCTCGAAATATTTAAAATTGCAGAGGGAGAACCTTTCTATGTTCATGTAACAGACGGCCCCGTTTGTGAAGTAGTAGAGTGTCCTCCTCGTGTGCGGAAGGTCGCAAGTTCGACCCCCAACCAGTTCATATCAAATATTTTTTATATGATAATTGTGGTACTGACCTTCACTCCGGTAAGGTGAAGTTGGTGTCTAGTGTCTAGTATCTAGTATCGTTTAGCATAAACGATACTGGCAACCAGAATCTAGTATCGTTTATCATAAACGATACTGGCAACCAGACACTATAGTGTCGTTTAAGGAACTAGATATATAATTTTCAATTTCAGACTCCAGTGTCGTTTAACACTAAACGACACTGGCAACCAGACACTAGTATCGTTTAAGGAACTGGATATATTGATAACTCGAACATATCGATATCTCGAACATACCGATAACTCAAACACATCGATATCTCGAATACATTGATAAAACGAATGTTTTTAACTTGAACATATTGATAACTCGAACATATCGATATCTCGAACATACCGATAACTCAAACACATCGATATCTCGAATACATTGATAAAACGAATGTTTTTAACTTGAACATATTGACAACTCGAGAACCTTTCGATATCTCGATTATTTTTCGATATCTCTAACTTTATATATCTCGAACTTTTCGATATCGATATGTTCGAGATATTGAAAAGATCGAGATATCGAAAAGTTCGAGATATCGAAAAGTTCGAGATATCGAAAAATAATCATGATATCGAAAAGTTCGAGATATCGAAAAGTTCGAGATATCCAAAGGTTCGAGATATCGATATGTTCAAGTTGTCAAAATGTTCAAGTTAAAAACATTCGTTTTTCAATGTATTTGAGATATCGATGTGTTCGAGTTATCGGTATGTTCGAGATAGGAACTAGATATATAATTTTCAATTTTCTGACTCCAGTGTCGTTTAACACTAAACGACACTGGCAACCAGACACTAGTATCGTTTAATGAACTAGGTATATAATTAATCAATTTTCTGACTCCAGTGTCGTTTAACACTAAACGACACTGGCAACCAGACACTAGTGTCGTTTAAGGAACTAGATATATAATTTTCAATTGTCAGACTCCAGTGTCGTTTAACACTAAACGACACTGGCAACCAGACACTAGTATCGTTTAAGGAACTACATATATAATTAATCAATTTTCTGACTCCAGTGTCGTTTAACACTAAACGACACTGGCAACCAGACACTAGTGTCGTTTAAGGAACTAGATATATAATTTTCAATTTCAGACTCCAGTGTCGTTTAACACTAAACGACACTTGCAACCAGACACTAGTATCGTTTAAGGAACTAGGTATATAATTAATCAATTTTCTGACTCCAGTGTCGTTTAACACTAAACGACACTGGCAACCAGACACTAGTATCGTTTAAGGAACTAGGTATATAATTAATCAATTTTCTGACTCCAGTGTCGTTTAACACTAAACGACACTGGCAACCAGACACTAGTGTCGTTTAAGGAACTAGATATATAATTTTCAATTTTCTGACTCCAGTGTCGTTTAACACTAAACGACACTGGCAACCAGACACTAGTGTCGTTTAAGGAACTAGATATATAATTTTCAATTGTCAGACTCCAGTGTCGTTTAACACTAAACGACACTGGCAACCAGACACTAGTGTCGTTTAAGGAACTAGATATATAATTTTCAATTGTCAGACTCCAGTGTCGTTTAACACTAAACGACACTGACAACCAGACACTAGTATCGTTTAAGGAACTAGCTATATAATTAATCAATTTTCTGACTCCAGTGTCGTTTAACACTAAACGACACTGGCAACCAGACACTAGTGTCGTTTAAGGAACTAGATATATAATTTTCAATTTCAGACTCCAGTGTCGTTTAATACTAAACGACACTGGCAACCAGACACTAGTATCGTTTAAGGAACTAGATATATAATTAATCAATTGTCAGACTCCAGTGTCGTTTAACACTAAACGACACTGGCAACCAGACACTAGTGTCGTTTAAGGAACTAGATATATAATTTTCAATTTCAGACTCCAGTGTCGTTTAACACTAAACGACACTGGCAACCAGACACTAGTGTCGTTTAAGGAACTAGATATATAATTTTCAATTGTCAGACTCCAGTGTCGTTAAACACTAAACGACACTGGCAACCAGACACTAGTATCGTTTAAGGAACTAGGTATATAATTAATCAATTTTCTGACTCCAGTGTCGTTTAACACTAAACGACACTGGCAACCAGACACTAGTGTCGTTTAAGGAACTAGATATATAATTTTCAATTGTCAGACTCCAGTGTCGTTTAACACTAAACGACACTGGCAACCAGACACTAGTATCGTTTAAGGAACTAGCTATATAATTAATAAATTTTCTGACTCCAGTGTCGTTTAACACTAAACGACACTGGCAACCAGACACTAGTATCGTTTAAGGAACTACATATATAATTTTCAATTTTCTGACTCCGGTGTCGTTTAACACTAAACGACACTGGCAACCACACACTAGTATCGTTTAAGGAACTAGATATATAATTAATCAATTGTCAGACTCCAGTGTCGTTTAATACTAAACGACACTGGCAACCAGACACTAGTGTCGTTTAAGGAACTACATATATAATTTTCAATTTCAGACTCCAGTGTCGTTTAATACTAAACGACACTGGCAACCAGACACTAGTATCGTTTAAGGAACTAGATATATAATTAATCAATTGTCAGACTCCAGTGTCGTTTAACACTAAACGACACTGGCAACCAGACACTAGTGTCGTTTAAGGAACTAGATATATCATTTTCAATTTCAGACTCCAGTGTCGTTTAACACTAAACGACACTGGCAACCAGACACTAGTGTCGTTTAAGGAACTAGATATATAATTTTCAATTTCAGACTCCAGTGTCGTTTAATACTAAACGACACTGGCAACCAGACCTTCAAAAATTAGTAATGTTTGGTCAAAAACTATGTCACTAGGCCAAATTGATGGAAATTATTGTAAACACTTTGGATGCCACATTTTTTTATTCAGCAGTTTGAAATTTTGTCAGAATGTTTGTCTGAATAATATCTATGTCAAGTTTTAATATGTTTTCTGCTTCTTTCAATTAAAATAGCTCTATAGCCTAATACCAGGTTATTTTACATTTATTTTATGCTTTGTCTGCATTCTACAATTGCCGACAATCGACGCATTTTTCAGGATACCTCATATATGTATAAGCGGCGTACGAGACCCTTCTAATCTAGAGGGACGTCCATTTTCGGCGCCATTGTCTGCATTTTTTTTTTCGCAGATATCTGTTAAATATATAGTAAATTATAGAAGGAAATCTCAGCAACAATTTTGGTAATATAAATATGCGGGTGACCAATTTGGAAAAAACGTTTTAAATCCATATTTTGTTTAAAAACCCTTTTTAGGGCTGGATACATATAGATAAGGGTATGTGTCCATACTCGTTGAAGAAATTAAAAATTATATATCCAGTTCCTTGAACGATACAAGTGTCTGGTTGCCAGTGTCGTATAGCGTTAAACGACACTTGAGTCTGAAAATTGATTCTGGAAACTATTGTTATGCTATGGTAGCATATGATATTGGAAAAAAAAAATCCAACTTTAAAACCAAAAAACAAACATTTTGTAGGTCTACATACATAGATAAATGTTTAGTTGAAAATACTAGTTGAAGAAATTAAAAATGATATATCCAGTTCGTTAAACGATATTAGTGCTAAACGACACTGCAGTCTGAAAGTTGATTAATTACATATCCAGTTCCTTAAACGATACTAGTGTCTGGTTGCTAGTGTCGTTTAGTGTTAAACGACACTGGAATCTGTCATTGGAAATTATATATCTAGTTCCTTAAACGACACTAGTGTCTGGTTGCCATTGTCGTTTAGTGTTAAACGACACTGGAGTCTGACAATTGATTAATTATATACCTAGTTCCTTAAACGACACTAGTGTCTGGTTGCCAGTGTCGTTTAGTGTTAAACGACACTGGAGTCAGAAAATTGAAAATTATATATGTAGTTCCTTAAACGATACTAGTGTCTGGTTGCCAGTGTCGTTTAGTGTTAAACGACACTGGAGTCAGAAAATTGAAAATTATATATGTAGTTCCTTAAACGACACTAGTGTCTGGTGCCAGTGTCGTTAAGTATTAAACGACACTGGAGTCAGAAAATTGAAAATTATATATGTAGTTCCTTAAACGACACTAGTGTCTGGTTGCCAGTGTCGTTTAGTATTAAAAGACAATGGAGTCAGAAAATTGATTAATTATATATCTAGTTCCTTAAACGATACTAGTGTCTGGTTGCAAGTGTCGTTTAGTGTTAAACGACACTGGAGTCTGACAATTGATTAATTATATATCTAGTTCCTTAAACGATACTAGTGTCTGGTTGCAAGTGTCGTTTAGTGTTAAACGACAATGGAGTCAGAAAATTGATTAATTATATATCTAGTTCCTTAAACGATACTAGTGTCTGGTTGCAAGTGTCGTTTAGTATTAAACGACACTGGAGTCTGACAATTGATTAATTATATATCTAGTTCCTTAAACGATACTAGTGTCTGGTTGCCAGTGTCGTTTAGTATTAAACGACACTGGAGTCTGAAATTGAAAATTATATATCTAGTTCCTTAAACGACACTAGTGTCTGGTTGCCAGTGTCGTTTAGTGTTAAACGACACTGGAGTCTGACAATTGATTAATTATATATCTAGTTCCTTAAACGATACTAGTGTGTGGTTGCCAGTGTCGTTTAGTGTTAAACGACACTGGAGTCTGACAATTGATTAATTATATATCTAGTTCCTTAAACGATACTAGTGTGTGGTTGCCAGTGTCGTTTAGTATTAAACGACCCTGGAGTCTGAAATTGAAAATTATATATCTAGTTCCTTAAACGACACTAGTGTCTGGTTGCCAGTGTCGTTTAGTGTTAAACGACACTGGAGTCTGACAATTGATTAATTATATATCTAGTTCCTTAAACGATACTAGTGTGTGGTTGCCAGTGTCGTTTAGTATTAAACGACACTGGAGTCTGAAATTGAAAATTATATATCTAGTTCCTTAAACGACACTAGTGTCTGGTTGCCAGTGTCGTTTAGTATTAAACGACACTGGAGTCTGACAATTGATTAATTATATATCTAGTTCCTTAAACGATACTAGTGTGTGGTTGCCAGTGTCGTTTAGTGTTAAACGACTCTGGAGTCAGAAAATTGAAAATTATATATGTAGTTCCTTAAACGATACTAGTGTCTGGTTGCCAGTGTCGTTTAGTGGAGTCAGAAAATTGATTAATTATATAGCTAGTTCCTTAAACGATACTAGTGTCTGGTTGCCAGTGTCGTTTAGTGTTAAACGACACTGGAGTCTGACAATTTAAAATTATATATCTAGTTCCTTAAACGACACTAGTGTCTGGTTGCCAGTGTCGTTTAGTGTTAAACGACACTGGAGTCAGAAAATTGATTAATTATATATGCAGTTCCTTAAACGATACTAGTGTCTGGTTGCCAGTGTCGTTTAGTGTTAAACGACACTGGAGTCAGAAAATTGAAAATTATATATCTAGTTCCTATCTCGAACATACCGATAACTCGAACACATCGATATCTCGAATACATTGAAAAACGAATGTTTTTAACTTGAACATTTTGACAACTTGAACATATCGATATCTCGAACCTTTGGATATCTCGAACTTTTCGATATCTCAAACTTTTCGATATCTCAAACTTTTCGATATCTCGAACTTTTCGATATCTCGATTATTTTTCGATATCTCGAACTTTTCGATATCTCGAACATATCGATATCGAAAAGTTCGAGATATATAAAGTTAGAGATATCGAAAAATAATCGAGATATCGAAAGGTTCGGGATATCGAAAAGTTCGAGATATCGAAAAGTTTGAGATATCGAAAAGTTTGAGATATCGAAAAGTTCGAGATATCGATATCTTCGAGTTGTCAATATGTTCAAGTTAAAAACATTCGTTTTATCAAAGTATTCGAGATATCGATGTGTTTGAGTTATCGGTATGTTCGAGATATCGATATGTTCGAGTTATCAATATGTTTAAGTTAAAAACATTCGTTTTATCAATGTATTCGAGATATCGATGTGTTTGAGTTATCGGTATGTTCGAGATATCGATATGTTCGAGTTATCAATATATCCAGTTCCTTAAACGATACTAGTGTCTGGTTGCCAGTGTCGTTTAGTGTTAAACGACACTGGAGTCTGAAATTGAAAATTATATATCTAGTTCCTTAAACGACACTAGTGTCTGGTTGCCAGTATCGTTTATGATAAACGATACTAGATTCTGGTTGCCAGTATCGTTTATGCTAAACGATACTAGATACTAGACACTAGACACCGACTTCACCTTACCCTTCACTCCTTAGTTCTCACTTTCGGGCTAGCACTGGGTGGTGTCAGGATAATTTAACCAGTAGCATTTGTAACTTACTTTTGAAACGCCGTGATATAACGGCAAACATGTTGAAAGCGGCAAAAAAACATTTCACTAAAAAAATGTTCCTGAGATGAGTTTTGCAAATCTGTGAATTGTGTTCTTTTATTGTACGTACATTCGGATTTGTTCGCATCTTTTGATGAAAATATTGTGGCAAAAGGAGAAATTGTATATTATTCCTTCACGACAATGTATTTTTAACTGCATACAATAATTATACAATAATTTATAGAACTTTACTTTATCTTAACTGGATATGAAACTTGCTGCATGTGGGAAAGGGTTAAAGCAGATTGCATTCCTCTGTTCATGCTGTAATATTAGTTACGCACGACAGCGATGTTTTATGGTCCGGTGGATACAATAATTCTCCTATTGTTGTCTTGTCATCCAAGTCTACCGGCTTTTAAATTACACCAAGCTTGACACGGTATCTATATATCTAAATTTCCGTCTGTGAATCAATGTTTATGATGGCATTCAATAATATAGAAGTCTGAGTCTGCTTTATAAGCGTACAGCCACACTATAGGCTGACTCGGTCGTAGCCTAATGAAACATTTAGTAGTTATTTAGTTATGCCTGGAAAGGTAGCCTGTGACCTGGCAATAGTGGTGTGTGATGTAATCTAATGCGAGATATCTAAGAAACCTAAAGGTAAGTTAACTGAATGCTGTGATATATAACTGAAACACTGTAGAAATCGGCGTTAAACATTACATTGATGAATCTACATTTGAGCCGTCCGCGAGAAAACCAACATTATGGCCCCTGCGTAATGTATCGACCAAGATCAGCATGCGCAGTCCGCAGTAGATATAGAGTAATGATTCCTGAAACAGAAAATCCACAGGAGGTGAAAAGTGTCTATCCGGGTAAGCCTGCGCGGCATGCTTAGGCTGATCCGGGTCGATACTTTACGCAGAGTCCACAATGTTGGTTTTCTCCTGGAACGGCTCATATCTAAGCGATAGACATCTGCGTAATGTATCGACCAGATCAGCCTGCGCTGTCCGCGCAGACTGATCCGGCCGACACATTCCGTCTTAGGGGGGATAGATGTATAGAGTAGTTATTCCTGAAACAGAAAATCCACAGGAGGTGAAAAGTGTCTATCCGGGTAAGCCTGTGCGGCATGCTTAGGCTGATCCGGATCGATACTTTACGCAGAGTCCACAATGTTGGTTTTCTCGCGAGACGGCTCATTTGAATCTATACTAAATTTGAAGCGTAACGTTGCTTGTCTATCCCTTACTACGTTGAGATGAAAGGTCGACGCAAATTAACCCTATACATTTAAATATAGATAGCAGTAGTAGTTGCAGCAGTATTAGTAGTAGTAGAAGTAGTAGTAGTAGTAGTAGTAGTAGTAGTAGTAGAGTAGTAGTAGTAGTAGTAGTAGTAGTAGTAGTAGTAGTAGTAGTAGAAGTAATAGCAGTAGTAGTTACAAATAAGTAGTAGTAGTAGTAGTAGTAGTAGTAGTAGTAGTAGTAGTAGTGGTAGTAATAGTAGTAGTACTAGTAGTAGTAGTAGTAGTAGTAAAAGTTGTAGAAGTAGTAGTAAAAGTTGTAGTAGTAGTAGTAGTTGTAGTAGTAATAGTAGTAGTAGTAGTAGTAGTAGTAGTAGTAATTGTAATAGTACTAGTAGTAGTAGTAGTAGTAGTAGTAGTAGTAGTAGTAGTAGTAGTAGTAGTAGTAGTAGTAGTAGTAGTAGTAGTAGTAGTAGTAGTAAAGGTTGTAGTAGTAGTAGTAGTTGTAGTAGTAGTAGTAGTAGTAGTAATAGCAGTAGTAGTTACAAATAAGTAGTAGTAGTAGTAGTAGTAGTAGTAGTAGTAGTAGTAGTAGTAGTAGTAGTAGTAGTAGTAGTAGTAGTTGTAGTAGTAGTAGTAATAGTAGTAGTAGTAGTAGTAGTAATAGTAGTAGTACTAGTAGTAGTAGTAGTAGTAGTAGTAGTAGTAGTAGTAAACGTTGTAGTAGTAGTAGTAGTTGTTGTAGTAGTAGTAGTAGTAGTAGTAGTAGTTAGAAGTAGTAGTAGTAGTAGTAGTAGTAGTAGTAGTAGTAGTAGTAGTAGTAGTAGTAGTAGTAGTAGTAGTAGTAGTAGTAGTCAGAAGTAGTAGTATTAATAGTAGTAGTAGTAGAAGTAGTAGTAGTAGAAGTCGACTTTTTCTGCATAATAATTTTGGAAACATTGTAAGATAAGTAGAACAAATCCAACATGTGTTTTCATTTTCTCGCAATATCTCATCAAACTCTGTATCATATTAGTTCTTCCAATGTGTTCAGATGTTACATTTCACAGCTCACAATGTGTTCAAAGCTGACGACTCTCGTAGTATGTTATTCGGTAAATAGATGCATTGCACGAGTCATTGATGACATTTTTATGGAAATCATGACTCGCCTGCCATAACTCTTTCAGCGTAAATGGCAATATCGAGATTTTCTACAAACATTACAGATTCATATGAGTCAGCTCGTAACGATCTGTCTAAAATGAATCTGAATTCTTTGCCTTTGAGTTATCTAAATATTCCAACAACTTGTATTACATTAACTCTTTCAGCGCCAAAGGCAATATTGAGGTTTTTTGCAAACAATGCAGATTTCAGGTGAGCCAGCTCGTAACGAGCTGTCTCACCTGAAATCAGCATTGTTTGCCTTTTAGTTACCAAAATAATCCAAAAACTTTCATAAATTGAGAAATGGACACACCCGATTGTGAACATGGAAGGGTCTACTTTAAATAATTCGGCGCTGAAAGAGTTAAAAATCGGGTCGCCCGATTCATTACATGGAGTCCTGGATACTATGGCGGCCACGAATGCACGTCAGTCAGCTAGTTCGGCCCAGGGCGTCTTTTTCTGTTTCTGTCCATGTCCTGTAACACAATTCGCTTCTTTCACTTTAAATTATCCCTCAACAAGTCCCCTTTGCTATTTCGTCCATATCTTATGTCCACATCTATGGAAATCATTACGTTATTAGCCCATGCATTCGTTACCAAAGGAGAAACCGAAGACGTCAATACACTCGGGGAGTGGAGGATTAATTCAAAATCCTCTAAAATGTTTTCTAATGAATATGTAAAATGCTGTGAGTCGATAACGTTTCTATATGTTGATACTTTTAAGCGTAGACGAACATTAACACAACAGTGGGGGATATTGACAGTTTGGTAACATAAAGCTCCCGTCCATGATAAATTGATAGTATTGATTGTTTGGTGTTTTACGCCGCTTTCAACAATTGTTCAGTTATATCACGGCGTTTTAAGGGTAAGTTATCAGTACTACTTGTCTATTTATCCTGACACCAGTGAGTCCGTAGTTATGCTAACCTCGCAACCCTGAGCTCCAAGGAAGGCAGCCATTACTACCATGTTGAAAGTCTTTGGAATTTCCGGCCAGGGATCGAACCTACCACGTCCCGCATTCGAGGTGGTCGCTCTACCACTACGCCATCGAGGCGGTCTTCCACCAGAAAGACATAATGACAGTTGTGTAACATTAAGATCCCGTCCGTGATAAAATAGAAAGTAAGCATTTCTGAACAATGTAGGTTCAGATCAGCCTGTACATATCAGATCAGCATATACATATCAGATCAGCATGTACATATCAGATCCGTCTGTACATATCTGATCTGTCTGTACATATCAGATCAGTCTGTACATTTCAGATCCGCCTGGTCATATCAGATCCGTCTGTACATATCAGATCCGTCTGTAAATATAAGATATGTCTGTATATATCAGATCAGCTTGTACACATCAGATTAGCCTGTACATATCAGATCAGCTGTTATATATCAGATCAGTCTGTACATATCAGATCAGTCTGTACATATCAGATCAGTCTGTACATATCAGATCAGTCTGTACATATCATATCAGTCTGTACACATATCCAACTATGAGAATCAGCGACTATAAAAATCGATAACTTAAATTTCATGGGATTATAGAGCAACTTTTTAGTTTTTACTCAATAACAATTTTATTTTGCAAAAATTTAAAAAGGCACTTATCAAGTTTTCATGACAAATATCTCCTGAATATAAATATATTTTTTTATTTGTTTTATATTAATAATATTTTGGTCCTTTTTAACTTTGAATACAGTCACCCTAATTTCCCTCTTTATTACATATAAACCGTTAAGAAAACGGTATTTTTCCGCTAATTTTTACACGTTCTTCAGTGAATATCTTTTTTTAGAAATAAAAAATTAACAGGGCACTTACGGCATAATGTAGTAAATTCATTTACCTTTTATTTGACATATATTTTATTAAAATAAAGTAATGAAATTTTGGTCCTTTTTAACATTTTCTACAAGTACTACTAACGTTTTAGGGTAACATTTACGTTTCCGTGATTGCTAGCGAAAGCTTCCGATGATTACCGACCATTGCCGGACGATTTATGATGGGGCATATATCTATTTATTACCCCATGCAGCTGTGCAGACTGTGTATATTGCGTTATCTTACATATATATCAGCATTTAATGCCTTTTACCTAAATTCGATGCAATAAAATGTAACTATGGACACAAGCGGACGGATATTAGCCCCAGTTACGTATTTTAGGGAAAACATGCGATTGTATCAGAACGGATAAATGTCAACATTTGTTAATATTATCCTATCTAAAATAAAATGGATGATTTTTATAACTATTCAATTGTTAAATAAAACCATAAGGTGATCGATATCCATGCATATTGTATGACTTGTCCAAATTTATGAATGAAATTTTAAACGTTTAATAATTTGTCATAACTCATTGTAAATGTAAGAATTCTATCAAAGTTTGTTTGTCAAACTGTTCAATTTGATATGCTTAAAATTGCATTTAACGTTGTTTAATAATTTGTCATAACTCATTGTAAGTTTAAGAATTCTATCAAAGTTTGTTTGGCAAACTGTTCAATTTGATATGTTTAAAAAAAAATTAATTCGTATAACTAATTTCATCAAAGGGACGTTGATTGGCGCTAATCAACGTTATGTATATAACGCGATAATTGACATTAATCCGGATGTTGTCTTAAAGGTGATATTTACCAAAACAACTGTGAATACGAGTACAAGTATACCATCAGGTGCAAACTACTACGGCTCGTTGCGGAAATAAATAAAAACAAAAAAAAAGAAAATTCAGGATGAACTTAAACAGGCAGAAGTCAATTACCGCGGAGTACAGGATAATCAGGACAGTTCTAAGAAAAGCCTCAACGAATTAAGCATCCCTGAGCTCAAGCTCATATTAAAAAATCTAGGAGTTTCTGCAAAATTGCGTAAAAAAGAAAAACTCATTGAACTGATCCATTGCACGGGAAAAAAGTAGACTTGTATTAACTAAACTTGAATAGGCATTATCCCCACTCAAATAATAAGGTTGTGTATTTGTTCTAAACAAATATACTCAGAAATATATATTTATCATATAGGATGGTAGGATAAAAAGAAACAGGATAAAAAAGTAACAGGACAAAAAGCAACGGACAACAAGAAACAGGATAAAAAGCAACACATTTTCCAAAATACAATACAAATCAATAGGTTTAAGTCTTCAAATATGAAAAAGACACCAAACTATCATCTTCTTGATATTGTAATGATTTTCTTTAATTTTGATAAATCTTTGTGTGTTTTATACCCTAAAGCATTGTTCAAAAAAATTGAGTCGGATTAAACTATTTACAAATCTACAAAAAATATATGTAACTCAATTTTTGTTTCACTTTGCAATGTTATTTTACGTATTATGCATATCTGTGTGAAGATGTTTGAAACAGCGAAAGGAAAACATTGTGGGAGAAGAGACATTGCTCATAATTAGCAATTTCTCCCTTTTACGCAATGATATATTCTGTCAACAATTATTACAAATATTAGAACTATTGCTAGTCTCTTGTCAGATGTTAAAAAAAGGTTGAAGAAAACATTATTGGAAAAGGAGAAATCCCTTATAATGAGCCATTTCTCCTGTGTACGCAATTATATTTTCTGGCAGATGTTAAAAAATTAGTTAAACCTGAAATGAAAATATCAGAACTGTTGCCTTTTGTCCTGTTATCTGTTATCCGGGCAAAAACTGTTACATTTTGGTCGTTGCTTATTATCCTGTTTCCTTTTGTCCGATTACCATCATATAGATCTATACCTAGTTTTTAACGATATTTTTACGGCATTTAATTTAATTTATATAAGTCTAGATTTTCCGAATTATGTTTCATATTTTCTAGAACGGGAGGTTACTTCTATTAACCTCAGCCATATTTACAAATGGATTAAAACGCACGAGTTGACACATATTCGAAAACAGTGTTAGAATAATTGAGATTGCTTGCTACGAGACATTTGAACTCTTTTGCATTGTTTTCGACTCTTTTTTTTAACAAAATAAAACCATAATTGATGGATCTAATTTGTTAATTGATGCTCTCTATTGCAAAGAGGTAACACACTCATGGAGGAACGAATAATTATATATACGATATTGACACTATTATTTCGTTATGAATAATAAAAGAGAAAGGGCTCCATGTTTTTAACAATGTACATGTATTATGAAATTGATAATGATGAAAAAACCGGCTCGATTATTTATTGGTTAATTGATTAAAAAAAAATCGATATCATAACACCCTAGTTTTATTACGCTATAATCCCATGTTGAAGTACCCTGTGTATCTCTCTACTGCCCTTCGGCAGCACTATCGATGTATGCATACCGAAAGTTACACAAATGTCCGGTAATTTCCGCCAATTAGCAAAATGATAACAAGAGCAGATAACAATCAAATTAGTCAACAATTAGTACGGCTTAAACAGTGGTACATTGTCTCCCCTGTGTTTTGCATGACGAGCATTGTTCCATATGAAATCAGATCAGTCTGTACAAATCAGATCAGCCTGTACAAATCAGATCCGTCTGTACATATCAGATCCGTCTGTAAGTATCAGATCAGTATGTACATATCAGATCAGTCTGTACATATCAGATCAGTATGTACATATCAGATCCGTCTGTACATATCAAATCAGCCTGTTCATATCAGATCAGCATGTACATATCAGATCAGCCTGTACAAATCAAATCAGCCTGTACATATCAGATCAGCCTCTACATATCAGATCAGCCTCTACATATCACATTCGCATGTACAAATCAAATCAGCCTGTATATATCAGATCAGGCTGTACATATCAGATCAGCCTGTACATATATCAGAACCGTCTGTACAAATCAGACCAGCCTGTACAAATCAGATCAGTCTGTACATATCAGGTCCGTCTAATCTTAATTTACACATGTTGGCAGAAGCTTCTTTCAATATAGCGTAAGTAATATTCAAATAGTGTATATCTTGATCAGACTGTGACGATACATTGGCTGATCTGGATCTTCACTATTCACAACAGCCAATATGTACCCTATCCCTTGGACGGGATTAAATCATCGAGTTGAATTATAATTGCGAAAAACGTTTGAATTATAAGCGTTGGAAAGTACACATGTAGGTGAGGGTTTTTGGTTGAAAATATGCTAAAGCCGAGTTTAAAAATAATTAAGTGCTTAAGTAATGACGCCATTCAAAGTTATATTGGCTTAAAACTACTGCGGCTAAACTTTCAATTCTTCGGTGAAGACTCTGGTGAGACTGCGCGGAGGCATAGGCACGCCTAAAAGTCTGGCAGAAATAGAGTTGATCCTGGAAATCTCGTAGACAGTGGGTGGTTTTCAACTGACTTTTATATGTCTAGATGTCCTCATTCTGAATCAGCCGGTGGTAATAGCGTTTAAACATGAACAGTGGTAAGACCGTTTATACATGAACAGTGGTAATAGCGGTTATACATGAACAGTGGTAATAGCGTTATACATGAACAGTGGTAATAGCGTTTATACATGAACAGTGATAATAGCGTTTATACATGAACAGTGATAATATTGTTTATACATAAACAGTGGTAATAGCGTTTATACATAAACAGTGGTAAGACCGTTTATACATGAACAGTGGTAAGACCGTTTATACATGAACAGTGGTAAGACCGTTTATACATGAACAGTGGTAATAGCGTTTATACATCAACAGTGGTAAGACTGTTTATACATCAACAGTGGTAATAGCGCTTATACATAAACAGTGGTAATAGCGTGTATACATCAACAGTGGTAATAGCGTTTATACATCAACAGTGTTAATAGCGTTTATACATCAACAGTGGTAATAGCGTTTATACATGAACAGTGGTAATAGCGTTTATACATCAACAGTGGTAAGACCGTTTATACATCAACAGTTGTAATAGCGTTTATACATCAACAGTGGTAATAGGGTTTATACATAAACAGTGGTAAGACCGTTTATACATCAACAGTGGTAATAGCGTGTATACATCAACAGTGGTAATAGCGTTTATACATGAACAGTGGTAATATCGTTTATACATCAACAGTGGTAATAGCGTCTATACATCAACAGTGGTAATAGCGGTTATACTTGAACAGTGGTAATAACGTTTATACTTGAATAGTGGTAATAACGTTTATACTTGAACAGTGGTAATACATTTTATACATGAACAGTGGTAATAACGTTTATACTTGAACAGTGGTAATATCGTGTATACATCAACAGTGGTAAGACCATTTACACATTAACAGGGGTTATAGCGTTTATACATGAGCAGTGGTAATAGAGTTTATACTTGAACAGTGGTAATAGCGTGTATCTATCAACAGTGGTAAGACCATTTATACATTAACAGGGGTTATAGCGTTTATGCATGAACAGTGGTAATAGCGTTTATACTTGAACAGTGGTAATAGCGTTTGAACTTGAACAGTCGTAAAAGCGTTTTAACTTGAACAGTGGTAATAGCGTTTATACTTGAACAGTGGTAATAGCGTTTATACTTGAACAGTGGTAAGAGCGTTTTAACTTGAACAGTCGTAAAAGCGTTTTAACTTGAATAGTGGTAATAGCGTTTATTCATGAGCAGTGGTAATAGCGTTTATACATCAACAGTGGTAATAGCGGGTATACATCAACAGTGGTAATATAGTTTATACATCAACAGTGGTAATAGCGTTTATACATCAACAGTGGTGATAGCGTTTATACATCAACAGTGGTAACAGCGTGTATACATCAACAGTGGTAATAGCGGTTATACTTGAACAATGGTAATAACGTTTATACTTGAATAGTGGTAATAACGTTTATACATGAACAGTGGTAATAGGGTTTATACATGAACAGTGGTAATAACGTTTATACTTGAACAGTGGTAATAGCGTGTATACATCAACAGTGGTAAGACCGTTTATACATTAACAGGGGTTATAGCGTTTATACATGAACAGTGGTAATAGCGTTTATACTTGAACAGTGGTAATAGCGTTTTAACTTGAAAGTCGTAAAAGCGTTTTAACTTGAACAGTGGTAATAGCGTTTATTCATGAACAGTGGTAATAGCGTTTATACATCAACAGTGGTAATAGCGTGTATACATCAACAGTGGTAATATAGTTTATACATCAACAGTGGTAATAGCGTTTATACATGAACAGTGGTAATAGCGTTTATACATCAACAGTGGTAATAGCGTTTATACATGAACAGTGGTAATAGCGTTTATACATCAACAGTGGTAAGACCGTTTATACATGAACAGTGGTAATAACGTTTATACTTGAACAGTGGTAATAGCGTTTATACATCAACAGTGGTAAGACCGTTTATACATGAACAGTGGTAATAACGTTTATAATTGAATAGTGGTAATAGCATTTAAACTTGAACAGTGGTAAAAGCGGTTTTACTTGAACAGTGGTAATAACATTTATACTTGAACAGTGGTAATAGCGTGTATACTTGAACAGTGGTAATAGCGTTTATACTTGAACAGTGGTAATAGCGTTTATACATCAACAGTGGTAAGACCGTTTATACATGAACAGTAGTAATAACGTTTATACATCGACAGTGGTAAGACCGTTTATACATCAACAGTGGTAATACCGTGTATACATCAACAGTGGTAATACCGTTTATACATCAACAGTGATAATAGAGTTTATACATCAACAGTGGTAATATCGTGTATACATGAACAGTGGTAATAGCGTTTATACATGAACAGTGGTAATAGCGTTTATACATCAACAGTGGTAATAGCGTTTATACATCAACAGTGGTAATAGCGTTTATACATGAACAGTGATAATAGCGTTTCTACATCAACAGTGGTAAGACCGTTTATACATGAACAGTGGTAATAACGTTTATACTTAAATAGTGGTAATAGCGTTTATACTTGAATAGTGGTAATAGCGTTTATACTTGAATAGTGTTATTAGTATTTATACTTGAATAGTGGTAATAGTATTTATATATCAACAGTGGTAATAGCGTTTATACATCAACAGTGGTAATAGCGTTTATACATCAACAGTGGTAATAGCGGTTATACATGAACAGTGGTAATATCGTGTATACATCAACAGTGGTAATATCGTTTAAACTTGAACAGTGGTAATAGCGGTTTTACTTGAACAGTGGTAATAGCGTTTATACTTGAACAGTGGTAATAGCGTTTAAACTTGAACAGTCGTCAAAGCTTTTAACTTGAACAGTGATAATAGCGTTTATACTTGAACAGTTGTAATATCGTTTATACTTGAACAGTGGTAATAGCGTTTAAACTTGAACAGTGGTAATAGCGTTTTTACTTGAACAGTGGTAATAGCGTTTTAACTTGTACAGTGGTAATAGCGTTTATACTTGAACAGTGGTAATAGCGTTTATACTTGAAAAGTGATATTAGCGTTTATACTTGAACAGTGGTAATAGCGTTTTAACTTGAACAGTGGTAATAGGGTTTTAACTTGAATAGTTGTAATAGCGTTTTTAACTTGAACAGTGGTAAGAGTGTTTTAACATGAATATTGGTAAGAGCGTTTTTGCTTGAACAGTAGTAAAAACGTATTTGCTTGAACAGTGTTGAGGGCGGTTGACTTTCTCCGCTACAAATCTAGATAGGATATCAGACAAATTTACTCAAAATGTATTGCTAAGGGACATATTTACACAATATATCGCACAAAATATACTGCGTCGTTTGAAAGGAATTGTAACTATTGTAGATAAGAGAAAGGCGAACTATCCTCCTGTTATGTCTCCTTTTCTTCATGGCGCAAAGATACATGAGCGTGACACTTGTGCGACACGTTTCTATTTATTTAGTTAGAAATCTCGGTATCGAGTACATACAGACGGACAGTGAAGGTTTGAAGAAGATTGAGAGTCTGATCAATCTGCCTAAGTAGAGCGTCGGCATCTCGTATCAAAGATCCCTGGTTCGAGTCCCGTGATAGATAAGCAGGTCCTGACTTTGGGATTCAATAAAATGACAATATATTATAATCATTCCACTAAACAGAAGAATCTAGTTTCCATAATTATAATAGAAATATCATGAAACGTATAATTTGATTATCTCGTTTAGAAATCTGCACCCCGCTGTGGTACGAGGAACAGTAAACACCACATGACGGTTTCCACTGGATACATTACTCTTTCGAAAAACATCGGTCATCGAGTTGAAATGTTGATACAAATGAAAAGAGCAATTTACGAAAACAAAATATGTTAGACAGCATTTTTTCATTTTTCATTGTTTATTGATTATTGATTAATTGGACGGTTTAGCGCCGTTTTCATCAATTCGTCTCTCATATCACGGCAGCCGGTTCACCTACATACATGTACGTGTTTCTTGGATTGTTCTCATCAGTTCTCCTCACTACAGTATTTGTAATCAACTAGCTGTTTCCCACATATATTTTAATCCCATTGGTAGAGGACGAATTAACTTCTGTCAAACATCGGGACAATATTGCCTATGTGTTGAGTGAAAAGGCGAAAAATACAACTTTACTGCCGTAGGAATACACTGGCTGAACTTTCTCTTTTGTTTTGTATGCAGTTACTACTGCTGTTATTCAATTGATCTGGGGTCAAATACAACACTTATTCTGCTTGGTTTCTGCAACAGATATTGTTCTTCCTTGACCGTGAAATTAATTTACATATTCATAAAAAAAGGTTTTCCATTTATTGGTGACCAAATAGCGAACAATAACGGTCAATCTTAGACTGTGTGTTTTGTTTTCTTGGGGTTTAAAGCCGTTTTCAACAATATTTTGATATATCACGGTGACAGTTCACTTATTCATGATCCCTGGATAAAACAAACCATTACTAGTATATTAAATGTGCATTGCCCAGGGGCACTTCACCATGACCGTTGCGCCGCGACTGGCGCCCGGTTCCAAATACCCGACGCTAACCATTCAGCCCGTGGCGGATTCCTGTTAGGCAGTATGAGTATACATATAGGATCTGACATGAGATGTCATTTCATATAAAGTTTTATTAAACGAGTTCAATAAATGTGTTATTAAGCGAGCCTTTGGCGAGCTTAATAACACGTTTCTGGGACGAGTTTAATAAAACTTTATGAAATGACAACGAATGTCAGATTCTTTTTATCACATGACGAAACACAAAAAGGAAATCGGTTTTTCGCTATCAGGAAATAGACCCAGCATGTAATACTTAATAAGCTGTTAACTAATCGCACCAAAACATATTTTTACTTGAATAGTGGTAAGAGCATTTTAACATGAATATTGGTAAGAGCGTTCTAACATGAATATTGGTAAGAGCGTTTTAACATGAATAGTGGTAAGAGCGTTTTAAAATGAATAGTGGTAAGAGCGTTTTAACATGAATATTGGTAAGAGCATTCTTACTAGAGCAGTGGTAAGAGCTTTTTAACATTAATATTGGTAAGAGCATTCTTACTAGAACAGTGGAAAGAGCTTTTTAACATGAATATTGGTAAGAGCATTCTTACTAGAACAGTGGTAAGAGCGTTTTTGCTTAAACAGTGTTGAGGGCGGTTTGACTTTCTCCGCTACCAATTTAGATAGGATATCAGACAGATGTACTCACTCAGTGTTTTGCTAAGGGACATTTACACAATGTATCGCACCAAATTTTACTGCGTCGTTTTAAAGGAATTATAACTATTGTAGATAAGAGAAAGGTGAACTATCCTCTTGTTATATCTCCTTTTTTACAGGGCGGAAAGATACATGGGCGTGAAACGTTTGGGACACGCTTCTAGTTACTTAATTAGAAATCTCGGTATCGAGTACATGTAGACGAACAGTGAAGGTTTGAAGAAGATTGAGAGTCTGATCAATCTGCCTAAGAAAAGCGTCGGCCTCTCGTATCAAAGGTTCTTGGTTCGAGTCCCGTCAAAAGCGGGTCCTGACTTTGGGATTTTTCAACACAAAACAGCGCGAGTACTGGTTTAAGTCTCCAGGAAGCAGATATCGAGCGTGATTAATATAAGCCCAATGCTTGTTTCGCAATCGATGTAAAATAAGTACGTTTAAACTAATCTGCCTAAGCACAGGGTTCTTCTGAGTGGTCCCTGATCACAAATGGGTAAACAAGATCCCCTTTTGCCTGAATCGTACGAATTATTGTATATTCCTCATGGTCTTCAAATGTTCACGCTTCATCGGATCTGTCCGTAAATGTCGTACTATATTACATGCTAGAGCATGATTATAATATTATACTCATGGCGAGTGTAAGAGAACATCTACATTGTACCCAGTTGAACCCCCCATTGGGGCAATAAAAAGACAATATATTATAATCATTCCAATAAACAGAAGAGGCTAGTTTCCATAATTACAAAAGAAAAATCCTGAAACGTATAATTTGATTATCTCGTTTAGAAATCTGCACCCCGCTGTGGTACGAGGAACAGTAAACACAAAATGACGATGTTCCACTGTATAAATTACTCTTTCGAAAATCATTTATTCACTCGAATCGGTCATGGCGTTGAAACATACATTGAAAAATACTACGTTAATCTACCAAATGTATTCAAATTTACAGAACTGATTGATTCTACAAATAAAAAAAACCCTAACCAAACTTGCTATTTATTGTATATATGCATTTAAGCTGAGAAACCAATATATGTCGAATATCAATAACTGATGTACTAATATGATAAGATGTGTATCATATATATATTATTTTATTTTATTTTTTGAATTATACTCTCTCACCATCTAAAATAGTAATTTTCAAAAAAGGTTCTGTTTATTTTTCAAAATGATAGTTATATGCTGTTATTCATGTATGTTAATCATAATTTGTCTGGTTTTCTCAACTTGGAGAGGCGTCAGAAAGCGTCTTTATGAGGGAAAGGGTTAAGTCGACAATATATTCAATACTTATGCTAGTGGGAAAAACAAGAACATATTCAACATGTGTAGTTTCTGCATACCTTTCAACATGCAAATGTATGCAGTTTTCAAAGTTAATGAAATTACCTCCATTTTCTAAAGAAATAAAATGAAACTAAAAAATGGTTAGATTTACATGTAGAATATACAAATGTATGTTATTTGGTCCGACACATTATTTATAAAAGGAAAATTGTCTAGCATAATGGAGTTAAAAGTTGGCATTAAATTCTTATGCAAATAACAAACAGTTATCCTGGTTGCTGAAAATGCAAAAATATGCTGCAAGCGTTTCTTAACCAAATATTGATGGCTAAATCATTTTAACAGAAATCCAAAGCAGAAAGTAAATTTTCATTTTAAGTCAGATCCAAACAGAAGTATTAATAAAACAGCTGAGAAATGAACCCTAAAATCGTCAGAAATTGGATACCATTTTAATACTTTTCTTTCCAATGGTCACTTTAATTTAAACGTTATTTATTTTACATCGATTGCGAAACAAGCTTTCAGCTTATATTAATCACGTTCGATGTCTGCTTCCTGGAGACTTAACCAGTACTCGCGCCGTTTGTGTGGAAAAATTCCGAAGTCAAGACACGCTCATCACGGGACTCGAACCAGGGACCTTTTGATACGAGAGGGCCGACGCTCTACCTCTGTACCACTGTCTTCCACCACTGTCCACTACTGTGGTCACTTTGCTTGATACAAGGTAAAGTACTAGCTATCCCATAATGTTGCGGCACTTTTGATTAAAAACTGTAAATCTTACAAATTACAGGTCTTTTATTTAGAAATTTTAAAAGACATAGAAATAGACATATTTTATTTGGTAATAAAGGCCTCCGGCCCAAAATACAACATGTTAATACATCCAATAGAGTGAAGCAAAGAATAAATATTGGTGGTATTCAAATAAACATATACATTTTTAAGCTTTTATGATTAAAAAATTATAGTTTAGCATAATAAGTTGTAAATGAAAATATATTTATAGTTATAGTTTTTAAACATTTCAATATAGTAACAGATATTTGGTTGATATTGAAAAGAATTGTTGGAAACAGATATCAGTATCGTATTTAACTGAAAGCATTATTTAATCATATTTACATAACAAATTTAACTTATATATGTAGTGTATATACAAATTACGAAGGTAAGTAATTCTTGTAAAATTTCTAATATTATAAAAAGAACATGGTGACCAAATAGAAAAGTTTCAGCTTGTGTTGTTTTGTTCTTTAAATCTGAATTTGAACAAACAGGAATCTCAGACTTTTAAAATTATGAGGGCATAACAATCAGACGTTTTACGCTGGCAATATGACATTTTGTAACGCCAAATTTACCACTTCAGATCACTTTTTCCGATATTTAAACATAGAATTATTTCCCAATTGCAAAATTTACTACTGAGATTAAAAACCCGTAATGGCAATTTTAAAAACATTTCTGTCTCTTAATGGTTAAAACTAGTTATTCCAGAATGTTGTGTGCGCGTGGATGATCCTAAACAGGCGCCATGATAGAAAGGCTGCATTCCGGAAAGCCATCTCTTTATATTTTTGTTTAAACTGTTATTTCATCTACAAAAGGGGGGCCCATTTCACTCTATATGTAACTCTTTTAGCACCGAATGCAACATTGAGGTTTTGGCAAACAATACAAATTCAGGTGAGTCAGCTCGTAACGAGCTGTCTCACCTGAAATCAGTATTGTTTACCTTTTAGCTATAACATATTCCAAAACTCTTATTACAAGAGGAATCGAGACGCCTGAGTTCGAATATGGAAGAGTCTATTTTAATCAATTTGGCGCTGAAAGGGTTAAAAGTCCAAAAAGTCACAGGTGTTACTCGAAACGCGTCGGCGTATTTATTACACTTGCGTGAAAAAAACCTTGCATGCTCTCATCCATGCCAAGGTTCCAGATGAAAACTGATTAAAAAGTTTCTTGAATACCTCTGTGAATAATTGGCGTTGAAACACTGGCTGACCTGGATTTATACTGGCCTCAGATTAATAATGGTTCGTTCTCGCAGAGCGCCGTAGCGACGCGGGTTGTCCGACAATCCAGGGGTTGTGAGTTCGAACCCCAGCTGGGTCAACATTCTTTCCGACGTTGGACAAAAGTCACTCTGACAAGCGTCATTCGTCTTTCACCAATGGGCTAACAGTATATGTGGAAAAGCAGCCAGTTACTTGGAGAGTAAGTTGTGTGGGGTACTGGTGTGAGAACACCAGGAAACATAGGAGAAAGTGAACTGGCCGCCGTGATAGGACTGAAAATTGTTAAAAACGGCGTTAAACCCCAATAAATCAGTCAATCCTTCATGAATATACCCCGAAACTATGCATAGTGATTTGCAATAAGGTTATGCAACGCGATTGAAAATAGTTATCGCCTATTATCGTGCAATGATATCCAAGGCCGTGCACAAGATATATTGATTGGGGTTTAGCCGTTTTAAACAATTGTTGCAGTCATATCATGCCGATCACGGAGGCCCATATGGCTATATCACACCAGCACTACTTCAGTCTATCCAAGCAACTTCATGAATATACCTCGAATATTTGCATGTAGTGGTTTGCGATAATGTTATGTAACGCGAATGAATATAGTTATCGCCTATGATCGTGAAATGATATCCAAAACCGTGCACAAGATAGATTGATTGGGGTTTAGCCGTTTTAAACAATTTTGCAGTCATACATGTATCATGGCGATCACGGAGACCCATATAGCTATATCTCATCAGCACTACCACACTACAGTCTATACAAGCAACTGACTGCTCTTCCCCCAATACTGGTATCCAATTGAAGGAAGACGAATTAAGCTTGTCACATTGACATTTTGTTAAAGATCGGAAAGAATGATGATCAAGCTGGGGTTCGAACTCATAAATCCTGGCTATATGACACTTCCACATGTACTGGTATCCATTGATGGGAGACGAATGACACTGGTCACGTTGACATTTTGTCAAAGATCGAAAGGAATGATGACCGAGCTGGGGTTCGAACTCATAAAGCCTGGATTGACAGCCACGTCGAAATCGACTGAGCTACCGGGGCCAGACATGAACCCGGGTACCGTCACTGACTTTACTAGTTACGTCACTGAATTAAACGAAAGTGATTACAAATGAGCCGTTCCACGAAAAAAAAAAACATTATTGCCTCTGCGTAATGTATCGGCTAAGATCAGCATGCGCAGTCCGCGCAGGCTAATCTGGACCGACACATTCCTTCTCAGGGGGATATAGGTATAGATTAATGATTCCTGAAACAGAAAATCCACAGGAGGCGAAATGCGCCTATTCGGATAAGCCTGTGCGGCATGCTTATGCTGATCCGGGTCAATTCTTTACGCAGTGTCGACAATGTTGACTTTCTCGTGGAACGGCTCATTGATAATGTGCTCATGTCGTCTGTATCATGTTAAAGTTTTCCATCGTTTCGGTCGACCCAATGATTGAGTCACATGTTACATGTATCAGTTACTTAACCCTTTCCCTCATATAGACAAAATAACTATGCTTTAAACCTTCCCGTCATCTAGACGCTTTCTGAGGCCTCTGTGGCAGACGACTTTTTGAAAACATAGTGACAATAGAAGAAATTGCTCAAAACGAGCAATTTCTTCTTTTGTAACTATATTTTCCATTTTTAGTCATAGGTTATCCATTCAGTTATAGAGATTTTCTCTTTTTTGACAAAATATGTTCAAAGTCGTCTGCTGCAGAATTGTCGTATGCGGGAAAGGGTTAAACATTCGAACGACGAAGCTTAATATTTACAAGCCAAGCCTCCGAATTATTATTTCCATGCATGAAAGTTTGGTCATAAAAAGACAGCTATATTTATTTCCGTTTTTCTTCCTGGAAATTGTTCCCCGTCACAGGAACACCGACCTTTACAATCAGTTAGGATAGAGATCAGTTTATGGCTCCGTGTAATAAGTATCTTCTCGTTTTTATACATTTAATTATACAAGACTCCGGAAAATGTTGGAATAAGATATTGACTAAAATCCCATGTTCTAAGTATGTAACTTAATCGTAAATCCCATTCATTTCAAAATTGAACACCGAATGTCGTCGTTTGTTGTGACGTGGCTGAATTGTTGATGTAAATGGAATGAGTCAGTGACGTTATGTTTTTATGGAAACCATGTCCCATATAGCCTATCATCTAAGGCAATTACGTACCGCCCTGAAAAATCATGGAATCTTTACAAAAGAATTGGGAGAGGGGATTAATTGGAAATCTTTAAGGATATTTTTTCCATGAATACATAAAAAAAGACTGGTCCACGGATAAAGGTGTCTTGGTCCTATATCTCATGTAGTCGAGCCCCGGTAGTTCAGTCGGTAGCGACGCCGGCTGTCAATCCAGGGGTTGTGAGTTCGAATCGCGGCTCGTCTTTCCGACGATTGACAAAAGTCAATGCGACATGCGTCATTCGTCTTCCACCAATGGGCTAAGTCTATGTGGAAAAGCAGCCAGTTGCTTGGGAAGATTGTTGTGTGGAGTACTGGTGTTAGAAAACCAGGAAATGCATGAGTAGGTGAACTGGCCGCCGTGATATAACTGAGAAATTGTTAAAAACGGCGTTAAACCCCAATCAATCAATCAACCCATGTATAACGGAAAGGGATAAAATGCTCAAAACTAGCAATTTCTAATTCCCTCAATGTTATTTATTAGTCGCCGGGCAGAAGCCCGCGACTTCTATTTTTAATAAGTTTTCTGAAATCACATGGGAGGGGGGATTATTATTAGAAAGAAACACATTTAGATGTCTTGAACATATTACAATTGTGTTTGTTTAAAAACACTAAGTAATGACACATCTAAAATGAAATAAATATTCCGATGTTTTAGGTATTTTCAGTTTCTTTATTTTGACTCACATTTATGCTTTTTTTACGAAGACAAAACAGTCCCTATTAGCTAGACTGGTACTTTATTTTACACTATATACATGTAATCAAAAGTCAGTAACTACAAACCTTTACGTCGCAGTCTAATTTGTTTACTTATACACGCACCTGCGTGACTCGCGAATACCAACTGCGTAGATCAATCTCCTTTGCAGAGAGCAGCTCTTTAGACTCACTTACAAATAGTAAATTATAGGTGATTTAAAATGTTTATTTGGTTCGAAACAAATGAAGAAAAGAACAAACCGAGATAAAACTGGTTTTAATGGAAAAATGACTTTGAACGAACACTCTCTGCCTATAAAGAGAGTTTCAAGAACGACACCTCTGCGAATAAGAAAGAATCGGGTCTTTCGTACAAAATTATTTCGTCCTTGACAATTTTAAATGTGTCATTTAATTCCCTAAAGGCATATTGCTTCCGATCTGCATATTGTTATGCATCATTGACACAAGGGCGCTCATCATAATATAATTTTAAAACATGAGTAGTTTGTTGTTTTCATTATAAAAAAGGAAGAAAAGAATTAAAATAAATGAACATGTTGTAGGGCTCAGTTTATGTTCGAAATTAAGTTTAAATTATACAACAATTTCAATGAGATTTAACTGTTTAGTTGATATTATATTGCGAAGGTGGTCTAATTTATAAATATTGGACTACATTTCAACATTTGTTAAAGTATGATATAATTAGGATGCTAAGCTAATATCATTTTGAGAAAAAGGAAAAACTCTCTCATTGTTTTAAAAGTAGATTGATGCAAAGGTGTCCACTGTTGACTTTAAAAGAGGAAAGGTAAAATGACGCGCTATTGCATGCAAATCCTAAATTGTCTGTTTTGTGGTTTTATTGAAAAATAATAAAATTCAAATATTCTGCCGGACAAACATCTTGAAAAGTGTATGTGGAATTCACAAATCTTATAATTATTCCTTAATGAAAGCACTGTATATATACTAAGACTAATAATTGGCAAGATTACTCATTTCCATTACTGTTTATGATCAATAATTAGTTTAATTACGGTTGTGTGTATGGTCAACCTACTTTGGAATGGAGATTGATCATAAACAATGAAAGGCTTCAATTATCATTCACTTCGTTGACAAAACAATGCAAGTTATGATACATGTTCACTTGACCCCACCCCTGATGTTCCAATATGCCACTCAGTTGATAACTGTTTATTCAACTACTATAATGTTAGTGTTATGCATAACTGCACTATGGATATCCGGCGACATTGATGCGTTGCATCAACTTTCTCTTGTCTTAGCATTTATATTATACTTCCAGCTTTCAAGAGGCGATACTTTGTTCCAATTATTTTCAAAGCGGGCGACTCGTAACCCTTTCCCTCATACGACAATTATACAGCAGACGAATTTGAACACATTTTGTCAAAAAATGGAAAATCTCTATTATTGAATGGATAACCTATGACTAAAAGTGGAAAACATTGTGGCAAAAGGAGAAATTGCTCGTTTTGAGCAATTTTTTCTTTTGTCACTATGTTTTCAAATCGCCGTCTGCTGCAGAGGCGTCAGAAAGCGTCTATATGAGGAAAAGGATTAACAGTTCATGTCAAACATACATTGCAATAATCAATGATACCTTCAAAACAGTGTCACGTAAGCCTAACGCCGACAGATCTACATACAAAATAATATATATCGCATTGATTCCTTTACGATGTCTGAACATTCAGGATCTAAAATTAACCCTTTTACACATACAAAAAATCTACAAAAGATGACTTAGAACACTATAAGTCAAAAATGTGGAAACTTTCAATACGTGAAAAAAAAAAATTTGAATAAAATTGAAAACATTGTTGCTCATTATGAGAATTGTCCTCTTTTTTCAAAATGATTAAAAAGTCGTCTGTTGCAGATGCGTCAGAAAGCGTCTGTATGAAGGAGTGTATTGGTCTAGATGGCGTCAAGGTCACATTACATCAATTTAATTCCTTCTTTGTTTCAATGTAAATCAACCAGTTTCAACCCTCAATTGTCACACTATCTAAAGGTTTTACAGATAGAACACTGTATAACATTGAACAGAGTTACATATAAGCTTTAAAATAATCCAAATGAAAATGGAGTGGCGCGGGGTTCACGCATTATCCAAGAAGGAATTCACCTGGCGAAGATGGTTACCGTCATTTTGAATACAATCGGGTTGGGCCAAAATTGTTCCTTACACATACTCTACTTTCACTTTTACAAATAGTCAAAATACCCAAAATACTCAAGTCAAACAGTTCCAGTGCATTCTATACATACTCACAATGAATTTACATTCTATACATACTCACAATGAATTTAAACCCATTGTAATGCATTCTATACATACTCACAATGAATTTAAACCCATTGTAATGCATTCTATACATACTCACAATGAATTTAAACCCATTGTAATGCATTCTATACATACTCACAATGAATTTAAACCCATTGTAATGCATTCTATACATACTCACAATGAATTTAAACCCATTGTAATGCATTCTATACATACTCACAATGAATTTAAACCCATTGTAATGCATTCTATACATACTCACAATGAATTTAAACCCATTGTAATGCATTCTATACATACTCACAATGAATTTAAACCCATTGTAATGCATTCTATACATACTCACAATGAATTTAAACCCATTGTAATGCATTCTATACATACTCACAATGAATTTAAACCCATTGTAATGCATTCTATACATACTCACAATGAATTTAAACCCATTGTAATGCATTCTATACATACTCACAATGAATTTAAACCCATTGTAATGCATTCTGGTGAAAGTATACACTCATTTCTACGCAAACAAATGTTTAGGGAGGACTATTTGGCTGTATATCATCATTGCCGCGTATTTATTTGGCGTAGCTTGACCTCAAATCGTTTATCAGAATGGCTACCAAGCACCATTTAAAGGTCCATATCAATGTCTTCGTTAATCAATTATGTAGTAATTGCGTTGCATTGAGAACAAGAGGCCCAAGAGGGCCAGTACCGCTCCACTGCCAAACTTACGGCAACACTTAAATCTCCAAACAGCCCCGGCCATGTTTTATGAACAATCACTATGGCTGGAAATAATCGCATACAATGTAGAGTGTCAACCAAGGAACATTTCTGCAAAATTATTTGAAAATCGGCCAAATAGTTTGGGAGGAGAATATTTTCACTAAAGCCAATATAAGGCTAATAACCCCGAGCCCCTGGCAGTCATATTTAAGACCAATCAACATGGCTTGTTGGAATCTGATAGAGAGTCACCAAAGAAACATTTCTACATAATTGTTTGAATATTGGCTAGATACTTTCGTCCGAGAAGATTTTTTTATTTTTTCACTATAGCCATATGAAGCAAAAAAGCCCCGCCAGTCTGGCTGCCATGTTTTTCGACAAATCAACATGGCTTGAAGGAATCTGATAGAGGATCACCCAAGGAACATTTCTACAAAATTATTTGAAAATCGGCAAGAGACTTTCGGAGGAGAAGATTTTATAAGTTTTCACTATAGCCATATAAGACAAAATAGCCCCGCCCCCAACTGCCAGCAATGTTTTTCGACCAATCAACCTGAGGTCCTTCATTGCTTGCTGATTAGTCATAGAAGTTCTCAAGAAACATCTGGAAAGCGGTACTCATTTATTTCCCTTAGTACGGATGCACATGCAGGTTATTTACCGCACGTGTAATAATAACGTTAAGGTTGGTTTTCCTAAAGCACTGCTCATGGGCTGACTGTTAAATCCCCGGAAACTAAGGCTCATATGAGCCTTCATTTGTCGCACGTGGCATGATACCTCAATTATGCTGTTGTTCTTTTAAAAAGAGACTGTAAAACGTTCTCTTGCAAATCACCATTGACAACATTGCTGAACAAGAATAAAATGTTAAAAAGAAGCAACTGCTCATTTTCCATGACAATTTTCTTTCTTTACTGTAAAGGTATCATTTCGTTAGCCGAGCCCCGGTAGCTCAGTCGGTAGCGACGCGGGATATCAGTTCGAATCCCGACTCGGCCAACTTTCTTTCCGACGATTGACAAAAGTCAAAGCGACATGCGTCATTCGTCTTCCACCATTGGGCTAAGTCTATGTGGAAAAGCAGCCAGTTGCTTGGGAAGATTGTTGTGTGGAGTACTGGTGTAAGAAAACCAGGAAATGCATGAGAAGTGAACTGGCCGCCGTGATATAACTGAGAAATTGTTAAAAACGGCGTTAAACCCCAAACAATCAATTAATCAATCATTTCGTTAATCTAAAAATTGTCCTTCTTTAGCATATTTGACCAATTTGAACGGGTTTCGATAATATCCATTCAGTCGAGCTTATGTCATGGCGAATTGTTCGCGAATTGTCCGTCGTGCGTCCGTCCGTGCGTGCGTCAACCTTTTGCTTCAAACGACTTCTCCTCTCTAACCACTTGGCCAATTGGAATGAACCTTCATAGGAAGAATCCTGTCAATGTCTTCTCCTAAATTCCTTCAACTGTGTTTAATCCATGCACAATTCTGGTTTCCATGGCAACCTAAAGAAAAAAATCTACTCCTCCTAAACTGGTTGGCCGATTTTCAAATAATTTTGTGTAAGATGCATTGGTGATCGAGAAGTAATGTCAAGCCTTTTTCATTTGTGAAAAGTTAAAGAATAGTAGAGATTTGTATAAAAAATATCTGTTTAGCAATTACATGTACCTCTGTTAAGAACACATTTTGAAGCATCTAAATGCAGGGAAGTTTGGGAAATACTGTTGGAAATGCAGTAATAATGCGTTACGATAAATGTCTCATTTTCCCACAATATTGTTCACTCCATCCCAACAATAACCCTGTCTTTTATTATAAATAATTTTAATTAATTATTGTTTTTTTCTTCGTTTTAATAGGGAACATATTGAACTGTCGGTTTAAAGACGTGACGCTGTATGGCATACAATGTGATACCAGATTAGGGTGCAACAAAACTCAAAAATAGAAGACAGAGGTGCAGTGGTAGAGCGCCAGTCTTTCATACCAAGGCTCCCGGTTTCGAATCCCATTATGAGTTGTTCTACCTTAGGTATATTTCCACACACAAACGGCGCGAGTACTGTTCAAGTCTCCAGGAAGCAGATATCGAGCGTGATTCATATAGGATGAAAGCTTGTTTCGTAATCGGTTTAACTCTTTAAGCGCCATAGGCAATATCGATGTTTTTGCAAACAATACAGATTCAGGTGAGCGGACAGCTCGTAACGAGCTGTCTCACCTGAAATCAGCATTGTTTCCCTTTTAGCTATAAACATATTCCAAAATGTTTATTACAAGAGGAATGATGACGCCTGATTTTGAACATGGAAGAGTCTATACTTTAAACAATGTGGCGCTGAAAGAGTAAAAATAAATAAATTTAAACTGAACCAAATCCTATTCCCCAGACGCGACACGACTATTTTGAGTCGATAGCAAATTCTCTTTGATAGTTGTGATTTCTTACACAGCAGTGTGGAAGGGAGAACGTTTCAATGGGATTCGTTGGATGTTTCGTAACAGGCGGCTTTAAATCCTCATCTACTTTTGGAATTTACTAATGGAAAATACATGTACGTAACATGGTTATATTTTGTTTTAATAATGCATTTACTAAATATTGACAAAACTGCATTATTAATATTATTATAGTAATAATTATAATAATTATTATTATTATTAGTAGTAGAAGTATTAATTATCATTAGTATTATTAATATTATTATTAGTATCATTATTATTATTATTAATATTATTTTTAATAATATTGTTATCATTATTAATTAGTAGTAGTATTATTATAATTATTATTAGTAGTAGTAATGGTAGTAGTATCATTATTATTATTATTATTATTATTAGTAGTAGTAGTAGTATTATTAGTATTATTATGTAGTAGTTGTAGGTGTAGTAGTTGTAGGTGTAGGTGTAGTAGTTGTAGGTGTAGTAGTTGTATGAGTAGTAGTTGTAGGAGTAGTAGTTGTAGGTGTAGTAGTTGTAGGTGTAGTAGTTGTAGGTGTAGTAGTTGTAGGTGTAGTAGTTGTAGGTGTAGTAGTTGTAGGAGTAGTAGTTGTATGAGTAGTAGTTGTAGGAGTAGTAGTTGTAGGTGTAGTAGTTGTAGGAGTAGTAGTTGTAGGAGTAGTAGTTGTAGGTGTAGTAGTTGTAGGTGTAGTAGTTGTAGGAGTAGTAGATGTAGGTGTAGTAGTTATAGGTGTAGTAGTTGTAGGTGTAGTAGTTGTAGGAGTATTAGTTATAGGTGTAGTAGTTGTAGGAGTAGTAGTTGTAGGAGTAGTAGTTGTAGGTGTAGTAGATGTAGGAGTAGTAGATGTAGGTGTAGTAGTTGTAGGAGTAGTAGTTGTATGAGTAGTAGTTGTAGGTGTAGTAGTTGTAGGTGTAGTAGTTGTAGGTGTAGTAGTTGTAGGAGTAGAAGTTGTAGGAGTAGTAGTTGTATGTGTAGTAGTTGTAGGTGTAGTAGTTGTAGGTATAGTAGTTGTAGGTGTAGTAGTTGTAGGTGTAGTAGTTGTAGGAGTAGTAGTTGTAGGAGTAGTAGTTGTAGGTGTAGTAGTTGTAGGTGTAGTAGTTGTAGGAGTAGTAGTTGTAGGAGTAGTAGTTGTAGGTGTAGTAGTTGTAGGAGTAGTAGTTGTAGGAGTAGAAGTTATAGGAGTAGTAGTTGTAGGAGTAGTAGTTGTAGGAGTAGTAGTTGTAGGAGTAGTAGTTGTAGGAGTAGTAGTTGTAGGTGTAGTAGTTGTAGGTGTAGTAGTTGTAGGAGTAGTAGTTGTAGGAGTAGTAGTTGTAGGAGTAGTAGTTGTAGGAGTAGTAGATGTAGGTGTAGTAGTTGTAGGAGTAGTAGTTGTAGGCGTAGTAGTTGTAGGAGTAGTAGTTGTAGGTGTAGTAGTTGTAGGAGTAGTAGTTGTAGGAGTAGTAGTTGTAGGTGTAGTAGTTGTAGGTGTAGTAGTTGTAGGTGTAGTAGTTGTAGGTGTAGTAGTTGTAGGAGTAGTAGTTGTAGGTGTAGTAGTTGTAGGTGTAGTAGTTGTAGGAGTAGTAGTTGTAGGAGTAGTAGTTGTAGGTGTAGTAGTTGTAGGTGTAGTAGTTGTAGGAGTAGTAGTTGTAGGAGTAGTAGTTGTAGGTGTAGTAGTTGTAGGTGTAGTAGTTGTAGGTGTAGTAGTTGTAGGTGTAGTAGTTGTAGGAGTAGTAGTTGTAGGTGTAGTAGTTGTAGGAGTAGTAGTTGTAGGTGTAGTAGTTGTAGGTGTAGTAGTTGTAGGTGTCGTAGTTGTAGGAGTAGTAGTTGTAGGAGTAGTAGTTGTAGGAGTAGTAGATGTAGGTGAAGTAGTTGTAGGAGTAGTAGTTGTAGGAGTAGTAGTTGTAGGTGTAGTAGTTGTAGGAGTAGTAGTTGTAGGTGTAGTAGTTGTAGGAGTAGTAGTTGTAGGAGTAGTAGTTGTAGGTGTAGTAGTTGTAGGAGTAGTAGTTGTAGGAGTAGTAGTTGTAGGAGTAGTAGATGTAGGTGTAGTAGTTGTAGGAGTAGTAGTTGTAGGAGTAGTAGTTGTAGGAGTAGTAGTTGTAGGTGTAGTAGTTGTAGGAGTAGTAGTTGTAGGAGTAGTAGTTGTAGGTGTAGTAGTTGTAGGTGTAGTAGTTGTAGGTGTAGTAGTTGTAGGTGTAGTAGTTGTAGGAGTAGTAGTTGTAGGTGTAGTAGTTGTAGGTGTAGTAGTTGTAGGAGTAGTAGTTGTAGGTGTAGTAGTTGTAGGTGTAGTAGTTGTAGGAGTAGTAGTTGTAGGAGTAGTAGTTGTAGGTGTAGTAGTTGTAGGTGTAGTAGTTGTAGGTGTAGTAGTTGTAGGTGTAGTAGTTGTAGGTGTAGTAGTTGTAGGTGTAGTAGTTGTAGGAGTAGTAGTTGTAGGTGTAGTAGTTGTAGGTGTAGTAGTTGTAGGTGTCGTAGTTGTAGGAGTAGTAGTTGTAGGAGTAGTAGTTGTAGGTGTAGTAGTTGTAGGTGTAATTCTAGTAGTAGAAGTATTAGTAAAAGTCACAACAAGGATAAATAGAAACTCAACAGTGACGCGTTCAGTTATCGTAAATGTAGCTAACGTTTGCAAACCAGCCAATTCACATTGTAGCTAAAAAAAACAGTCATTTGATACAGTTGTACATGTAGGTTGATTTATTACCGTTAGGTAACGTAAATCTAACGTTAAAGGCATACGCTACTAAATAGATACATCGTTGATGAGCTCTTCTACTTTGGACTATGTATTCCTCTCCCAAATGCAAACACTTATATGAAGAAATATATATAGGTCACCGAGATAGATTTTTGTGTAGAGTACTTTCGTAAAACGACGATTTAGTCAACTTTAGTCAAATTTTCGAGCATTTTATTGTAAGTCTAAATAATAACAAATTGGCTTGTATGTATTAATTGTTTGTACTTTCAAGTCTTTTCTGGAGCTAATTCCTGTTCAATTTGGTGCTCTATGTATGTACAGCTGGAAAGGCATCAATAAGTGTACGGAATACTATATACATATAAATCTATGAAGCCAAAAAGTCAGACAGGCCACACTATTTGGGGCGTCTTTTGGAGCAATTGTTTCCACTTTTAGGGTAATAAAAAAATTTGACCGTATTATAAACGTTTCTCCATATCTTACTGAGGTAAAAAGAGCCAAAGAAGGATAGGTTTCCATGTGTTTGAAAAAAAATATGCGTTATTGTACAACCCTACCCCCATTTTTCAAACATCGGCATTTTCGGCAAAATATAGTGCATTCATACACAATCAATACATAATAGTATACCATTGTAGGTAAACTCCCATTCAAAGATACAGGTACACTAGATATGTACTTTGGAACAAAATACAGAAATATATATGTGAAAGACTAACAAATACATAAAACTTGAATAATTATTGACCAGTTAGATCACATCATATCGATTTGGCATCTGATGATCACACAAATTTGAAAGTTATCAACACACAACTCAAACAAAAGTGAAACTACTCTTCTAACACAAACTGTATATTCTATGGGCATGCCTTATTGTCATTGAAACTAAACTGTAGTGTATCTCACACCTAATTAACAACTGAGACTTCGTTAATTATCACAAAACCGCCAACTATATGGCCGTAATCTTTAACTTTTTAATTATTTATTAATAATATTACATCAAAATATAATAAAAAATATTTTGTAAACACAAATCCTACAATATAAATGTAAAGATTACAAAGGTTACATAAACATTTACGATTGGTTACGAATTCACTTATACCAGGGTACGAATTCACCAAAATATACAGGTTATGAATTCACTGGCACCCGTCAAAGTTGTGCAGCTGTGATGCGCAGTGGCAAATCCCGCGTATGCATTTAATGCACCGCAGCCATGCGTTATATGAAAGTAGCAACGGTTGTTAATTCACAAATCAAATTACAGCTTTTTCGAACCGTGAGCTACCTATATGTTACACTGAACGTAGGGCTGGTGTTAAACTTGAGAAGGACGTCCTTTTTATAAAACAGATTAAAAAATGCTTCAACTCAGAATGACCCAACAAATATTTCTTTAAAGATGCCGAGTCAACATTTTGAATTCAAGCTGAATGTTGATATATAAATTCTACAAAGGCACGTTGCGTAGCAATACGGTTGCTAATCGTAGCATTGTAGGCATAGCACACAGAATGTTTTCCAAGTATATGCAATACATTGAGATAACGGGACGTCTCATTTCGTTCTATGTTACATTTCGCAATGCAAAGACTGTACAAGACATTAATTGATACATATCAAAATCATTCATTGATCATTTCCGCACGTAGTCATTATAGATATTACAGACCACTGTAAGAATATGCCAGCAGACTGCTTTATTGGAAATTGTTGATTGTAATGAACGTCGAATCCGGGACAAAATGTCCACGGACAAAATGCCACAGGACATAATGTCCACGGACAAAATGTCCACGGACAAAATGTCCACGGACAAAATGCCACAGGACATAATGTCCACGGACAAAATGTCCACGGACAAAATGTCCACGGACAAAATGCTACAATATGAAAAATGGACAAAGTTCATTTCGAAAACCTTTTATTGTGAATTATAATGTTAAAGCAGCCCACCACAAGTGTTATGGGATGCCAGGATGTTAAATGGGATGTGTGGATAGCTGATAAAAGTGATAGATCATGAACTGTTTCACTCAAATACTGTTGCCACTTGTGGTGTGCTGCTTTAACATTATAATTTACAATAAAATGTTTTTGAAATAAACTGTGGCTTTTTGTCCGTGAACATTATGTTCGGATACCAACGTTGTCCGAGGCTTCGTAGCCATTTTGCTTGGACATGCGAAACCGTATCTCTCTTATATTTGTTTGGAAACGTTTCAAAGGTGTGTTTCTACAAACCAAAAGACAATAGTGTTCAACCCATTTATACAAACTCTACACCTATCACATACAGGTCTATGTTTCGGATATCATTTATTGGCCAAATAGAAGCATTTGTTGTCAACGCCGAGCCCTGATAGCTCAGACGGTAGCGACGCGAGCTGTCAATCCAGGGGTTGTGAGTTCGAATCCAAGCTCGGCCAACATTCTTTTCCGATGTTTGACAAAAGTCACTGTGACATGCGTCATTCGTCTTTCACCAATGGGCTAAGAGTGTGGAAAAGCAGCCAGTTGCTTGGAAAGTATGCTGTTTGGAGTACTAGTTTGTAGAAAACCAGGAAACATGTGAGTAGGTCAACTGGCCTCGATATGACTGAACAATTGTTGAAAACGGTGTTTAACCCCAATCAATCGACAGTTGTCAACGCTGTAGCCCAAAATCCCGTAAATACATACTTACGTATCAATTCAAAGTAAAAATACCTGATAAAAACGTGAGATACGTTTGAATAATTTTCCGACTTTTAACCCTTTCTCTCCTACGACAATTCTGCAGCAGACGACTTGAACATATTTTGTCATAAAATAGAAAATCTCTATAATTGAATGGATAACCTATGACTAAAAGTGGAAAACATTGTGTCAAAAGGAGAAATTGCTCGTCTTGAGCAATTTCTGCTTTTGTCACTATGTTTTCAAAAAGCCGTCTGCAGCAGAGGCGTCAGAAAGCGTCTATATGAGGAAAAGGGTTAATATTTGTTATCTTTATACTAGTTTTTCATTTCCAAGAGTCAAGCAGAAGCCTTTTAACGTAACTTAAACAAATTTCCTTCGACAACATTGTGGCAAAAGGAGCCATATCTCAAAATGAGCCATTTCGCTGTTTGCCACAATTTGTTTATCTCTATTCAATACAATTCATGTACTATCATTTAAAGAGATTTTCCATACTTTTATCAAGATGTATGCAGAGAAGTCTGCTGCAGATTTGTTTGTGGGAAAGGGTTAAAAACCTTTCACTTATTCAATTCATAGTTAAGAATTCTTCAAATTATATCAAAGACAATTTGTTTATTTATAAAAAGAGACAACAAATTGTATAAGCACAAGGTGTTCTTTTCACCGCTTGTACCTTGAAGGTTAGGAACCTGGCCAAAAATGTTTATGGGTAAACAATATAACTTATTGACACTATCCCGACCTTTCTGCAATAGTAATGTAAATTTGAGCCGTCCCACGTTATTAACATTATCGAACAATTATTAACAATGGCGAATAAAATTGGTCACATCGGACGATCCCCTTATATACATATTTCATATATGATAAATATGTGAATATATAACTGAACCGTCCCGCGAGAAAAACCAACATTATGTCCTCTGCGTACTCTATCGACCAAGATCAGCCTGCGCAGTCCGAGCAGGCTAATCTGAACCGACACTCAGGGGGGTAGAGGTATTGAGTAATGATTCCTGAAACAGAAAATCACCAGGGAGCGAACATTATCTATCCGGGTAAGCCTGCGCGGCATGCTTAGGCTGATCCGGGTCGATACTTTACGCAGAGTCCACAATGTTGGTTTTCTTGCGGGACGGCTCTACTGACTATAATAATTGCAACACTGAATTCAACAGGATGAAAATAAGCGAGTATGTACATGTAACCATGTTACCGGATAATAAAAACGTAGAACGGAGCCTTTCCTTTCCTCATCAACAATCAAAGTACCTTAACTCTTTCAGCGTTTAAGCGACTGAAATCCAGATGGCACGTAAAAAAAAAAAAAATCGAATTCGCCTTAAATGTTATTCTTTATGTTATCCAAGTAAAACCAGGGTAGAAAATGTATCCCCGTTCATCAATAAAGTGAACTTGAGTCGTTTTCAATTGTCCCGATGAAGGGGTTTCCTATTTTAAAAAAACTTACCCCGTTACTGACAGGGTAGAATTTGCGATGGAAAAGGTATCGAAAACAAGAAAATCTCACCGATTATAGGGGCATGTAATATGTCAGTTATTATATTTTAATGCCCCAAATACAAAAATAACACTTATTCTCTTAAAATTGGATTTTTTTATTTTTTTTTCGACAGTTGGGTATCTGGAGTTCAGTCGCTTTAAAGGCAATATTGAGGTTTTTGCAAACAATACAGATTCAGGTGAGTCAGCTCGTGACGAGCTTTCTCACCTGAAATCAGCATTGTTTGCATTTTAGTAATAAAAATAGTCCAAAACTCTTATGAAATGGAGAAGCCCGATTTTGAACATGGAAGAGTCTACTTTAAACAATTCGGCAATGAAAGCGTTAGGGCACCTTTACCACGGGCCAGCCTGACTGACCGCATACCTAAATGAACCCCCGTTTGACGAATGATGTTGTGTTGCATTCTCCGTCTGGAGTAACATAAATAGCTGGGATATGCACACACTTGAGAATAGTGGAGATATTGATCAGACATCGAGGATGAAGATATTGATTTGAACTCAAAATGCTTCGGCTGTTTTTGTGGTGTTTTGTTTTCAATAATCGATGCCCATTGCACCGACACTGAAGGCTCTAGTGAGACGGACTGGACACATACACGAACTCATCTTAGTCTTCAGTCTCTGCCAATCTAACGAGACACGTTATCGTCTGACGGCAATCCTTTTATATAATATGGTCGATAGCTACCATCACTCACTGTACATAAAATGTTTAGGAAATTTCAAAACATGGAAGTAAAAGTTGATATATTTGGGAAACTGGAGGTAGCATTTCTTACAGAAGATTTGTAAAAATTTTCGTTGTGAGCAAATTCTACCATCACTCACTGTACATAAAATGTTTAGGAAATTTCAAAAAAAAAATTGGAAAACTGGAGGTAGCATTTCTTACAGAAGATTTGTAAAAAATTTCGTTGTGACCAAATTCTACCATCCCTCACTGTACATAAAATGTTTAGGAAATTTCAAAACATGGAAGTAGATGTAATATTTGAAAAACTGGAGGTATCATTTATTATGCAAGAGTTGTAAAAATTTCGTATGAAATTCTACTTTTTTCAGGACTGTTATAATCTTTCGGCCTTAGGAAAAGACGTCGGATGTGGAGTTTCCTTTTATATAATATGGTCGATAGCTACCATCACTCACTGCACATAAAATGTTTAGGAAATTTAAAAACATGGAAGTAAAAGTTGTAATATTTGAAAAACTGGAGGTATCATTTATTATGCAAGAGTTGTAAAAATTTCTGGTCGATAGCTACCATCACTCATTGTACATAAAATGTATAGGAAATTTCAAAACATGGAAGTAAAAGTTGTAATATTTGGAAAACTGGAGGTATCATTTATTACTTAAGAGTTGTACAAATTTCGTTGTGAGCAAATTCTACTTTTCCAGGAATAAGTTTTACTTTTTCGGCCTTAGGAAATACGTCAGATGTGGTGTTCCTTTTATGAAATATGGTCGATAATAACCATCACTCATTGTACATAACATATATAGGAAATTTTTCTAAACATGGAAGTAAAAGTTGTAATATTTGAAAAACTGCAGGTATCATTTATTATGTAAGAGTTGTAAAGATTTCGTTGTGAGCAAATTCTACTTTTTTCAGGAATGTTATAAACTTTCGGATGTGGAGTTTCCTTTTACATAATATGGTCGATAGCTACCATCACTCACTGTACATAATATGTATAGGAAATTTCAAAACATGGAAGTAAAAGTTGTAATATTTGGAAAACTGGAGGTATAACTTCTTATATCAGGCTATTCAGAGTTGAACAAATTTCGTTGTGAGCAAATTCTACTTTTCCAGGAAGGTTATACATTTTCGGTCTTAGGAAAGACGTTGGATGTGGTGTGCATCCGATAAAGGGTAAACATTGATTGATTGGGGTTTAACGCCGTTTTTAACATTTCAGTCATATCACGGCGGCCAGTTCACCTACTCATGTGTTTCCTGGTTTTCTTACACCGGTACTCCACATAACAATCTTCCCAAGTAACTGGCTGCTTTTCCACATAGACTTAGCCCATTGGTGGTAGACGAATGACGCATGTCGCAATGACTTTTGTCAAACGTCGGAAAGAAAGTTGGCCCAGCCGGGATTCGAACTCACAACCCCTGGATGACAGCCCGCGTCGTTACCGACTGAGCTACCGGGACTCGGTATAAAGGGTAAACAGCATGCCGGCGTGTTCAATTTATAGCTTACATGAAACCCGACATCGTTTTACTCCTCCTTTTATTCCTTTGTAGATACAACGGTGGAGAATTTCACGACCCGAAGTCACGAACTGCAGAACGAGAAAGAATATCGATTGAAGAGTATAGGAAACCGCGTTTATATTCAGTCGGAAGAAAACATATGTATCATAATGTCTGTAGATGGAATAGTTTACGGAAATAAACAAGGAGTCTGTCTGAAAGAAAGAAGCAGGCCTCGGATGATACTTCTCTGAACGTAAGGTTATTGTCCGGGAATAATGTTCTGGGACGTTTTTGTGTCGGTTCCGTGAATGACGTGTAATGAAATAATTCAATCGCTATTTGCTTTAAATTTAGAGTGTTGGATAGCGTTACAATAGAGCACGAATAGTAAATATAAAACGTGGAAATAGCAGTAAAAATAACAGTTTAATGGGATAATATGGACTGTTGGAACAGTGTAATATTTACTAATTGTTTGTTAATAATAATTTTACGATTGAAACACGATGTATCGTTTTCATTAAACAGTATCGTTTTACAAATCAAACACCATCTTGTGAATTCATTAAACGATATATAAAGAGAGAATAATTCTTTATAACATATTTGTTTAACCGGATTATCTTTAAAGTGTGGGTGGTTTTTTTTAAATCGTTATTGAATCTATTTGTGATAAGGTTAACACGTGTGAAATATTGTTTGAATTAAAAGGTCACTTCAAGTACAGTATGAACTCAAAATATTCAAATCGTCTTTAGTGACTGCTACATGATTAGGTATTTGAATACATTAGAAAGAAAATACCATAGATTGAGAGACATTTACGGAACTTTACATGCAGTGTGAGATGAAAAGTAATAATGAAATTCAGCATATTAGACATTGTAGGATTTCTTTACATGAAAGAAAGACGAAAGTGGCTTAGATACCTGTAAACTATATATATATACATAGTTAGTGAATTCTGTTGCTGATTTTAAAAAAAGCGTGATATAAAAATGGAAGGTAATTCTTCAAACACGACCAGTGAACAAATGTCCGGGACGTTCAGTTTTTTAAAAGGTGTTGGTAGATCTACTCAGGAGGAACATCAAGGTAATCCGACTTCACTGGATCATTCTGTATTACTTGGGTTTCTGATCGCTATCCTAGTCATGGGACTGCTTGGCAATGGCATCGTCATCTACGTCATCGCGTGTGAGCGGAGACTGCATAAAGCCCCGTTTTACTTCCTCGTGTGTATTTCCGTGACAGATTTGTCTAAAACTGTGTTCTGCCTCCCGTTTATTATAGCCACAGTATATAATAGTTTCACATGGAAATACGGAGAGCAGACGTGTACTGTGTTAGCCTTCTCGAACTCATTTTTCGGTGTAGCAACAGCAATAGGTTTACTGGCGGTCGTTGTAGACCGATATATGTCTGCTACAGCACCCAGATTTTACAGTAAATGTTCTCATGGACTCGTCAATTTGGCGGTTATTATTGTAGGATGGGGCGTGGCCTTCTGTCTATCGTTCCCGCCTATTTTTGAAGACGGTGCATACGACTATATCGCTGAGGAACTACAGTGTACATTCAACCAGCAACCATACAGAGAAAACGACACACTGGGCTATACTATATCATTTTTGTGTGTAATGTTTGTTATTATATTCCTCTATGTACGTATATTCGTATTTATGCGATCACACCGTCGAATGGCGCCACTGTACCATGAACCTGCGCAGAGCAACAACTGGGCATTCTTCGGTCCCGGCGCGAACGGCCAGGCTTTAATAAATCTACTCAATGGGTTTACTGGTCCGCCGACTGCCTTTACGACAGCTGTCAGAACAATGCATCAAAACTTCGGGCGTGTTGTAAACCTGAGAGTAATAAAGAACGAACATCTAATTCGGTTGTTTTTACTATCTAGTGTCATTTACATACTGTTATGGCTGCCGTACTTGTTCCGGGTGTTCGTGAAAGTGTTCTGGGATAGTTTACACCTGTCCCCAGAGTATATTGTCGTTGCCATGGTATTGAGCCATTGTCATGTTGCCGTTTGTCCGTGTATCTATCTGTTTCTCGGAAGTCCCATCAGAGACTGTATCTTCCAACGATTCCAGCAGCTCCGGCAGGAACAGATATACGTCGGAGTGTCTCAGAATGAAATCGAGGCTTCTGAAGCCAATCTTAGATGTGTCGAGCTAGAAGTGTAACCCGTTGTATGTGTTATTCACGTTTTGTATTTGATATGATAACATGCTGGCATATAAATAATAATAAAAAACCTGTATCATTTTGTGTAACTCACAGTATGGTATTTGTTCATTTTAGCCACTGCGAGATTAAATCCTATTCCCTCATACAACATAACTGCAGAAGATCAATTATGGGCGAATATGTGGAACAGTTCGCTAAATTATTACACTTTCCCTCATATGACAATTCTGCAGCAGACGACTTTGAACATATTTTGTCAAAAAATAGAAAATCTCTATAATTGAATGGATAGCCTATGACTAAAAGTAGAAAACATTGTGGCAAATGGAAAAATTGCTCGTTTTGAGCAATTTCTTCTTTTGTCACTATGTTTTCAAAAAGCCGTCTGCTGCAGAGGCGTCAGAAAGCGTCTATATGAGGGAAAGCATTACAGTTCAGTTATTTTTAGAGATAAGCTTTCATTTTGTACAAAGGAAAGGTTGTCAAAAGTAGTTTACTGTAAATGTGTCTAATAAAATGCACATCTGCAAGGTGGAAATAGAAAGAGAACAAATTACCGTCGCCACACGATGACGTGATGATTAAGGTTTTAAAATTAAGTGGAATATATCTAATGTGCTATACGATTTCCGTATTAACAGTACAAAGGCTAGCACATTTTTGTCCGTAAAAGTCGTAACAGATCGGCATAATTCGTTGACTTGTCGGTCAATTCCGGTAAAAATGACAGACAATTAAGTCTACGAACAATGCCGATCTCCGACGACCTCATACGGAAATTGTCGATTCCATTCGGGATAATCTACCTTAAGGGCAATAACGATCACATTTCAAACCATAATTTTATCATAGACTGCTATATATAGGTGTATAACAGTTATAAAGAGGTCTCTTTCGACTAGTTTTATTCGCTGGTCGTATAATCTCGAAGGTCGGATTATTTGTCTGTTTATAATTTCACACCGCTTTCAACAATGTTTCAGTTATATCACACCGTTTCCTGGGTAAGTTACTAGTACTACTACTGATATCCTGACACCAGCGGGTCTGTCGCAAGTCTAAACCCCACAACCCGAAGCGCCAAGGAGGGAAAGCAATCACTCTCTTTTTTGTTTAAGTAGGTCGGATTAAGTGTGGCGTGTCCAAGCACGAATCATGATACATCCGAGAATGAAAGATGAGTTAACTGCAATCAGATATAATTAGTTGCTACTTACTTACGACAGACTATTCCTCAATGCTCAATAAACAGCGATCTAAATGTATGACATTTCTACCCATTTGCGTAGACTGATATGTGCCTTCGCTCTCCACAGATATTTAAAACGGGGTTATGGATTCGTTTGACATCTTTTCTTTTTTATTTATTTACAATCAAACTTGTGTTAGTAGTCAACTCTGTTAAGCAGCCAACTTGTATTAAACAGCCACTTGAAGATTAACCAAAACAGCATTTCCTTCTTTAAATGACTTCCATTAAGCAGCCACCTGTGCTCAGCAGCCACATTTTGACTTTCCATTGGATGGCTGCCTAAGACATGTTTGACTGCATATTTTTTTTTTTTTTTTTTGGGGGGGGGGGGGGGATTTTCGATAAAAACACCTGTTATTTGTCGAATTTCCAAAAGATATATCGATCTAAAAAGACGAAAGATAAACGTCGATAAAAATAGGACTTCTATTTTCACAGAACAGCAATACAACGTAAGCAATAGCAGCTCCATTTGGAATCAAACTTTGAAAAGCCGTCTCAAGGAGATAGGAAGAAAGTCGTATGTTGGAGTTAACCCTTTCCCATATACATCATACCTGCAGCAGACGACTTTAACCCTTTCCCTCATACGACAATTCTGCAGCAGACGACTTTAACCCTTTCCCTCATACGACAATTCTTCAGCAGACGACTTTGAACATATGTTGTCAAAAAATAGAAAATCTCTATAATTGAATGGATAACCTATGACAAAAAGTAGAAAACATTGAGGCAAAAGAAGAAATTGCTCGTTTTAAGCAATTTCTTCTTTTGTCAATATGTTTTCAAAAAGCTGTCTGCTGCAGAGGCGTCAGAAAGCGTTTATATGAGGGAAAGGATTAAGATCATCCTAGCAAATATGTGAACACTATTTATAAATAGGATTTTAATTATTGAATACAGTTAAAAACCAGTGTGGCAAATGGAAAAAATTGCAATTTCTCCTTTTGCCAGAATGTTTTCAAAAGTCGTCTTCTACCGTGTTGTCAGAATGCGACTACAAGAAGGAAAGGGTAAATCAAGAGCAAGCCAATCTTGCGACAGTTTCATGAAAGTGGGTCAAAAGTAAGTTTACTTTACGTTACCCCCGCACTTCCAGATGTACGTAGATCTACATTCGCTCTACCAGTTATCTGAGCAAAATGCTAGCCTGATACACAGTTTATTATATAGATTGATTTAAACATTAATGAGCCGTCCCGCGAGAAATCCAACAATGTGGACTCAGCGTAAATGTACCGACCCGGATCAGCTAAATCATACCGCGTGGGCTAACCCGGGCAGACACTTTTCGCCTCATGTTGATTTTCTGTTTCACGAATATTTACTCTCTACCTCTATCCCTCTGAGACGGAATGTGTCGACCAGATTCAGTCTGCGCGGACTGCGTAGGCTGATCCGGGTCGATACATTACGCAGATGCCATATTGTTGATTTTCTCGCGGGACGGCTCATATCTTTAATATAGTAAAAGCAAACTTCAAGTCAATGGAGGCAAGGTTACGCAACAAAAAACATAAATGTATAAGAAAATAAGCAAAATATGCTTATATTTATTCTTCTCCTGGAAGGATGCATATAATTTACAAATTAAGATTTGCCAAAAAGAGTAAGCGTATGTTTTTTTGTGTCGTACAAGGTTAAACATCGTTATTGTTAATACTATGAACTTTGTAATCATACTCTCTAATCGTCCAAACTGATAGTGCTTAACGTTAAAAAGTTGGTTTAACCCTTTGCCACATACGGCATATCTGCAGCAGACGACTTTGAACAAATAGTGCCAAAAACCTGAATAATCTCCATAAAAGATGGCTTAATTGTTAAATAAAAATGAAAACAGTGTGGCCAAAGGAGAAATTGCTCATCATGAGCAAGTTCGCCTTTGGCCACAATGTTTTCAAAAGTCGTCTGTTGCTATTGCGTCAAAATGCGTCTGCATGTGGGAAAGGGTTAACGCATGATCTTGTTTTGTTTTGAGTCACTACGTCACACACAGTCTATAAGAAACACAGATATTACTCCATAGTGTATTTAGATGCAGATTAGTTATCAAATCCTCTTTGGCGGGCAGTTATATAGTCTCTGAACACGCTCGAACACAACAACAGTGCTTTAAAGTGACATGCTATCATTGCAACACCATCACTTGTCTACCAGCGTATGTATGGCCTCTCGAATCATTGAAAACCGCCGACGTGAGTGGTGGTAGTTTGGGCATGTTAGCAAGTAACGTGATGATGTCCCTAGAGCTCCGCATTAGCAAAGCGGTGACAGTAATATATTTGTTCGGAAAAGGTCATATTTCAGATTGCTACATTCAATTAAGTCAAAATCGAAACTTCTTAGGTTATAATATAACACGTAACACCATTTAAGGTTATTCTGTGTACACAACAGACCTGTGCTTATTCTGAAATCAAATTAGACCTGCGGTTATTCTCAGTAAACATTAGACCTCCGGTTATTTTTAGTACACATCAGACCTGCGTTTATTCTGAGTACACGTCAGACCAGCGGTTATTCTGAGTACTCGTCAGACCTGTGTTTATTATGCGTACACGTCAGACTTGCGGTTATTCTGAGTACACATCAGACCTGCGTTTATTATGCGTACACGTCAGACCTCCGGTAAGTGTTAGTACACATCAGACCTGCGTTTATTCTGAGTACACGTCAGACCAGCGGTTATTCTGAGTACTCGTCAGACCTGCGTTTATTATGCGTACACGTCAGACCTGCGGTTATTCTGAGTACACATCAGACCTGCGTTTATTATGCGTACACGTCAGACCTGTGGTTATTCTGAGTACACGTTAAACCTGCGGTTATTCTGAGTACACGTCAGACCTGTGGTTATTCTGAGTACACGTCAGACCAGCGGTTATTCTGAGTACTCGTCAGACCTGCGTTTATTATGCGTACACGTCAGACCTGCGTTTATTCTGAGTACACGTCAGACCTGCGTTTATTCTGAGTACACGTCAGACCTGCGTTTATTCTGAGTACACGTCAGACCTGTGGTTATTCTGAGTACAAGTCAGACCTGCGTTTATTCTGAGTACACATCACACCTGTGGTTATTCTGAGTACTCGTCAGACCTGTGGTTATTCTGAGTACACATCAGACCTGTGGTTATTCTGAGTACACACCAGACCTGTGGTTATTCTGAGTACACGCTAGACCGGTGGTCATTCTGAGTGCACACCAGACCGGTGGTTATTCTGAGTACACATCATAGCTGTGGTTATTCTGAGTACACGTCAGACCTGTGGTTATTCTGAGTACACATCAGACCCGCGGTTATTCTGAGTACACGTCGGACCTGCGGTTATTCTGAGTACACGCCAGACCGGCGGTTATTCTGAGTACACACCAGATCTGTAGTTATTCTGAGTACACGCCAGACCGGAGGTCTTTCTGAGTACACGCCAGACCGGTGGTCATTCTGAGTGCACACCAGACCGGCGGTATTCGAATAACACGTCAGACCTGCGGTTATTCTGAGTACACATCAAACCGGGGGTTATTCTGAGTACACAACATATCTGCGGTTATTTCTCAGTACACACGAGACCTGCAGTTATTCTGAATACACACATACCTGCAGTTATTCTGAGAACGCATCAGATATGCGGTAATTCAGAGTACACACATACCTGCGGTTATTCTGAGTACACACCAGACCTGCGGTTATTCTGAGAACATACCAGACTTACGGTTATTCTGAGTACACACCAGGCCTGCGGCTATTCTGAGTACACACCAGACCTGCGGTTATTCTGAGTACACACCAGACCTGCGGTTATTCTGAGTACACACCAGACTGGCGGTTATTCTGAGTACTCATCAAACCTATGTTTTTTTCTGAATACACACCATACCAAACATGTGGTTTATCTGAGAACACATCAGACCTTTGATCAATCTGAGTACACACCAGACACGCGGTTATTCTGAGTACACACCAGACCCGCGGTTATTCTGAGTAGACACCAGACCGGCGGTTATTCTGAGTAGACACCAGACCCGCGGTTATTCTGAGTACACACCAGACATACGGTTATTCTGAGTACACACCAGACATACGGTTATTCTGAGTACACACCAGACATACGGTTATTCTGAGTACACACCAGACCTGCGGTTGTTCTGAGTACACACCAGACCCGCGGTTATTCTGAGTACACACCAGACCCGCGGTTATTCTGAGTACACACCAGACCTGCGGTTATTCAGAGTACACACCAGACCCGCGGTTATTCTGGGTACACACCAGACCTGCGGTTGTTCTGAGTACACACCAGACCTGCGGTTATTCTGAGTACAAACCAGACCCGCGGTTATTCTGAGTACACACCAGACCTGCGGTTATTCTGAGTACACACCAGACCTGCGGTTATTCTGAGTACACACCAGACCTGCGGTTATTCTGAGTACACACCAGACCTGCGGTTATTCTGAGTACACACCAGACCCGCGGTTATTCTGAGTACACACCAGACCTGCGGTTATTCTGAGTACACACCAGACCTGCAGTTATTCTGAGTACACGCCAGACCTGCGGTTATTCTGGGTACACACCAGACCCGCGGTTATTCTGAGTACACACCAGACATACGGTTGTTCTGAGTACACACCAGACATACGGTTATTCTGAGTACACACCAGACATACGGTTATTCTGAGTACACACCAGACATACGGTTATTCTGAGTAAACACCAGACATACGGTTATTCTGAGTACACACCAGACCTATGGTTATTCTGAGTACACATCAGACCGGCTGTTATTCTGAGTACATACCATATCCGCAGTTGTTCTTAGTACAGACCAGACCTACGGTTATTCTGAGTACACACCAGACCGGCGGTTATTCTGAATACACACATACCTACAGTTATTCTGAGAACGCAACATATATGCAGTTATTCTGAATACATACCAGACCTGCGGTTATTCTGAATACACACATACCTGCAGTTATTCTGAGTACACACCAGACTGGCGGTTATTCTGAGTACACACCAGACTGGCGGTTATTCTGAGTACACACCAGACTGGCGGTTATTCTGAGTACACATCAGACTGACGGTTATTCTGAGTACACACCAGACCCGCGATTATTCTGAGTACACACCAGGCCTGCGGTTATTCTGAGTACGCACCAAACCTGTGGTTATTCTGAGTACACACCAGACCTGCGGTTATTCTGAGTACGCACCAAACCTGCGGTTATTCTGAGTACACACCAGACCGGCGGTTATTCTGAGTACACACCAGACCGCGGTTATTCTGGGTACACACAAGACATACGGTTATTCTGAGTACACACCAGACCCGCGGTTATTCTGAGTACACACCAGACCCGCGGTTATTCTGAGTACACACAAGACATACGGTTATTCTGAGTACACACCAGACCCGCAGTTATTCTGAGTACACACCAGACCTGCGGTTAATCTGAGTACATATCAGACATATGGGGTTAATCTGAGGACATATCAGACCTCTGGTTAATTTGAGTACATACCAGTCCTGTGGTTAATCTGAGGACACATCACACCTTCGGTTAATCTGAGTACATACCAGACCTGTGGTTAATCTGAGGACACATCAGACATGTGGGTAATCTGAGGGCATATCAAACATGTGGTTAATCTGAGTTCACACCAGACCCGCGGTTATTCTGAGTACACACCAGACCTGCGGTTATTCAGAGTACACACCAGACCCGCGGTTATTCTGGGTACACACCAGACCTGCGGTTGTTCTGAGTACACACCAGACCTGCGGTTGTTCTGAGTACACACCAGACCTGCGGTTGTTCTGAGTTCACACCAGACCCGCGGTTATTCTGATTACACACCAGACCCGCGGTTATTCTGAGTACACACCAGATCCGCGGTTATTCTGAGTACACACCAGACCTGCGGTTATTCTGAGAACACACCAGACCTGCGGTTATTCTGAGTACACACCAGACCTGCGGTTGTTCTGAGTTCACACCAGACCTGGGGTTATTCTGAGTACACACCAGACCCGCGGTTATTCTGAGTACACACCAGACACGCGGTTATTCTGAGTACACACCAGACCTGCGGTTATTCAGAGTACACACCAGACCCGCGGTTATTCTGGGTACACACCAGACCTGCGGTTATTCTGAGTACACACCAGACCTGTGGTTTTTCTGAGTACACACCAGACATGGGGTTGTCCTGAGTTCACACCAGACCTGCGGTTATTCTGAGTACACACCAGACCCGCGGTTATTCTGAGTACACACACCAGACATACGGTTATTCTGAGTACACACCAGACATACGGTTATTCTGAGTAAACACCAGACATACGGTTATTCTGAGTACACATCAGACCGGCTGTTATTCTGAGTACATACCATATCCGCGATTGTTCTTAGTACAGACCAGACCTACGGTTATTCTGAGTACACACCAGACTGGTGGTTATTCTGAGTACACACCAGACTGGCGGTTATTATGAGTACTCATCAAACCTATGTTTTTTCTGAATACACACCATACCAAACACGTGGTTTATCTGAGAACACATCAGACCTGCGGTTTATCGGAGTACATATAAATCAGAGATACTGTTAATCTGAGTACGCATCAGACCTGCGTTTTATCTGAGCAAACATCAGACCTGTAGTTAAACGAGTACACATCAGACATGTAGTTAATCTGACAATACATCATACATGTTGTTAATATGAGTACACATCTGACCTGTAGTTAATCTGAGTATACATCAAACATGTGGTTTATCTAAGTACATATCAATCAGACCTGTCCTTTATCTGAGTACACACCAGACCTGTGGTTAATCTGAGTACACATCAGACCTGTGGTTAATCTGAGTACACACCAGACCTGTGGTTAATCTAAGTATACATCAAACCTGTTGTTAATCTGAGTACACACCAGACCTGTGGTTAATCTGAGTACACACCAGATCTGTGGTTTATCTGAGTACACACCAGACCTGTTGTTAATCTGATTACACATCAAACATGTGGTTAATCTTAGTACACATCAGAACTGTGGTTAATCTGAGTACACATCAAACCTGTGGTTATCTGAGTACACATCAAACCTGTGGTTATCTGAGTACACATCAAACCTGTGGTTATCTGAGTACACATCAAACCTGTGGTTATCTAAGTACACATCAGACCTGTGGTTATCTGAGTACAAATCAAACCTGTGGTTATCTGAGTACACATCAGACCTGTGGTTATCTGAGTACACATCAGACGTGTGGTTAATCTGAGTACATATCAGACATGTGGTTAATCTGAGTACACATCAGACCTGTGGTTAATCTGAGTACATATCAGACATGTTGTTAATCTGAGTACACATCAGACCTGTGGTTAATCTGAGTACATATCAGACCTTTGGTTAATCTGAGTACACATCAAATCTAAGGTTCATCGAAGGTTCATCGAAGTACATATCAGATCTGCACTTAATCGGAGTACTTATCAGACCTGCAGTTAATCTGAGTACACATCAGACCTGCGGTTAATCTGAGTACATATCATACTTGCGGTTAACCCGAGTACACATCAGACCTGCATGTTATCTGAGTATACCTGAAACCTGCGGTTTATCGGAGTACATATCAATCAGACCTTCTGTTTATCTGAGTATATATCAGACCTGTGATTAATCTGATTACACCTTAATTCTGTGATTAATCTGAGTACATATCAGACCTACGGTTAATCGGAGTACACATCAGACATACGGTTTATCTGAGTAAACATCAGACCTTCGATTCATCGGAGTACATATCAATCAGACCTACTATTTATCTGAGTATATATCAGACCTGTGATTAATATGAATACACATCACATTTGGTTTATCGGAGTTACCATCAGACCTGTGGTTTATCGGAGTACACATCAGACTTGCAGTTTATCGGAGTACACATCAAACCTGCAGTTAATCTATGTACATATCAGACTGGTTGTTTATCGAAGTACTCATCAGATATGTGGTTAGTCTGAGCACACATCAGACCTTCGGTTAATTCGAGTACACATCAAACCTGCGCTGAATCGGAGTACACATCAGACCTACTGTTTATCTGAGTATACATCAGACCTGCGGTTAATATGAGTACACATCAAACCTGCAGTTAATCTGAGTACATATCAGAATTGTGGTTTATCGGAGTACTCATCATATATATGGTTAGTCTGATCACACATCAGACCTGCTGTTAATCTGAGTATATATTAGACCTGCGGTTAATCTGAGTACACATCATACCTGGGATTAATTTGAGTATATATCAGACCAGTGGTTAATCGGAGCACACATCAGACTTGCGTTTTATCTGAGTACAAATCAGACCTGTGGTTTATCGGAGTAAAGATCAATCAGACCTACTGTTTATCTGAATATATATCAGACCTGTGATTAATATTAGTACACATCAGACCTGTGATTAATATTAGTACACATCAAACCTGTGGTTGATCGGTATACACATCAGACGTGATTCATCGGAGTACACATCAGACCTTCGGTTAATCTGAGTACATATCAGACATATGGGGTTAATCTGAGGACATATCAGACCTCTGGTTAATTTGAGTACATAACAGACCTGTTGTTAATCTGAGGACACATCAGACCTTCGGTTAATCTGAGTACATACCATACCTGTGGTTAATCTGAGGACACATCAGACATGTGGGTAATCTGAGGGCATATCAAACATGTGGTTAATCTGAGTACATATCAGACCTGCGATTAATCTGAGTACATGTTAAACCTGCGGTTCATCGGAGTACACATCATACCTGCGGTTTATCGGAGTACACTTCAGACCTGCGATTAATCGGAGTACATGTCAGACCTGTGGTTTATCGTAGTATACATCATACCTTTGGTTAATCTGAGGACACATCATACCTGCGTTCAATGAAACAGTTTGGTACTTCACGGTTGACAAAACATGCTGTTTGTTTTAGAGCAGATGGATTGCCAGATGTTAGCTACAGAATTGTATTACTGAACGCAGGCTGCTTGTGAAATGAAACGAGCTTTAACGATATTACAGTTACAGTGTTTATTGAAAGCAGTGCTGGTTTCTTTAGCAAGCCGATGATCACATTATTGATTTGCAATGCGCATCAAATCCGTGGTATCTGTAATATTTCAGAAGTGTCAGAACGCGTATTTATTACTTTTCTTTTTTCAAGTGTGCCAGCTTAGGCGAAAATAGATTCAAATAAAATATCCTTACATATAACTTCACAGTCATCCTCGATCAAATTTAATTGACATTCCGAGATCCGGCGCCCAATATAAGGGATGTACAGCTTTTCCCAAAGAAATATCTCTCTTATTATCCAACCAAATCCTATGATGCGGGTTCTCAAAAGAATCTTCGTCTGATCGAGACGATTGTTTTGAGTAACCACTACATAGGGTTAGAGAGTCAAACAAGGGTTATAAAACATGCAAAATTTCCCTCATATTGAGCTCTGACCGCCAATTGATGAATACATGTACATACCATGGTCAGTCTCCTATATATCTATACAGAGTTAATTATGGTTATCTTGTAAATAAAATGTATATCACTTGGAGTTAGTCCTCTAGCATAGACTGATATGAGCCGTCCCGCGAGAAAACCAACTGAATGGTCTCTGCGTATACCAACTTTGTGGTCTCTGCGTAAACCAACTTTGTGGTCTCTGCGTAAAGTATCGACCCGGATCAACCTAAGCATGCCGCGCAGGCTAACCCGGACAGACACTTTTCGTCTCCTTAAGATTTCCTGTTTCAGGAATCATTACTCTATACCTCTATCCACATGAGACGGAATGTGTCGGCCCGGATTACCCTACGCGGACTGTGCAGGCAGATCTGGGTCGATACATTACGCAGAGGCCATACTGTTGGTTTTCTCGCTAGACGGCTCGATTATGTGCTTTGATTTCCATACGCAAATGTTCTTTGGTAGTATGAAGAATCAAACTCTCCATTGAAAATTCCTCTTACGACGAAGTACTCGCTTTTTTTCGAGGCAGCACTCTGCGTATGGCTGGGGAAATGTGGGCTGGGGCCTAATTTGATATAAGGCAGTCCCGCCGTTAAAATCCGCGCTGACGGCGAAGTGTTTTTTTACTGACATATATTAAAGACACAGCAAAAAATGATTGACATAATTGTATATATGTGAATATATATAAAGTATGTTGTATTGTGGGCCTGAGGCCTTTATTTACAAAATAAAACTTCTGTATTTTCCTTTATATCTATGTCAACTAACCTTGTTTTGTACTGCATTAATGCCGAGCGCGAGGGTAAACAACGCCAACAAAATAAAAAAAAAAATTGTTTTGTATTCCTCATGCGATAGTTGAATTTTCACGGACATTTACTCGGTTAACATATATTAGTCGCGTCAGGTGGTATAGAGCCTCGTTCTCGCTACGTGTTAACACGTTCCCGCATACAAGAAATATACAGCAGACGACCATGAACATATTTTGTTAAAAAAATGGAAAATCTCTTTAATTGTATGGATAACCAATAACTATAGAAGTGGAAAACATTGTGGCAAAAGGAGAAATTGCTCTTAATGAGCAATTTCTTCTTTTGCCACAATGTTTTCAAAAGTCGTCTGCTTCAGAGGCGTCATAAAACGTCTGTATGAGGGTTGATTGATTGATTGGGGGTTTAACGCCGTTTTCAACATTTTTTCAGTCATATCACGGCGGCCAGTTCACCTACTCATAATTATGTTTCCTGGTTTTCTCACACCAGTTCTCCATACAACATACTTTCCAAGCAACTGGCTGCTTTTCCACATAGACTGTTAGCGCATTTGTGAAGGACGAATGACACTTGTCACAGTGACTTTTGTCAAACGTCGGAAATAATGTTGGTTCGAGCTCACAACCCTTTGATTGACAGCCCACGTCGCTACCAACTGAGCTACCGGGGCTCCCTGTATGGGGGAAAGGGTTAACATTATACATACATGTGTAAATCATGAACCCTTTAACAGACACTACAAATCTGCAGCAGACGAGTGCGAAAGTTTCAAGGCAAAACTCATGGTAAATCTCTATTACTGAAATTACAATTATTGAACAGGGTTATGAACATGGTGGCAAATGGGAAGTTGATACAAGTCTACCAGTAGCCTTGGTAACTGACCATGGAAACACCGTGATATAATTGACAAATGATGTAAGTGGCATACGGTGACACACCAAATAAACAAAGAATCAAATAAAATCAAGTGGATGTAAGTGCATAACATCGAGGTTTGGTGTTTTCTCTATTGAACGCATCCATGTTTTAACTTTTTAGGTTATAATACACCAAACGAGTTTCAGTCCTCAATCGTCACACTTTCTAAGCGTTACTCATGTAGAACACCATATATCATTGAAAAGAGTTACCTCTAAGTTTTAAAACAATTCAAAGAAATCAGGGGGTTCATGCATTTTGCAAGAAAGAATTCACCGGACGAAAATGGTTACCGTCATTTTGGACCAAATCGGGCCCGGACAAAACCGGTGTTTAGCATTCTCTACTTTCAATTTCAAACAAGGTCAAAATACTAAAAGTGATCAAATCAATCATATCCAGTCCATCCTATACACATTTACAATGAATTTAAACTCAATGTCATATATTCAATACATTCTGGAGATAGTATACTCATTTCTAAGCAAACAAAGGTTTTTTTAGGGACTATTTGGGTGTAGATCAGCATGACAGCGGATGTATTTAGCGTAATTTGACCTTAACTTATTCACCTAACATGTTTGTATAACTACAAATGACCGCCTCGGTGGTGTGGTGGTAGAGAGTCCGCCTCGTGTGCTTGGGAGGTCACGCGTTCCATCCCCGGCCGGGTTCATACCAAAGACTTTCAAAATGGTAGTAACGACTGCCCTCCTTGACACTCAGGGTTGTGGGGGTAAGCTTAACGACTGACTAACAGGGTGAATGGACCATTAGTACTGATACATTACCAAGAAAAGTTCTTGCTATAACTGAAAAAGTGTTGAAAGCGACGTAAAATCACCAAACATTCAATCAATCAATTTCGACCGAGCATGGAAACATGCTTTAGTTGTGTTTATTTGAACAGTCAAGATCTAAACTGTACACATATTACTTATGTACGGTTGTTAAAATATTCTGCCAACTTGTGTCATTTCTGATAATACGTACATGTACATGCAGGTCTTAAACCTACGCTGTTCAGAAATGCCAACGTGAACAATTTCGAACGTAGCCTGTAGCTAGTTAAATTGGCATGGTACTACCATACGGCGGTTTATTGCTTCTATACGTTTAGTTGAAAATTATTTATTTTACATCGATTTCGAATCAAGCCTAAAGCTTATAAATATTAATCACGCTCGATGTCTGCTTCCTGGAGACATAACCAATACTAGCGCCGTTTGCGTGGAAAAAGACAGAACCAACTCATCACGTGATTCGAACCCGGGAACTTTAGTACTAGAGGCAAACGCTCTACCACTACCACTGCACCACTGTCGTCCACTGTCTATTCCTAATATTTGACATGTCATGGTCAGGGACTAACCATCTTCCTTGCAGTATATTCAATATTGATATCGGAACGTACAGCGTGATATAACACAATGCCAAAGTTGTCTGCCTTGTCACCATTTTAGGACAAAACATAATTGAGCCGTCCCGCGAGAAAACCAACATTATAGACTCTGCGTAATGTATCGACTCAGATCAGCCTGCGCAGTCCGCGCAGACTGATCCGGGCCGACACATTCCGTCTCAGGGTGATAGAGGTATAGAGTATTTTTTCCTGAAACAGAAAATCCACAGGAGGCGAAAGGTGTCTATCCGGGTAAGCATGCGCGTCATGCTTACGCTGATCCGGGTCGATACTTTACGCTGAGTCCACAATGTTGGTTTTCTCGCGGGACGGCCCAATTATTACAAAGTTCTAGTAAATGTTGACGCACGCTATTGTTACTTGCCCTTGTGGCTTGAGAACGCTCAATAAGAATGGCAGCCACCGTCTGACCCTTGAACCGTAAGAGCCGGCTAAATGGGTCTGCACGATAAAAGTCAATGCAACTCTTTTTCTCCAGCAGGTGTTGTGGTATTGGTTTCATACCTTGTATATTTCTGTGTTTCATATCTTGTATATTTCTGTGTTTCATACCTTGTATATTTCTGTGTTGCATACCTTATATATTTCTGTGTTTCATACCTTGTATATTTCTGTGCTTCATACCTCGTATATTTTTGTGTTTCATACCTTGTATATTTCTGTGTTTCATACCTTGTAAATTTCTGTGTTTCATACCTTGTATATTTCTGTGTTTCATACCTTGTATATTTCTGTGTTTCATACCTTGTATATTTCTGTGTTTCATACCTTGTATATTTCTGTGTTTCATACCTTGTAAATTTCTGTGTTTCATACCTTGTATATTTCTGTGTTTCATAACTTATCTTGTATATTTCTGTGTTTCATACCTTGTATATTTCCGTGTTTCATATCTTTTATATTTCCGTGTTTCATACCTTGTATATTTCTGTGTTTCATACCTTATCTTGTATATTTCTGTGTTTCATACCTTGTATATTTCTGTGTTTCATACCTTGTATATTTCTGTGTTTCATACCTTGTATATTTCCGTGTTTCATACCTTGTATATTTCCGTGTTTCATACCTTGTATATTTCTGTGTTTCATACCTTGTATATTTCTGTATTTCATACCTTATCTTGTATATTTCTGTGTTTCATACCTTGTATATTTCCGTGTTTCATACCTTGAATATTTCTATCCCGACGTGAATATAAGTGGAGGGACTAATATCATCCTCCTGTCCGCTGCAATATGACCTTAGCTGTTGAATGCGGTGTAAAACCACAAAACAAACAATGCTATTGTAAATAAGACCTTTGTCTTCAAACCTTTCTCAAATACAACAAATCTGCAGCAGGCGACTTTGAAAACCTCGTAGCGAAAATATGGAAAATCTCTATAGATGAAAGTATGTTTATTGAATAGAGATGATAACATTGTGGCAAACGGAGATTTCGTTTTTTTTTACAATTTCTCCTTTTGTCACGATGTTTTCAAAAGTATTCTGCTGACGCTACGTGAAAACGCGTCAGACGGTCTGCAAGTGGGAAAAGGGGGAGATAAAAATGTTCAATAGTAATTCGATTTGTAAAATATTCAGGATAATTAGTTTTCAGTTAAAATGGAATAAATCAATGCCTTCACTCAAGACAAGGTTAACAGTATCTCAAACCAATATCGCGCGTGCCGTCTCTCCCGGATGAAACGATTCCATTTGATATGCAAATTTATCGCATCTATGTTTTAAAAATGAAGAGCCAAGTAAAGCTAGAACCGACCTTCTTGTAAAATCCATGATGATTGCAATTAGATAATAAATTTATCCGGTCGGGTTTTTAGCCCTAACCATTTTATAGATGATGATATATGCGTTGCTCTGTGAAAACTAACCTTAGCATTATGACTAATCGGCTCCGATTCCCCAACCTTACTTAACCCTTTTCCTCATATAGACGCTTTCTGACGCACCTGCAGCAGATGGCTTTTTGAAAACATAGTGACAAAAGAAGAAATTGCTCAAAACGAGCAGTTTCTCCTTTTGCCACAATGTTTTCCACTTTTATTCATAGGTTATCCATTCAATTAAAGATATTTTTTTTTTACAAAATATGTTCAAAGTCGTCTGCTGCAGACGTGTTGTATGTGGGAAAGGATTAATGTTAAATAATACTTAAGTGATCGTATTGTATCCGTTTTGTTTCCCTGATATTTTCCAGTATTGTAAGTCAGTAAAGTAACTATTTATGCCACCTAAGTCATTTATTTACACACTTTTTCAAACACAAAAACCAATATGGCTGCCAAGGCTGTCATATGAGATTATCTGTAATTACAGAAATGTGTTTCTTGACCGTTAAATGTGGATATTGACACCAAAATCATGTCTCTATGACATATAGGAGGTGAGATATAAAGAAATCCAGATTTCTGCATGGCGGCAGGGTCTTTCAAATACTGTTTGAAAGACCCTGATGGCGGCCAACTTGGATCCCAATATGGCCACCAAGGCAGTCAGCTGACACTATCTGTAAACACGGAAATAGGTTCCTTTACCCTGAAAATGTGGGTGTAGACATCAAAATCATAAATTTATGTTGTCTATAGGCCAAGATATGGTGGATAGTAGGTTTCAACAGCGGCCATTTTGAAATCCAAGATGGCCGCTGTAGTATTGTCCAGATGCCAGTCTACTAACCATGCGCATGCTCCAAGAAACCCCGCTTTATGTAAAGGCTTCTCGCAGAATAAACTTAGATCTTGTAGAATAAACACGTGTTGTGTTATACTTTTACCTTCATGAAAGACTACTTGATTTACTGTTAAATCAAGCCTCACTTTTTTACATGGTGCCAGAAGTGTTAGTTGGATTTAAAGGAACTCACATGAATGTGTCTTAGTGCATAAGATAGATATGGAATTTAACGGCATTTTACCTCCAAGGATGGAATGGGACTCCTCAAATTTACCAGACGCATGGGATAAATTCGAGAGACATGTTAAATTAATGATCACTGGTCCTCTGAAAGGAAAATCAGAGGTAGAGCAAATCGCGTACCTGTTGTTATGGATTGGGGATAAGGGCAGAGACATTCACTCTACATGGACAGACATTTCCGAAGAAGACGTGAACAAAATCCAAACATACTATGACAAATATCGAGCTTTTGTAAAGCCGAAGCTAAACCCAATTTTTGCTAGATATAAATTCTACAATCAGACACAGGGCGATGATACCATTGACTCATATGTAACAAGACTAAGACTTTGTGCAAAAGAGTGCAGTTTCAATGACCAAGACGAAATGATCAGAGATAGAATTGTTTTCGGCACGAACTCAATGAAAGTAAGAGAACGGCTCATCAACGAGGGTGCAGCTTTAACAATGGACAAGGCGGTCCAAATCTCACAAAACTTCGAATATTCGAAACAGCATCTTTCATCAATGGCTATGGGCAGTACAGGCGGACACGAGGTGCACAACATTAAGCGGCACCAACGGCATAACACCAGGGACAGGAAACCAAGGCCAAAAACGAATTGGGAACAAGAAAACACAAAACAAAAGTGTAGAAACTGTGGGACATTACACAACTTCAAGAGTGAATGCCCGGCAAGAGGGAAACGATGCCACGGATGTAACAAACTGAACCATTTTCAAACAGTGTGTCGATCCAACGGGAACGAAGTACATGAGGTCAACTGTGACAAAAGTGATTCAAGTGATTACGATTCGGATTTTTATGTATACACGGTACACGATTTTGATTCTCGACCCGACTGCGCATCCCTTACACTCTCCGTGGGCAAATCCTCATTCCCAATTACTTTCAAAATAGATACAGGTTCCCAAGTAGATATTTTACCAATTTCACAATATCACAAAATGAAGTGCAAATCCCCCTTGGTACCCCCCGATAGTAGGCTATCGTCTTACACAGGCGACCCGCTCCCTGTGATTGGAAAGGTCACGTTAACATGCAAGCATGCAGACAAATCGGTCAACACCTGTTTTTATGTTGTAGATAGTAAAGCTCCCGCATTACTGAGCCTTCAGACATCTATTGACCTTGGCCTGATAAGACTGACTTACGCTATTGACAAACATCAGCGTCTAGACAAACAGACTGTGCTGACGGAATACGATGGTATTTTCAAAGGTAATGGTCTATTCCCAGGAACATGTTCTTTGCATCTTAAACCAGACGCTGTACCTGTCGTATGTCCCCCACGACGGGTACCTGTAGCTTTACAGGACAGACTTAAAAAGGAACTTAAATCAATGGTAGACAAAGAAATTATTCAGAAAGTGACTGAACCGACTGAATGGGTTAAAGCGCTAGTATGCGTCGAAAAACCGACAACTGGGAATCTGCGAGTGTGCCTAGATCCCAAGGCTCTCAATGACAACATACTCAGACCTCATTACCCAATGCGTACGATAGAAGACGTAGCAGCACGCTTGACTGGCGCTAAGTACTTAAGTGTTTTGGACGCCACAAAAGGATACTGGTCAATTAAACTGAATGACGAATCGTCATACCTGACCACATTCAATAGCCCTTTTGGACGCTACCGATATCTGCGTTTACCTATGGGAATTCGCAGCTCTCAAGACATTTTCTCAAGGAAAATTGACGAGTTCTTCGAAGACTTACCCGGTGTCACATCGATAATTGACGACTTGTTGATTTACGGAAATACTCAACAAGAACACGACAGTAATCTCAGAAATGTGCTTGCACGCGCTAGAGAAAAGGGAATACGGTTTAACCCTGACAAATGTGTGATTGGCTCAACTGAAGTAAAGTACTTTGGACACATTTTGAGTTCGGACGGATTAAAGCCTGATCCCGAGAAAGTTTCAGCAATATTGGCCATGAAATCACCTCAAAATAGGGCTGAATTAGAAACCTTGTTAAGAATGGTTACCTATCTGACCAAATTCAACTCCAATTTATCTCAGATAGTGAGCCCTATGCGTGACCTACTGAAAAATGACGTATAATTCATTTGGGACTGTGCACAACATGACGCTTTTGACAAGGTCAAAACGGCTATCACACAAGGCCCAGTTCTAGCGTACTTTAATGCCGAGAAACCAGTCCGACTGCAAGTCGACGCAAGTTCTAGGGGCATTGGGGTCACATGCCTGCAAGACGGAAAACCAATTGCTTTCGCTTCAAAGACATTGACACAGACAGAAATTGGCTATGCTCAAATCGAGAAGGAAATGTTAGCCATTTTGTTTGGACTGACACGTTTCAGACAGTTCTGTTATGCGCGACATACAGTTGTCGAATCTGACCACAAACCAATTGTGTCAATAATGAAAAAACCTCTGTGCAGTGCACCTCCCAGACTACAAAGAATGCTGCTACAGTTGCAAAACTTTGACATAGAAGTTGTACATGTAAGCGGCAAAAACATACCAGTTGCCGATACATTGTCACGTAACTTTGTTAATAATACGTACTCCGACTTGACAGAAGGACTCGACGTACATATACATACGGTACTCAAAAGCCTGCCCGTAAGTGACAACAAATTGCAGCAAGTTCGAACAGCTACACAAGATGACAGCCAGTTTCAAATATTGAAACAGACTATACTTGACGGATGGCCGGATGCGAGAACTGATTGTCCAGCAATAGTGCTAGAGTTCTGGAATCACCGGGACGAAATGTCGGTGGGCGATGACATAATCTTTCGAGGTCAAAAATTAGTAATCCCCAAACCATTGCGTCAAGAAATGATAAACGCAGTTCATATCGGTCATATGGGTGTCAATAAGACGGTAAGCCGAGCACGTGATATAATGTTTTGGCCTTTAATGACAAAAGACATAACTGACCACGTGTTAGCATGCCATCTATGCTTAACACACAGAAATGCAAACCCAAAAAAACAACCTCTTAAACCCCACGACGTGCCCCAAAGACCTTGGCAGCACATTGCCTGTGACCTCTTTGCCCTAGACGGTAAAGATTATGTAATAACCGCTGACTACTACAGTAAGCACTTTGAGATAGACTGGCTACCGGACACAAAAAGTATCACGGTGATACGCAAGTTAAAAGTACACTTTTCCAGGTTAGGCCAGATAGAATCACTGAAAAGCGACAACGGACCTCAGTTTAGTTCGGACGAATTCGCTAAGTTTGCTACTGAATGGAATTTCACGCACGTGACATCTTCACCAGGCCATAGTCAGTCAAACGGTTTCGTTGAAAAAATGGTCTCTGTAGGAAAATGCATACTTAGGAAAAGCAAGGCAAGCAAAACTGATCCTTACTTGCCTATGCTAGAATATCGTAACACGCCGCTCGATTGCGGATATTCCCCCAGCCCAGTTGCTGATGGATAGACGACTAAAATCCGTCTTACCCACAACTGCAAAACTATTACAACCTCAGATAATTTTAAAATCACCAGGCTGCTATAAAGTACATGCAAAACAGCAAAATTACCCAAAAACAACATTATGATAAAGGTTCGAAACCCCTCCCTATCCTTAATGTTGGTGATAAATGCAGAGTGCAAATGGGTAAAATATGGAAACAGGCCGTTCAGTCTCCCACATTATGGGTGAAATTTTTCTCAAATCTGCAAACGATAAACAGTTAGCTTTTAGGCTATTAAATGCCAGCATCAATTACCCATGGGTCATTAGACTATTAATTTTCTTGATAAGGTGATTAAATTGCCAAGATGTTTGTCTGACCGGTATATGACTGTGGGCTGTGTTCTCAGGGCATGCACATGTTAAAGAAATCAAAGTACTGAAAGTACTGCTAACGAATTATTTTGAAAATGTAATTACTAATTGCATTTGATCATGTTTTTTGTTTGTTTTAAACTTGCTTTAAAACTTAGTAGTTTTTTTAGCTCGACTATTCGAAGAATATGAGAGCTATAACAGTCACTTGTGCGTCGGCGTTGGCGTTGCAACTTTGGTTACATTTTGAAACTTCACTCACTTATTGGACATCATCAAATGACCTTGCAGGACAAGTCCCATAACTCTGACTGTGGGCTGTGTTCTCAGGACATGCACATTGCATTTGTTTAAGAAAGAAGACAAGATAAAGTAGATGTAACACATCAATGTTGCCGGAAATCCATACTGCAGTTATGCATAACACTTACATTATAGTAGATGAAAAAAACACTTATCAACTAAAGGGCATATTGGAACATCAGGGGTGGGGTCAAGTGAAAATGTATCATAACTTGCATTTTTTTTGTCAATGAAGTGAATGTCCTTCACAGAATTTGATTGTTTATGATCAATCTCCATTCTAAGGTAGGTTGGCCCATTGACATATAAACATATATATACATGTTTATATGTCTCTGGTTGACCATATACACAGCCAACTAATTATTGATCATAAACAGGAAATGAGTAATCTTCCCAATCATTAGTCTACTCATGTTTTAAAATTATATAATGATGAGCGCCCTAAATGTGTCATTGAAGCATAACAATATGCATATCGCAAGCAAAATGCGTGTAGGGAATTTAATAACACATTTAAATTTGTCAAGGACGAAATAAGACCCGATTTGATTCTTAGTAATCTTTGCATAATTGTCGTTTTTTACACTCTCTTTATAGGCAGAGAGTGTTCATTCAAAGTAATTTTTATATTAAAACCAGTATTATCTCAGTTTGTTCTTTTCGTCATTTGTTTCGAACCAAATAAATATTTTAAATCACCTATAATTAACTATTTGTAAGTGAGTGTAAAGAACGGCTCTCTGCAAAGGAGATTTATCTACACAGTCCGTATTCGGTAGTCACTTGATCAACATATTTAGCTTCGAAACAGTTCCTATTTTAGATATTCATGGATTAACATTATTAAATGAATTCTACATAAATCAAGACATCTCTTTGAACATGAAAATAACATTCAGTAAGTTAATATTGCTACTAAAAGGAGAATTCGACGTGATTTTTATCTCGATATTGACACATAACAGTCTGCAGCAAGTCTAGCAGGGACTCTTTTGTCTTCGTAAATAAGACAAAAAAAACACAATTGCGAGTCAAAATAAGGTAACTGCAAATACTTAAAACATCGGATTATTTATTTCATTTTAGATGTGTCATAATCACAATTGTAATATGTTCAAGACATTTAAATTTGTTTTTTTCTAATAATAACTCTCCCCCATGTCATTTCCAAAAAGCTATTAAAAATAGAAGTCGCGGGCTTCTGCCCGGCGACTAATAACAATAAGGACTGTACCTCAAACATTATCTTTCTGAAGCACATAGTGCAGTTACAATCCATCTTAACAGTTGATCAGCTAATATGTACACATTTTATATGATCTTTTAAAATCCATTTGTGATAACTGGGGAGCCCAGGGCTATAATTTGAACAATCTTGGTAGAGGTCGACTAGACGAAGCTAATATCAAATATCAAAGGCATGGGCCTTCTACTTTCAGACAAGAAGATTTTTAAAGCTTTTTCCCTATACAAGTCTATTTTAAACCAGTGACCCTAAGGGAGGGGCCATTTTGACCCCAGGGCTATAATTTAAACAATCTTGGTAAAGGTCCACTAGATGAAGCTACTTACCAAATATCACTTTTAGACAAGAAGATTTTTTTCCCCTATACGAGTCTATTTTAAAAAAAAACGAGACACCAAGGGAGGGTCAATTTTGACCCCAGGGCTATAATTTGAACAATCTTGGTAGAGGTCCACTAGATGAAGCTCATACCAATTATCAAAGACCTTGGCCTCCTACTTTTGGACAAGAAGACTTTTTAAAGTTTTTTCCCTATACAAGTCTTATGTAAAACAAGTGATCCCCTGGGAGGGGTCATTTTTACCCCCAGGGCTATAATTTTAACAATCTTGGTAGAGGTCCACTAAATAATGCTACATACCAAATATAAAAAGGCATGGGCCTTGAGACTACTTTCAGACAAGAAGATTTTTTAAGTTTTGGTTAATTTATCCTTTTTTTGTTGCCGTGGCAACCAAAGTTCTCAATGGAACTTAAGTCTTTGAACACTTTTGAAAGAGGGCCACCAAAGGAACATTCCTGTGAAGTTTGGTTGAAATTGGTCCTGTGGTTAAGCCGGAGATGATGTTTAAAGCTAAAAGTTAACGATGGACAAAAATTTATCAGAATAGCAAGAATCGATCTAACAAGAGCTGTCGGAGGACAGTGCGCTCGACTATTTCTCCGCTTATTTAAGTTACTGAGATAATGGACTCGAACGTAGTTGCATGCAAAACATTAACCACAATTTCTTAAAGAGTGATAATTTGCATTATAGAGTTATTTAACATAATAATATAGATAGGTGTGATAGTTGGGTAGGGTTGTAGAAAGTGTCAATGCAACGCATCAAGTAAATACTGAGATATGGACTCTTAATGTAGTTGCACGCAAAACTTTAACCAGAATTTCTTAGTAAAAAAAGGGCCATAACTTGCATAAATTGCAGGATCGAGTTATCTGACTTGATAATCTACATAGGTGTGATCGTTGGGTAGACGTGTAGAAAGCTTCAATGCAATACATTTAGTATTTAGGTACTTGCATGTAAAACCTTAACCAAGGTGTGACGTATACGCCGACGCCAGGGCGAGTAGTATAGCTCTCATATTCTTCGAAAAATGCAAGTGGGGAAATTGAATATTATTTGGGGACCGATGCACATTTTTCACGCCTTGCAGACCTTCCCTTTGTAACGGTTAAGAAACAAAAACGTTGCATTGACGACACTCCTCAATATGGTGCTCGTAGAAAAAGAATGCTTACCTCCACTCCACAGGGAAAGAAGTTACTTGACTGAATTCAAACAGGAAGCCCATGTAGGACCTGTATCGCTTTAATACCTTATTTCTTTGACTGGTTATAATGATAGCCGCCTGGTGAAATTGACTCAATCGTTAAGGGCAAATGTAACATATGAGAACATTTCTATATTTCTTATTATATGCTTATTAGTTTTAATGTTGGATGTTGTCATTCTTAAGGTTAAACAATCTACAGTACATACATGTATATAAATACACATATTGATTTGGAAAATATGAAATTAATTGCTTAACCCCCTTTCCCAAATGCAGATACATTTTAATACGTTTCCAGCAGTTGCAGTACACTGTCGAACATTGTGAGAAAAAGAGAAATTGCTCAATGGAGTAATTTTCTGTTTTCCAACAATGTTTTCTTCTCTTTTCTATTATCTAACTTTCATTCATAGAGGCTCCCCATGTTATAACCCTTTCCCACCTGCAGAAGCATTTTGACGCACTAGCAGCAGACTACTTGTGACAACATTGTGGAGAAAGGTGAGTTGCTTATGATGGCCACAATGTTTCAACTTTATTTAACAATTAAGCTTGGTTTTCAAAGTCGTCTCCTGCAGATTTGCTGTATGTGGGAAAGGGTTAAAGATATGTTCAATATTGTCTCCTGCAGATTCATTTTATTGTTGGAAACGGGGATTACATGGCTACTTTTCCTGCGATTGTTTCAATATACATATGCAGCTAGTTCAGTCATGAACAGCTTTCTGTATCATGAAATAGGGAAGTAACTTTTCCTTTCCACATTGTTTTCCTCTGGTTCACAAGCTTGCATTGGGACACATGTCATATTCTACCTTCACTTCAACTTGGTTCTGTACAAGTTTCAAAAGTGAAATAGCTGGTCTAACAACAAACTCGACACAGATGTGGTTTCTCTGGTCATGTGATAACATATCAACGGGGCTTTCACTGAAATAGGGGTCAGATGCTGGGCAGTAAATGACTCCTGCAGAGGTGTGAGAATTGTTTACCGTTACATTTTCTTGGGGATTTTTGGAGATTCATGCATAATGTGAGAGACTGCGTTGTTCTAGAAACGCACGGAGAAAGATCATTTCTTATCAAGACTGAAGAGGGCGCGATTTTAAGGCGCAATAGACGTTTCCTGCATAAAACGCGGGAAATCTGTCCAAGCATTAGTCATGAGGAATTCATGCCAACAATCTTGCAGCAGCAAAGCCCTGGCCAAAAGTTAATTCCCCAGATTTCTTTTAAACCCGTCCACTTACCCCGTATGGAACCCCTGAGCACAAGTCACTCCCAAAGTTCACCTACAAGTGACTGTAACAATACACCTTACCGCACGCGCAGTGGTCGAGAAATTAAATCCAACCAGTTATTCAATGATAATCAATGGATCAAATAAAGGTTGATAAGACATTTAGTCGTGTGTATAGACATAATAAACACACACTTAGCAGCACATCTGGATTAACGATATTCATAACCAGTTTGGACTCAAATGTTGAATCGCATATTTCCTTATATGTTTATTGAATGTAATACTTTATATCTGATTTACGTATTCATGTTATGTTGGAAAATAATACATTTTTATTTTTATTTCAAAAGAAAGGAGATGTAGTATTGTCCAGATGCCAGTCTACTAACCATGCGCATGCTCCAAGAAACCCCGCTTTATGTAAAGGCTTCTCGCAGAATAAACTTAGATCTTGTAGAATAAACACGTGTTGTGTTATACTTTTACCTTCATGAAAGACTACTTGATTTACTGTTACATCAAGCCCCACTTTTTTACAGCCGCTGTTGGGGATTATGAAAGATTGCCAACATTGTTTCATGTTCCCCTATAGTCTAAACATGATCCCTGAAAGTTTCAAAAAGTATACCAAAAAGTATATATGAATTCCATAACCTAACTGACTAAACGGTGGAATGTGTTCTGTCCGTATTAGAGAGTTTACGTATTACTCCGCGCTAAGTACTGTTGACGGAGTTGGGGCCTCAGAACTTATATTTGCCTGCGTATCCATGCTGTCGGGTTCATTTGAGGTTTTTGTTTGGGGGAGGGTAGGGGCTACGCCGTTTTCAACATTAGTTCAGTTATATCACGGCGATAGTTCACTTATTCATGATTCCTGGATAAACAGGAACAATCATGATTGAACTGCGCATAGGCGCTTGTTGCGCTGGTTATCACCTAGTCTGGAGTTACCTACCCCTACTATTATATTATTGGGTGAGGCATACGCTAATAATGGCGGCGCCCTTTGAAAATGGTATAAAGACAACCTTTTTGTGGACCAACCCTGTTTCAGACTCTGAACGTATTTTCGCTAGTATGTATGAATTGATTCCAAAAACAAAGTTGTAATGGTTCACTGTAGCAATCAAAATGCTATAAAGACAAACTTTTTGGGGTCCAACCGCCCTGTTTCAGACTCTGAATGTATTTCTGCTAGTATGTTAAATTGATTCCAAACATCAAGTTGTAATCAGTTGAGCCGTGCCGCGAGAAAACCAAAATTGTGGACCCTGCGTAAAGTATCGACCCGGATCAGCTAAACCATGCCGCGCAGGCTTACCCGGACATACACTGTTCGCCTACTGTGGATTTTCTGTTTCAGGAATCATTACTCTATACCTCTTTCTCCCTGAGACGGAATGTGTCGGCCCGGATCAGTCTGTGCGGACTGCGCAGGCTGATCTGGGGCGATACATTACGCAGTGGCCATAATATTGTTTTTCTCGCGGGACGGCTCAGTTATATATTCACTTATGTATCATATATGAAATATGTATATAAGGGGATCATCCGATGTGACCAATTTTATTCGCCATTGTTAACTTTGTTCATGCCATACGAACTAGTTTGCTATGGGCGAGTTCATATGGGATCCGAGAACAGCCCGAGTGCACTCGGAATTCATTTGAACGGTGATACTTTTAACCTTAGTGACGTCATTTTGACCTTTTGACCCGAATCCGAGTAACCCACCTCAAGCCTGGGGTTACTAGCATTTCAAAATGGCGACCAACGATGTTTACTACTCATTCGGAATACCTCGGTGATGGATGATGAAGGATTACGGAATTACCCGAGAGTTCCGAATGGTTTCCTACTAAGACGAGGAAACACCGTTCAGATGGAAAGCATTAGTGCGCATGTTTTTCTGAATTTATATTTAGACATGACGTCAGTTCTCTATCCTAGAGAAGCCCATCTGAACTCGCCCTATAGTACGCCGAGAAACAGACATGTTTCAGAATGATTTCGCGCGACCTAGCCTAAATAATGTCTCTTGCTCTCAGACATTCTGGATATATGACCAGTACGCTTTCTTGAAGCAATAGCTCTAAATAACAATGCTTAAGTCATTTTTAACGAATTATTTTTTCTCAAAAAATAATACAGTTAACGCGATCGTGTTTGTTTGCGGATGTCACGGTTAAACTACACTTCCGCTTAGAATACACATTCGCTGCACCTAAATAGTCCTAGTATTTTTTCGATATTAAAATGACTTCTACGTGTTATTTCAATACAGTGAAGTCATAATTATACTATCGAATCATCATAGATAATCAATTTTCTAGAAAATATCAAATTAACAGTACGCGCATATATATTTCATTTGTCGGCAGGTACGTATAAGGCACGAGTATGAATTTTAGTCGTATGCCCATTCACTAGAAGTCGACCCCACGCTGTATAGAACAATGTTAATCTCACAAATATGCCACCACGCAGAGCTCAGTGAAATAGTCAGTGTGCATTTTAAACGCTCGCATCGCCGTTGTTTCTCCTTTTTCCAACATGATAACGATGATCAAAGGGGCTTTCTAATTATAGATCATGGTTTACATACGCGCGCATTCAGTTAGCTATATATATATATATATACGAAAGTAACGCTCTAACGTTGTATCAAAGAACCGTGGTGTAATGGAGAGAGTGTACAACTACTAATCATGGACTACCAATGGACGCGAGTTCGAGTCCCAATAGGAACTTTTCTTTTTTTTTTTTTTTAAATTCTTATTTTATGCGATTTGTTAAACATTATAGATTTATAATAATTAATTCACTCCCATGGCATATTTGTGAGATTTACATTTGTTAGTTCGATTTGTTTTCGTCACCAGGGGCGGATCCAGGATTTCGGCTTATATTATAACTATGTTTCATGGGTGTTTTGACAGACTTTACGCAGAACTCAGTGAAAGAGTTAGTGTGCATGTTAAACGCTCGCATCGCCGTTGAAATGCTACATTTACTAAAACTGTCAACTTATAAAAAAAATCTCTGGACAAAAATATTAATAATAATAAAATAGACTAAATTGTGCAATAGCATGATCAATTGCATTCATAAATTAGATTTTACAATACATGTTCAAAATAATTCGTTACCAGTACTTTCAGTACTTTGATTCATAAAATGATCATATAAAGGTTAGTGGATTAGGCCTAAAAACATATAATACGTTTGTTTCTGGTTACCCTACCGATCCTGTTTTTTTTACCACCGACCGATTCGTTTTAGACGAAAACGATAAAATCTTACACTTTTATTCGTTCGCGATAGGAAATCATTTTCATAGGAAGCATTTGACTGCAAAGTCAAGCTCCTATTGGCAGTTTAAAATCAAAATACTAAGAAGAATTTTGAATCATCTCCTTTGGGACCTAAAATAAGAAGAATTAGTATGATTTGATGGTTTCAATACTGTTAGTTTGCCAAAGCAAAATAATAAATATACAAATGTATAACAAAAAATTTAAAAAATCCCTACCTACCGACCCATATTTATTTCAGGCCGTAACCAGAAACAAACCTATGTTTTTTGTAGGCCTTGGAAGAAAATTTAGGAGATGGAAAAACAGTGTTTACCCTTTCCCATATACGACTAACCTGCAAAGTCAACTAAAAAAACCATTTAGGAAAAATATAATGAAACTCTTTATGAGCAATTTCTACTTTTGTCAAAAAGATTGTAAAATCTTCTGCTGCAGATAAATCTACTTGTTGGAAAAGGTTAAAGAGTACGAAGAGTCAAAAATTAAATTTGACTATCAAAAATATAATGCTTAAATAATAACGTAAAAACAAAAAAAACAAAAATTAAGAAATGTTTTTAAGTATGAAAAAATTAATTTTGTGTAGTAAATTACGCTTTCACGGAAATTGTCGAGTTCGAAAAGTGAAAATATACTGACTTCCGGTTTACCGTGATGACGTAGTAATGATGAAAAGGTTTCGATTTCAATAATGGCGGATTAGTCACATTACGTAGCTTAAGATGAAGAATTATACTGTTCGTCGTCTTCTTTCGAAGAAAAAAGCGATGAGTCAGCTATTTATTTTTTCCGCTGAATAATAAAGGTCTCTATCAGCAATACGCGTCTGTAGTTGTTATCACACGTCGTTGACATTGTTTGTCTAAGACCGATCAACAAAATGACAGTCAGCATTTCATTGGGAAAACAGGTCTGATTATGTTTGCCTAAACCTACCAACGTCTGTCGATAGAAGAATTACGATGATTTTGGAGGTCCAATACAAGACAGATATAACTTAATAATTTAACAGGAAATAGTTACAACTGTATCGCAATATTACATAATTTTGACACACTGTTATTGCTTTTTCGGCGCTTCACACGAAAACGACATTTTGTGTTTTTTTGTGATGCGCAAATATCCAGATCAGCATGTGCCTCTGGTTACAAACTGATTTGTATCTACTATGTTTGTTTTCTAAGCGTAAGTACATAACGGGATATTCTAGGAATCCATTATGGCACAACCCACTGTGACTGTTGGTACTGTGATCTTACTTTGTCAATCATTTATAAACCTTTTCAGGTCGTCTTTCGTGTAACGGTTCTCCTATTGCTAACTCAATTTAGTCAGCGACGAAATGACATAAAGTTGTTCTCCGGAACGCTGAATGGCAACACATAAAAGTGGTCCTTTATTATAGTGTGTAAACCTCCTTGTAAGACACTGGTGCAGTGGTAGCGCATCGGTCTCACGTACCAAATGTCCAGGTTTCGAATCCCGTGATGAGCGGGTTCTGCCTTTGGGATTTTTTTCACCAAACGGTACGATCTCCAGGAAGCATGCAGACATCGAACGTGATTAATTTAAGCTTAAAGCTTGTTTCGCAATCTTACATTCTCGTGTAATCTAATCATGTTCTACAAGTAAGTAAGTAAGTAAGTGAATCTTTTATTATAGTGACATGTGTATAACAAAACAAACGTACAACAAAATATAGTAATGGGAAAACACCCGGCCCCATATGCCTATATTAGGTCAGTGTTAAGAAAAAAAGATATTTACACAGTGAGTACATTTCACTGTTTCACCTAATAAACACATATATCTACATATATACAGCACTTATGTTTATTGCATACATGCACACCCGGCCCCCATATGCCTATATTAGGTCAGTGTTAAGAAAAAAAGATATTTACACAGTGAGTACATTTGACTGTTCCACCTAATAAACACATATATCTACATATACACAGCACTTATGTTTATTGCATACATGTATGTACATTTGACTGTTCCACCTAATAAAAACATATATCTACATATACACAGCACTTATGTTTATTGCATACATGTATGTACATTTCACTGTTCCACCTAATAAACACATATATCTACATATACACAGCACTTATGTTTATTGCATACATGTATGTACATTTCACTGTTCCACCTAATAAACACATATATCTACATATACACAGCACTTATGTTTATTGCATACATGTATGTACATTTCACTGTTCCACCTAATAAACACATATATCTACATATACACAGCACTTATGTTTATTGCATACATGTATGTACATTTCACTGTTCCACCTAATAAACACATATATCTACATATACACAGCACTTATGTTTATTGCATACATGTATGTACATTTGGAACACTCAATTGATCTAGGTAATGCTGGAATGTTAATTACAGTGAAGCCATCATTACGACGGATTTTAATTAACTTAATTATGATTAATTAACCCTTACCCTCATATAGACGCTTTCTGACGCCTCTGCAGCAGACGGCTTTTTGACAACACAGTGACAAAAAAAGAAATTGCTCAAAACGAGTCATTTCTCCTTTTGCCACAATGTTTACCACTTTTAGTCATAGGTTTACCATTCAATTAAAGAGATTTTCTACTTGTCCCCATTGTTTTTTTATTCTTTACTTGATTGGCATCTTCCCAGTTTCAAGTTCCGATGCTTTATCTGATCGGAGATCCACTATTAACCCTTTCCTTATACAGACGCCTCTAAAGCAGGCGACTTTTGAAAACATTGTGGCAACAGTTTAATATCTATCGAATAAGTGTAACTTTACTTACTGAGTGTTTTCACATTTTTGACCAGCTGTTTTCAAAGTCGACTGCTACAATTTTGTTGTATGTAGAAAAAAGGTCAAGCTAAAAACGTGGGAAATCATTGACCAATGTTGTGTTACAGTAAAATATCTAAACCAAGGTATTCGACTTACCAAAGATATATTTTGGAAACTTGATAAAATTGGCAATTATGATCTTGGAGGGATGGGTTAACAATGAATTATGAGGGATTTTGGTGGATTTTGAGAATTGTACAAAGCTTCTTCATTTTGTTTGCTAGATTTATTTCAAATGTTTTCACAAACAATTAATATATTATGTACTTCAACATATCAAATGGGAATTTGAGTCATACATTGTATTGTATTTTTAGCTCGTCTTATTTCATTAGTTTTGCGTTAAGGTTACTTACATGCGAACTATCAAGACCATCACTTTGAAACTTGGAATACCTGTTTACTATCAAATGTACAATATAATGAAGTGTTACAAGTAACATAACCCTGTCGAGTATTTTGATTTGATTATTGACCCTTCTTAACTTAGACAAGTTCAGACACACACTAGTTGTGTTACAGTAAAGATAAAGCAACCAAACTTAGTGTATATGAAGATTTTATAAATATCTTTTATTGGATTGTGTTTTAGGGCTCCTGGGGTCAAGGTCAAGGTCACTCTTACTAAAAATAGTAAAACGGTAATATATTCAATATCTTTAGTTACAGTTGACATAATGTAACCAACTTATGTTTGTAGTAAGTATTTAAGAAAATCTTAAATGGGATTGTGTTTTGGGGCTCTTTGGGTCAAGGTCAAGGTCACTGTTACTAAAAATAGTAAAACGGTAATATATTCAATATCTTTAGTTACAATTGACATAAGGTAACTAAATCATTAAGTGTGTAATACATATAAATAAATACTTTTTATTTGGATTATGTTTAGTGCTCATTGAGGTCGAGGTTTTTCTCTAAAAATAGGAAAAATAGGAAAAATACAATATCTTTAATTTTGTGACCAAACTTAGTGTGCAATAATTATTTTTGAAAACCTTTTGTAGGATTGTGTTTAGGGCTCCTTGGGTCAACATCCAGAGAACAAACATTAATATTGGTGCATTTAAGAGTTACTTCTCCGACCACAAACCTATTTGTACAACACGGAGTCTGGCTCAGGAATAAATGTTTTAAAGACTATGTTTTGTACACCAGCACGTCCACTTATTGTACAGAATACTATTGAAATAACCATTTTTTTCTAGATAAAGGTGATACATTTGTCAAATATATAGTTATTGCTCAACTGGCATCAATCGTTCTATCTCATGTGTCTGTCCATACACAAGACTCGGCTTAAGATCATGACATATTGTGCCAGCCATCCGACGTGACGATCTTCCTTATCATGTAAATGAACTTGGATTTATTTCCACATAGTAAATCTTGTTTTGATACGTGAAAACTAGTACTTGTGTGAAGCTATTATTATATTTTAATACTAATTCCGATTTTGAAGACGTCAATATAAAATAAGTAAACCGTAGAAGGATAAAATCAGAGGAGTGTCCAGCACCCGCAGGCGGGGTACTCTTGTTACAGAGTGTCCTAACCTTAGCTTAGGTAATTTTAAAGTCTTCTTTCGCAGAGTTTGTGTATGCGGGAAAGAGTCATATTATCAAAATCAGCACAGATCAAATATGAAACAAGACGTCCAATCCGAGATGTAAACGTGCCTATGAAAAGGCTAAACAAACTAGAATCATTAGAGACTGCACAATATCCCTTATCAGAGAAGCTCGTCGTAAGCAAAATGTAAATCCCCTTCGTTCTCCGAATTAAGTTTTGTTTTTGTTTTGGAAAGGTATGAGGCAATCAATAAAACAAAGTTACGACATTGAGTGAATTCCTCCCCTTATTCAGAACAATATGAGCCGTCCTGCGAGAAAACCAACATTATGGCATCTACGTAATGTATCGACCCTGATCAGCCTGCGCAGTCCGCACAGACTGATCCGGGCCAACACATTCCGTCTCATGGGAATAGAGGTATAGAGTAATGATTCCTGAAACAGAAAGTCCGCAGAAAACGAAAAATGTCTGTCCGGGTAAGCCTGCGCAGCATGCTTAGGATGATCCGGGTCGATACTTTACGCAGAATCCACAATGTTGGTTTTCTCGTGGGACTGCTCATTTATACTATCGATAAAGCCAATTATCTGTTTTCGACATTGGGCCTTTATTCGTGACCTTCGCCCTAGAGCTACAAGCATGGGTCTTGCATATAACACTTTGTCTCATCAAACTGGATACGTGTGCTGAGTATTGTTTTTTGAAAACAGGTTGGTGTCCATTGTATGTAGCAATTATAGCAGCTGAAGCAAATGTAAGATGCGTCCATCTAGAAGTATAACTCGTCTTCTAGTATATCCACGTTGTGTACGTACGGTATTCTGATATTATCACATGACAATGCTTGTATCAGATCTAATATACCCATTACGTGTGTAATATAACATGACCGAATCACTAGTTTTGTATTCATCCGTAAATGTTTACAAAATGGCTGAGAACGTGTTTCCGGTAAACAAAAACGTCACGATAGATGGACGAGGTAAAGGGACCATTATCGGTCATAAACATATTTGTGTGTGTGATTAGTTAACAATTTATTAAGTATCTCATGTTGGGACTATTTTCTGACAGCGAAAACCGGATTTTCTTTTTGTGTTTTGTCATGTGATAAAAAGAATCTGACATTCGTTGTCATTTCATAAATTTATTAAACTCGTCCAAGAAATGTGTTATTAAGCTCGCTAGTGGCTCGCTTAATAACACATTTCTTGAACTCGTTTAATAAAACGTTATATAAAATGTAAACTCATCTCAGATCCTATATATATGCAGGCATAAGATTGCAATCAATCTTTATTCCTTTGCGTGTTTTGCAACGTACTTCATTTTCATTTGAGCCACACGAAGATTGACTATTTTCCGCCTACAGCAGACGACTATGACAACGTTGGTCAAACATTTGGAAATGTTCTATACATGTAATATGGAAATTCAATACTCGAGCCGTCCCGCGAGAAAACCAACATTGTGGACTCTGCGTAAAGTATCGACCCGAATCAGCCTAACCATGCCGCGCAGGCTTACCCGGATAGACACTTTTCGCCTCCTGTGGATTTTCTGTTTCCGGAAACATTTCTCTATATCTCTATCCCCATAAGACGGAATACGTCGGCCCGGTTCAGTCTGCGATCTGGGTCGATACATTACGCAGAGGCCATAATGTTGGGTTTTTTCGCGGGACGGCTCATTTGTAAAGAGTTGAAAACATGGTGGCTAAAGATGAAAATGCTCATTAAAAGAGCAATTTCTCCTTTCGGTATAATGTTTACAAAAGTTGATTCGATATATGTCAGATTGCCGGCTGATCTCTGTTACTCGAACAAAACGGGAGAAAGGTCGGGGCCTTTTCATGAAATAGATTTAACCTTGTACGTACTTTTCTTTTTTCCCAAACAAAATCGTGTTTTCATATGAAGCATTTTAGTAGTCCGACTTCATTTCTTGTCTCGAGAGGAAGTCGTGCCCCCTGCGAAATAAAGCAACATGTTTGTATTTAGAAATGCATGTCACTATCTATATAGCTTCGGTGGTCTTGTGATGGGAGTGCAGAACTTTGTCTGGCTTTGGATATGGTTTATCGGGCCCGTGTGACACTTCCAGCCCGAAATGTTGTCCTACGGGAATATAAATGTCTCGAAAAAAACACACCTAGATATACACTATTAAAAAAATCAATGCCGTTTTAAGAGACAAACAAATGTTTGTAGTAAATAACGGAGATGGCCGTATCAGTGTGTGTATACCACGTGACTTTTACGTCACAAATGCTACGGTGGACAGAAATATTTTACTTCGGTTTAGAAGTAAAAACAAAGGTAACTTTTTTATTTCTTCATCATTATGAAACATGGCGCAGTCTACGCCGCTTACAGAGCCCTATCTCCGTTTTTTTCAACAGAGTTTGATTAGTGGTTTAGTTTCTTCAAACACTTCGATGAACCTTTTCTCAAAATGTATTAATATCGCCGACAGCCGTAGCATTATCGAAACTGAATTTTGAGAACACGTTTGTCGAAGTGTTTGAAAAAACTAGACCACCAATCAAACTCCTGTAAAGACCCGGAGATAGGACATTGTAAGCGGCGTAGACTGCGCCATGTCTCATTATAAAGGGTGAAGAAATAACAAAGTAACCATTGTTTTTACATTCTTAACAAGAGCAATTATTGCTGTCTGACCATGCAAATATGACGTCAAAAGTCACGTGGTATACACACACTGCTTATGTAGCTAAGTATTGAGAACGAGTGACAAGACCTGTCTGCATATACAATGTGTAACGTTCGCATGTAACGCAATGCTGTAGAAGTGATATTTATTAGGGATGGCAACGGTTACCGATATTACTAACCGGTTACTCGTACAATTTTGTAACCGGTTACCCGGTTAACCGTATAAATTCATAGACTATACATATCCACTGTTTTAGTCGAATATGGTTGCGCATGTTACTGGTTCCGCCATTCCAAAACAGTTCATTACCACACAAACTGCACTTGACTTTGTTATCCTCAGCACAGCGTTTTAAATACTTCCAGACAAAGGATGTAGCAGGCGGCATTATGGCAATATATTCTGTAGATCTTTTTTTAACGAAGTGACTGTTATACGATTTATAATATGTCGAATGAAAAAAGGTACATAGCTGCATATCTTTAAATACCAGCGTAGGGGGAAATGTGTTACAAACTTCAAATTACTCGTTAAATCTTCTAATCGTGTTGGTAAATAATAATTTACAAAAACAACAATTCAAATGTATCACGCTCACTCCATTTAGATGTATTATCAAAACAAACGCCGAATATAATTAATAAGTCATTATCTTATAATTTCTGTCTTTATTAGACATCAAACTTTTCTTAAAAGAAACAAAGCGTCCTTTAATTGACAATTATTCGATTAACACTACACAAACAAACGATCATCAATAAAATCGAGTGCAGCTTTTATCGCAGTAATGTAAACATTGGCCGATCAAGGTGTGAATAATTAACATCTCATGTCAAATACGTGTGACAAATTGAAAAGAACAAAAGGTGAAACACAACTGTGTATATATTTTATCTTTTCTTTCGAGTACTCGGTTACCGAAATTACTAACCGATTAATCGGAAAACATACAGTTAACCGGGTAACCGATTAATCGTTGCCATCCCTAATATTTATACCTATACCTTTATATTCTCGTTACATTTCACCCTCTGTTCTCTTGACTTCGACGCAGTACACCAGAACGGGGGTCTATGTAACATCACTTGGAGCCACCGGGGTCCGGGGATGATGGTGATATCGACCCATAATCCCACTGCTGCCACCATTTGTAACGTGTACCGGCAAATAAGGGTCGCCGATTCAGGCACTTACCGCGATGAACGTTGCTTAACTTTAAGAAAAGGTCAATCACTCTATCAGCATCGCTATAAATGCCGGCTTCTCCACAGCAAGGCTGTAGAAGTGATATATATATATACCTTTACCCCGTTCCCGTTACAAATGTATTATTTGAACATTGGAAATCTGTATAATAGTTTGTGGACAATACGATATGTTTAAAATACAATAGCATGTACACATGTATCAACCCTTATTCGGTACCAAACCTTATGACTGACAATCTCTCATACAGAACAGAACAGAACAGAACACAAATTTTATTTGGACTTAAACAAGATGTTTCTCGTCCATACATGATTACCAGTTATTTTCAGGTCATAATAATAAGAACATCTATATTACATTAAATTATACACAAATATATAAACATATACATACATACATTATGTCATACACATATACATACACTCACACAAACCCACACACACACATATATACAAAGAAATACTAATACTGATAATTATATTAGTATTGCTCATTTTACAACATACATTTATTTACAGAATGTGTAAGTGCAAGAGAGAATAATTAAACATTTCATGTATATAAGTAGTTTCTTCTTATCACAAGAGCGCAATTAATATAACTAATCAGGTTATTGATCGTTGACTTGTCCGTAGAACATAACAATTCACACAGTTTGTGTACACTAGGTCTATCAATGAAATGGTTACTTAAATATCTTTTCCTAATTACTTTATATACATTACAAGTAAGAATAAAATGAAATTCATCTTCTATGTCGCCATTATTACATATTTTACAAAGTCGTTGGTTTCTCTCCACCCTGCCTGCCCCATATCGACCAGTCTGTATGTTTAGATTATGAGCAGATAGGCGAATTTGCACAAGTACTTTCCTGTCCGATTTCAAACTTATCAAATCTAAGTAGTGCTCGTATTCGAAGTCAGGCTTAATTTCTTTATATAAAGTAAGCACCTTATTTTCTCTCAAATCACTTGACCACTGTTGGATAAAATTGTCAATTAGTCTTTGTTTGAAGATTGTTAAGAAATTCTTCGGATTAACACTAAGCGGTACTTCCCATACATATAAAAATCCATTGTTTGCTAACATACTTCTTACTTTTGCGGCCCAATTTGTGTGTCCTTTCTTGAGATCATCTAGTAAGCACTGGTACACTGATGTAATAATACAATTGTCTGTCCGATTTACTTTAAACCAATATTTTAAAATTCTTATTTGTCTAGCAATACTAAGAGGAAAACGCCCTAATTCTCCGTAAACACCAACGTTACTAGTGGATAATTTTACACCTAATAGCCTTTTACAAAACTTCATATGTAGCCGCTCAATGTCTTTCAGTGAATGAAAGCCGCTTACTTCTGACCCATAATTCAAAATTAAAGATACAAATGAATCAAACAATTGACACATAGTTTTGGGACTAAAGCTGAATTCACGAGTATTAGCGAATAGTGTAGACATGGCTTTTAGTGCTTTTCCACAAATCAACTGTTGATGACGATTAAACGAGCCATTATAATTCAGGACTACTCCAAAGTAATTAAAGTCGTCAACTATTTCTACAACGTTCCCATCATATGTCCACTGGTCCTCAGGTTTTATACGACCCCTTTTGCGGAAGACTATTATTTTAGTCTTATCAGTGTTTACCTCCAGACCCCAACAGTCACAGTAAGTTTTTAAAAGATTTAGACTTGTTTGTAGATCAGAAATTGTTTCACTCATTATCACCATATCATCTGCATACAAATATAAAATAAGAGTCAGCTCATATACACTAATACCCGTACTACCGTTATTCGATAAGTAGAGTTCTAGATCCTCCACAAAAAATGAGTACAAAATCGGTGAACATAGTTCTCCCTGTTTTAAACCGATCGCTATTTCATAGAACTCCGATTAACTACTGCAATGTCTAATTTTACAGCGAACCCATTCGTACATGGCGCGTAAAGCGCATAGTAGTTTACCCTTAATTCCTAATCTAAACAGTTTGTACCACAGTGCATTCCGATTCACACTATCAAAGCATTTCTTCATATCGATAAATGCACAATATAGTTTTTTACCATTATTAATCATATGCTCTACTAGACAATGAAGACTAAAAATAGCATCGGTTGTAGAATAGCCCTTTTTAAAACCAAACTGTGCGTCTGAGATGATATCATTCTTTTCACTCCAGTCACTGAGACGTTTATTTAGAACACATGCATATAATTTAGAGATACAGCTTCCTAATGTGATGCCGCGGTAATTGTTCACATCGTTTATATCTCCCTTTTTATGCAAAGGAATCATTATTCCTTCCATCCAACTTGACGGAAAAATCCCAGAATCGAAAACAATGTTGAAAAGGTCAGCCAAATGAGCTGATATTATATCACCTGTAGAAATGAAATATTCGTTTATCATTTCATCTAACGAATATGCTTTTCTCTTTTTTAAACAAGATATAGCCGCGTGTACCTCTTTTAAACTTATCGGTTCGTCCAATTCACTAAACTGCGGTTTATCATGTGACATATCACGTGCACAGAAATCGTCTGCATTCTGATTTGGCGCGCAATTTATACAGTCTGCTATATTTTTAAAATAGTTGTAAAACTGTTCGGTACTAATGTTACTTTTATTATTCTTTCGTTTGGAAAAATATTTCCAAAAGTCTCGTGGGCTTTTATTTCTCAAACTTTCAATCTCTTTACTTGTTTCTATTTTGTATCTCCTCTTCTTTCTCTGTAGTAGGCGTTTGTATATGCGCTTCGCATTAAAAAGACTTACACGTGATTCTTTGATTTTATTTAAATTGAACACTTTCAAATAATCTAAATACTCTTTTCTTTTACAATGACACTCTTCATCAAACCAGTCTGACTGCCTAAACTTCTGCTTCCTCATATTACTATGCCGTTCACCTTTCCCACACTCGACTTCTGTTTTGAATAGCGGGTGTGCTGCTTCATTTATGAGGCACACGAAACCATTTACTAATGTATCTATGCCATTTCTATCTAATTGCTCACTGTTTTGGAAAAGTGCATTGAACTGCGGTAACTTCGATATAATATCTCTTCTGAAAATCTCACTTTTCTTATCATCCCATATAATCCGAATCTCTTTCGACTTTTCATGAGAATGCTCACAAAACACCTTATTTGTTTGTAAACCAAAATGCAACAATGCATGGTCGGAGAAATGATTAAATTCACTGATTTGAAACGCCGTTATTTTGTCGAAGTTCGAGTCTGCACAAAGTAAATAGTCTATAACTGTACTTCCCCCATGACCATAGTAAGTGTAAGATCCCGTGTTCTCTAGTCGACCATTACATATTCTCAGTGACGTTATTTTGCACAACTCAATTAACTGTAAACCCTGAGCGTTGGACTGTTTATCCATGGAGATTCTCCCGAGGGGTTTATCTGTTATATAGTTGGTACTGTCAATGTCTTCATTTATTGAATCACATATTATGTAGTCCGGTTTAATGCCTACTCGCCCATTGAAATCTCCGGCAACCAAAACTGTGCCTAATTTATCATAGAACATGACATCGTTATCTAGTATATCGAATAAATTGCAGTTCACAACATCATAAGCTGGAGATGTAGCCCCCCAAATATACACGATACCCAAGTAAACATCTTCTTCAATGGCAAAATGTTCACACCTTAGTTTTATCCAAATAATTGTATCATAATGATTTCGAACTATTTCAATACCAGGAAATAACGACTTTTTGATGTATATCACAATGCCACCACTATTTCGGCGAGCATTTTTGTGTTGAAATTTTCTATAAAAATTAAGATGATCATACCCTTCGATGTCGAGTTGACTTTCCTCACTAGTCCACGATTCAAGTAGGCATATTATATCATACTTTGATATCAAATCACGGAATTCATCACTGCACTGTTTATCACTGCTTAAACCATTACAATTCCAAACTGCAACACTGACTATACCCTCAGCACTTTCCTACACTTTACCATAGGGACCATCTGTGTATAATGGCCCATCAACGAAGAGCTTGTTGTACTTTATATAAGCATCCTTTTTGTCAGTCTTTGCCTTCTTCAAAATTGGAAGAAGGTTCTTCCGTTGTTCCACTATTTCTGGTGGGTATTGATCATGGATGTAATATTGAGTTTCTTTAATGTTTGCTCTGAATGATTTCACATACTCTTTATCTTTCTTATATTTGAATACTGCCACCGTATTTCTGTGTTTTGTGTCACGTTTAGCCCCCATGCGATGCACTCTTTCAAACTTAATGCCATTTACCTTATCCTCTGGCATTTTCATGTTATTGTTAAGGAAATTTCTAACAATATCTTCAAGCTGAGGCCCTATTTCTGTTTGTGATTCTTCTCACCCACCAACTATCAAATTGTTTATCATGGACTTGGATTAAATATCTTGAACAGACTCCCATAGTTTCGCGTTTTCTTTACTCAATTGCTTAACCTCCTCCCGGGCCTTATCAATTTTCAAATATTTGTCATCAACTTTTTTCGTTATGGAGGAAATGGATTCTGTGTTCTTCGCCACTCTTTTGTCCATATCAGTCCGTAAATTACCCAGTTTTTTGTCAACATCGTTAATCTTTTTCTCCAAGATATCAATTTTATCTAGTCTCTTCCCCACTTCATCAACTTTTTCATTCAAAAAACTTATCAGTTCTGCATTCATGCTAGTCTGTGGTCCTTGAAAACATGCACCACTTGTCATAGGGTACATCGGTGTTGATGTATTAGGATTATTGACTTGTCCGTTAAGCATGTGATTGTTGTAAAAACTGTTCATATTCATGTGAGACGTTGATGGCTGTGCCATATTTGTCATGTTTACATATTGTGGCGGACTTCCGGTGAAAAATTGCCCCTGTATTTGACTATTTTGTTTGTCCATATCTGCACAATTCGATGATTCAAAAACACTGATTGTCTCCGATGGGTCTGCAACCCGTGTAGTTAGGTTGTTGTTGGATTGACTATCTAATTGTACTGACCGTTTTTTCTCGCTCTCTTTCTCTATATTATCATCTCGCGCCTTTTTCGATTCTTTGTTTCCCTTCGAAGATTTCGAATCTTTGCCTTCACTGCTGATTTTCCGCTTTTTTCGTCCAGGTTTACCCATTTATGCCTTCATGAAATACTCCAAATAAACATATAATTCGAATTATCACTTCAAAAGTCCGTCTTTGCTAGTATTTACATGTTTTTCATTTTTTTTTTATCAGAGCTCACAACACCGTGTCTTCACTACCCGACCTTGACCTCATACATTGACGTAGATAGTTCACATATAAACGTTGCTCTTAACTCTGTCAGCGCCAAAGGCAATATTCAGGTTTTTGCAAACAATACAGAATCAGGTGAGTCAGCTCGTAACGAGCTGTCTCACCCGAAATCGGCATTGTTTGCTTTTTAGTTATCAAAATAGTCCAACACTCGAGCTACATGAGAAATGAAGACGCCCGATCTTAAACATGGAAGAGTCTACTTTAATCAATTTGACGTTGAAAGAGTTAACAATACAACCTTAGCATAATTATAACATTAGTGGGGATAAAACCCTGCATGAGAATCCATGCTTAGGATTCGAATGTATCGAGGGTTTGGCGTGAAACAGTTGTAACTAAAATTGGTATTTTTTTTACCAAGGTTAATCATAGTCATTAAATGCGTTAAATCATTTTACTTGATAAACAAGGGAAATTTAGGTGCCATTGCTCGTTTTGAGCCATGGCACCTAAATTTGCTATGTTTACAAACGGGTCAAAATTGCCCATAAACCAGGGTTTTCAAAATAGGTTTTTAGTTACAACCGTTTCACACCAAGCCCTCGGTATCCTGTTTTACAGAAATTGCTTGAAACTTTCTCTGACTAATTGACGAACATTGTAAAGCGAGATCAGACTGTGTGAAATCGCTGGCTGTTCTGAATCTACACTGGTCGCGATTGGCTTACGTATGGTTTTTCTAGAGAAATGCTCATATCATACAATACAAAACAATACACAATAATTAGTATGTGCTTTTCATAAAAACTACAAGTTTTAAAGCAAAAGTTAAACAAACAAAATTTATAAGAAAAACAATGTATTTTCTGATATAAATCAATATGAAAACCTTATTACAAACAGATTTATTTCCATTTCGTGCTCTTTTCTGGTTTAAAAATTATAAAAAATATTCTCAGCGACAGAAGCAATGCGAACTAGATTTAAAGTTATTTCCATTTCGTCGTTTGTTGTTGTTCGGCGTTTTTCTCACTTATTTTCCCAAAACATCAACTTCAAACTTATGTGTGTGTGTGTATAACTTGTGGCTTGAAGTAGTAAAGTACTTTTTGGAGTTATATCCTTTTTTTCAAATTTTCGAGTACGGCAATGTTATCACTCATATTCCAATTTGAGCAGTCCCGCTAGAAAACCAATATTGTGGATTCTGCGTAAAGTATCGATCCGGATCAGCCAAAGCATGCCGCGCAGGCTTACCCGGATAGCCACCTTTGTCCTCCTGTGGATTTTCTGTTTCAGGAATCATTACTCTATACCTCTATCCCCCTGAGAAGGAATGGAGTGTTTTCCTGTCAAAAAAAGCAGACGAAGTTTATATATCATAGGTGTGAATACGAAAAGAGAGCGTTTGACTGTTACATCTTACACAACGTTTTTTCATGTTTTTTGTTATCGTTTTATGCTATATTTGAAATTCTGTTGAACTAATGATAATATTTAATGTCATATTTATCTACGTTTTGTACAGCACATATTGGTATATCATACTTTACATTCATTTCCAAAACTGAATTATTAAGGACTGACTTTGTCCTATTGGTAGGTGCATTTGACGTTGTGCCGGGTTAGCAATTTCTCCTTTTGTCACCATGTTTTCACCTCTTTTCAATTATTGTACTTTCATTTAAAGTGTATGTGGGAAAGGGTTAAAAAGTATTCGGTACGGGGTATTAAGAGCATCAAAAACAGGTCAAGTTCGACTTTAATAAAAACCACAATTTTGGTTATGGAGTTACGGTTCATTTTCCACTTAGAATTCTCCCCCTGCTTACTTTGAATATTGTAGTCCTAACGATAATTGGTTTGCAATTGGCGTTATTGTAATAATGTTATTAAGCGAGAGAGTATGATTTAAAAAGGTGTAGCAACTACGAGCTTCCACCGTCGATTAAACATGTCTATTGTTCGAGATAGAGGGAGAGGTTGGAGGCCCAATGGTGCATGCCAGGTGCAAGCGCCTAAAACTGACTTAACACTAATTTGTTTGCAATTGGCAACTACGAGCTTCTTCCCTCGATTCGAAATGTACATTGTTCGAGATAGAGGGAGATGTTGGCAACCTATTAGTGCATGTCAGGCGCAAGCATCTAAAACTGACTGTTGCTTTAGATACCGTTTCGTCGAGTTGCAGAAGTCGGAATTGGAATTTATGTATAATATTATATATGTTCATCTGTCCTGTTCAAGTTACAGAGTTGAACCGTCAACTTGATATGTGACAGGGGAATGTGCCGAACTCTTGCTATGAATTGCACTAGTTGCCGTTCTGCCGAGTTTCTGCAGTCGGCTGCAAACTGAAATGCCCCGAACCTCAATTTAAGTGGGCGGTCCGTTTCGACGAGTTGCGGGAGCCGTTTGCGAAATCCAACCGAAGTTGGAATTTCAAGAAAATGTCGCAACTTTGCACCCGTCCTGTTCGGTTTGAACCGGCTACCTGACGACACGTCAAGTGGAAAGGCCAAACGTTAATGAGAGTTACACTAGGTTGCGTTCAGCTGAGTTGGTTGCGACAGCCAGCATCAAGTCCAACCGAAATTCGGATTGTTGGGAGTATCGAAACCAAATTTCCGATTGGTCGAATTACGGATTATCGCCGGCAATGTGAAAATGTGCCGAGGGCAAACGCCGCACAATGGCTTCGAGTTGCACCAGTTGCCCTTCTTTTAAGTTTCTACTGCACATCCAAGCCGGATGTGGATCGACAAAATTGCTCGAGCCCGCCACTGTGTGTGCCTATTGTTGAAGATGCATCAATTTCAAGCATTTCATGCTCTTCGAGTTGCCGGTGCCAAAATCGGAATTTCCCGACAATATCCCTGTAAACTCAAAAGGTTCAAGCGTGTCTGAACCGACTGTTCCGGCTACTCCATCTAATTTCACGCATACGGGGTCGCTGCTATATTTTCAATGTTAGTCAACCCATTAAGAAAGATTCCAACGTAACTCGTCATTTCCAATTGCAAGCAAACTGTATTTCTTGCTATACATGTTCAGATAGCTATTGACAAATATGGTTATCTACTTTCTGGTATAGTGGTATAGTGCAGTATTGGTCATAACCATTCTCCAGAGGATTTCCGGATGCAAATACCGACTAGATGAAAAACACAGTAGATCCAGATCACAATACATCCGGAGGTTCAGGCTTATCTGGATGATCAAAGGTCAGTCCTGAAGGTCGTTTCCACGTGGATTGATTGATCGTTCAGTCATATCACGGCCAGTTCACCTACTATGTGTTTCCGACCGCCTCGGTGGTGAAGTGGTAGAGCGTCCGCCTCGGGTGCGGGATGTCGCGGGTTCGATTCCCGGTCGGGTCATATCAAATACTTTTAAAATAGTAGTAATGGCTGCCCTCATTGGAGATCAGGATTGTGGGTTAGCATGACAACTGACTGGCTGGTGTCAGGATACATGGACCAGTAGTACTGGTAACTTACCCAGGTAACGCCGTGATATTACTGGAACACAATGTTGAAAGCGGCGTAAAGCACCAAACCACCAACCCATGTGTTTCCTGGTTTTCTAACACCAGTTCTCTACACAACAATCTTTCCAAGCAACTGGCTGCTTTTCCATATAGACTGTTAGCCCATTGGTGGAAGACGAATGATGCATGTCCCATTGACTCTCGAAAGAATGTTGGCCAAGCTAGGGTTCGAACTCACAACCCCATAAATTGACAACCCGCGTCGCTACCGACTGAGCCATTTTCGTGTGAAGTTGCAAAAATGTTTTATAATTATATGAAATACTCTTCTAGCTATTTCTGAGGCAATAATCGAGGTATTTGTATATATAGTAATAAACCTTAAAAGGTCGTCTTAATTCTTCTATCACAAGACATTGGTAGATTTAAACAAACATAATCAGACTTGTTTTCCCAAAGAAATGCTGGCTCATTTGTTGATCGACCTAACACAAACATTGCCAAAGTCTAGTGAGAACATTTACTTGATATCCACTTTTTTTTCTGATGAAACCTTTAAAAATACTGCGGAAAAGAAAATATTACTTAAACCGAGCTATTCTACTAGATCCAAGTAGTTTTAATCTTAACTATGTAACTGTAAATATAATGAACCAGTTTAAAGTAACCTATTCTTGTGCTTTTCATTTATTCCATAGAAATTCAACCGTTCCTCGGGACTTGTATTCGACGAACTAGAAAGCAAATCATGAAACTATCGTTATTTCCTCTGCTGTCGCAAGATAACGATAGCTCAGGGCTTCAGGACGTTTGAAAGTAATGAACGTCATCTGGGTTATGCCTATGGAACGCCATACAAAAAACATTATGATGTTGCGACCGGATTATGTCCTTGATCGTCATCTACTTGCACACGTGTCCGTGAACCCTCTGTCTAATGGTTGTGACCAAAACCCGACTATAAAGGTATGCTCTGTCTGTTTGAATGGTACTTAATGTCGTTTTCAACGGTATTTCAGTTATATCACGGTATTTCAGTTATATCAGTTATATCACGGTATTTCAGTTATATCAGTTATATCATGGTATTTCAGTTATATCACGGTATTTCAGTTATATCACGGCATTTCAGTTACATCACGGTATTTTAGTTATATCAGTTATATCACGGTATTTCAGTTATATCAGTTATATCACGGCATTTCAGTTACATCACGGTATTTTAGTTATATCAGTTATATCACGGTATTTCAGTTATATCACGGCATTTCAGTTATATCACGGTATTTTAGTTATATCAGTTATATCACGGCATTTCAGTTACATCACGGTATTTTAGTTATATCAGTTATATCACGGTATTTCAGTTATATCACGGCATTTCAGTTATATCACGGTATTTCAGTTATATCACGGTATTTTAGTTATATCAGTTATATCACGGCATTTCAGTTACATCACGGCATTTCCAGGAAGATGTACCAATACTACCGGTATTATTTAATACCCAGGGTCCAATTCCACCAACCTTACTTAGCGCTAAGTAATACTAAAAAACTTAAACGCATCATTTTTGTTTCCCTTATATTTTGAATAATATGAATGGTTGAATATATTTAAGTAAATTACCAAGTTGACATAAATAGTTACCATGCTGACCAACAATACTTGTAAAGAAATGAAATAATTTCACAGTTTTTAACAGGGAAACAAAACTGATGAAATACGCTCTTTAGTATTTAAGTATTACTAAGTGCTAAGTAAGGAATTGGGGCATGTTTACATTTATTGTATTTGCTCGGCGCTCTGTCTGTCTGTCTGTCTGTCTGTCTGTCTGTCTATATGTATATGTATATCTATCTATGTCTATCTGTCTATGTATTTGTATGTTTATCTGTCTATGTATATATGTTTATTTATTTGTATATTTATATGTCTATCATCATGTGTGTCTATCACTCTGTATGCCTATCTGAATTTATGTCTATCTGAGTGTTTGTCTATCTGTATGTATGTCTAACTATCTCTCCGTCTATCTGTTGGTGTAACTGTCAGTCTGCCTATACGTCTTTATTCATGTTTATACGTGTGTATGTCTATCTGTCGTTGTAAGTGTATGCGTGTCCGTCTATGTATGTCTACTATCATGAATGTATGTCTATCATCATGTGTGTCTATCATCATGAATGTGTCTCTAACATCAGGTGTATCTATCATCATGTATGTTTATGCGTGTGTCTATACATGTATACCTATCTGAATTCATGTCTATCTGAGTATATGTCTATCTGTATTTATATCTTTATGTTTTAGTATATATGAAGGTCCGTCTAACTGTTGGT
>JASEVX010000007.1:75562650-75940202 GCA_031761405.1 Serripes groenlandicus
ATCATTCATCACATTCTGTGTGTGTCCCCATTTAAGCATCATTCATCACATTGTGTGTGTGTCCCCATTTGAGCATCATTCATCACATTGTGTGTGTGTCCCCATTTGAGCATCATTCATCACATTCTGTGTGTGTCCCCATTTAAGCATTATTCATCACATTCTGTGTGTGTCCCCATTTAAGCATCATTCATCACATTGTGTGTATGTCCCCCATTTAAGCATCATTCATCACATTGTGTGTGTGTCCCCATTTGAGCATCATTCATCACATTGTGTGTGTGTCCCCATTCGAGCATCATTCATCACATTGTGTGTGTGTCCTCATTCGAGCATCATTCATCACATTGTGTGTGTGTCCCCATTTGAGCATCATTCATCACATTCTGTGTGTGTCCCCATTTAAGCATCATTCATCACATTGTGTGCGTCCCCATTTGAACATCATTCATCACATTCTGTGTGTGTCCCCATTTAAGCATCATTCATCACATTGTGTGTGTGTCCCCATTTAAGCATCATTCATCACATTGTGTGTGTGTCCCCATTTGACCATCATTCATCACATTGTGTGTGTGTCCCCATTTGAGCATCATTCATCACATTGTGTGTGTGTCCCCATTTGAGCATCATTCATCACATTGTGTGTGTCCCCATTTAAGCATCATTCATCACATTTTAAAAAACCTTTATATCGGGCTTTTAAGTAATAACAACGGAATTAACATGTCAGACACTATCTATAACTATCCACTAAAGGACTGTAGACACGTTTTGAATGAAGTCCCAATTTGATAAGGTTCATACACAAGTCCGCATTTGACACCAATCACATGTATGTGTGCATGTATGTATGTATGTATACATGTATGTATGTATGTATTGTATGTATGTATGTATGTATGTCTGTATGTATGTATGTAATGTATGTATGTATGTATGTATGTATGTATGTATGTACGTTTGTATGGCAATCTGTATGTGCGTTTGTATGTCGATCTGTCTATGTATGTGTATGTCTATCTATATATGTATGTCTATCTATATATGTATGTCTACCATCGGGTATGTCTATCATCGTGTGTCTAACATTATGTGTGTCTATCTGCATTTAATCATGTGTCTTTGAATTTATGCCAATCTGAATTTATGACTATCTGAGTGTATGTCTATCTGTTTTCATGTCTTTATGTTTATGTATATATGTATTGCCGTCTATATCTCCGTCTAGCTGTCGGTGTAACTGTCAATTAATCTGCCTGTATGTCTGTATGCATGTATTTACGTGTGTATGGCAATCTGTATGTTTATGTGTCTATGCGTATGTATGTCTATGTATGTGTATGTATATCTGTCTATGTATGTCTTGCATCATGTATGTAAATCATCGTCTGTCTATCATAATGTATCATTATGTGTGTTTATCACTATGTATGGTTATCACTATGTATGTTTATCAGCATTTATTTATGTGTCTTTGAATTTATGCCTGTCTGAATTTATGTATATCTGAGTGTATGTCTATCTGTCTTTATGTTTATGTATATATTTATGTCCGTCTATCTCTCCGTCTATCTTTCGGTGTAACTGTCAATATGCCTGTATGTATATATGTATGCAATTGCATATATGAACGTGTGTATGTCAATCTGTATGTGTATATGTCTATGCGTTTGTATGTCCTTCTGTCTATGTATGTGTATGTCTATCTGTCTATGTATGTCCATTATCATGTATTTTGTTCACTCACTCTGTATGTCTATCTGTATGTATTCATGTCTCTCTAAATGAGTGCATGATCTGAATTTAGGTCTATCTGAGTGTATGTCTATCTGTATTACTATATTTCGGTAAATTAAGCCGTTCTCTTAAGTCATGGATTTGTAAATCGTGTAGATCAGACAGTGTAGTTACAATATTGCAATTTAACTTCTAAGTATATATTACATATAAGACAAGTAGCAGGGAGGGGGTCTGTTTGCCTGCCTGTCTGTCTGTCGTTCTCTCTATCTGTCTGTCTGCTTGCCTGCATATATGTCTGTCTGTCTGTCTGTCTGTCTGTCTGTCTGTCTGTCTGTCTGTCTGTCTATACGCTCTCTCTTTATTTTTCTCCTCGCTAACACCTTGCATTGATATATGTCTGTCTCTCTGTCTGTCTCTCCTAGCTTTCTCTGTCTATCCCTCTGTCTCTGTCTGTCTGTATGTATGTCTGTCTGCCTGCCTGCCTGCATATTTGTCTGTCTGTCTGTCTGTCTGTACGCTCTCTCTTTATTTGTCTCCCTCCTCGCTAACACCTTTCATTGATATTTATGTCTGTCTCTCTGTCTGTCTCTCCTAGCTTTCTCTGTCTATCCCTCTGTCTCTGTCTGTCTGTCTGTATGTCTGTCTCTCTGTCTGTCTGTCTGTGTGTGTGTGTGTGTGTGTGTGTGTGTGTGTGTGTGTGTGTGTGTGTGTGTGTGTGTGTGTGTGTGTCTCTCTCTCTCTCTCTGTCTCTCTGTGTGTCTCTATCTCTCTCTCTCTCTCTCTCTCTCTCTCTGTCTCTGTCTGTCTGTCTGTCTGTCTGTCTGTCTGTCTGTCTGTCTGTCTGTCTGTCTGTCTGTCTGTCTGTCTGTCTGTCTGTCTGTCTGTCTGTCTGTCTGTCTGTCTCTCTCTCTCTCTCTCTCTCTCTCTTCTCTCTCTCTCTCATCTCTCTCTCTCTCTCTCCTCTCTTCTCTCTCTCTCCTCTCTCTCTCTCTCTTCTCTCTCTCTCTCTCTCTCTCTCTCTCTCTCTCTCTCTCATGATTGATTTGATCACTTTTAGTAGTTTGACCAATTGAGGACTGAAACTGGTCGATAAGAAGGAATTTATTTGATGTATTGTAACTTAAATTGGGGCTGCTAGCCATTATATATATGGATGCTACCCATACCAGCAATTGGCTTTCTGCCAAAATTAGTGACGTTAAGTACCATGTGACCACAGAGTCTAAGGATAACCATGTTCAACCCATTTCCATCAACTACCTCATTATTACTTAGTCTCCGCCCCCCTACAGTGACGCGTGGTCTTTAAGCCTCAATGGAAAACTGCTGGCTACCTCTCATCTTCTTATAAGGCATAGGAAGTAAAACCGGTTTTTTTTATATTACAAAATCACAATTTTATGTCGATTTATAATTGCCACTCCTCCAACTTCAATGCAATATTTAAACTGACCTGTAATGTTTGTGAACAGACGCAACACACATGACAGTTATTATTTCCACTCCTCCCACTGCATTGCATAAATTAAAATGCGCTGTGAAGTACGTCAACGTTTAAACAAGTGTCAACGTCCTCTTTTGGGATTCCACAAATTTAATCAAAAATAAGACAGCTATTTCTGTTACTCCTCCCACTTCATTGCATAAATTAAAATGCACTGTGATGTTTGTCAACGTTTAAGAAGTGACCTATAAGGTTTGTCAACGTCCTCTTTGGGATTCCACAAATTCAATGGAGGACCGTTCAAAATAAGACAGCTATTTCTTCTTATTATCTGATATATTGCAGGTAACAGCAGTTATTTTAATATTAACATTATTAAGTGGGTATAGAGAAACATATTGAAACAGTACGGTGCTGAATGTGAGTTTGTATTGTAAAATAAACCAAAACCGAAAGTAGAGGGTGGGTTGTCGGATATATCGTACATGTCCCTCTGTTCTCGAACCGTACCTATTCTCGAACCTTTAGTTTAAGTACAAGGACTGTTTATATATTTCCAAAACGCATTATACGTAATAAATTTTATGTGAACCGATGCTTTGTTTACTACACATAAATTGTTGAATTTAATTGTCAGTATTGTTGGTTTTTGACATGAATTTATAAGTATTCCCATGAGCTCTGATAAATGTTAAGAGGTTCGAGAACCGGTGTTTCCATGCTAATAATCTTCACTTTTCCCCGTGATGTCTAAATAGAAAAGAATAATTGTACAGGGACATAGATAAGAGGGACTAATATTGTATTGCCACTGTCATGTGTTGATATGAGAAAATTAGCTCATGAAGAGTTAAAAACCAAAAATGATCTAATGAAAGTTTCTCATGGATTCGTGCATTTAAGCATGGGTACCGAGGATGAACACAGGTACAAATTGTCTGACCGCTATGCCAAGCATTGACTCGTTGGTCTTGTTTCCAATACTTGAATCCGATTCAATATCAATCATTGTTTTAACATAAATCCAAAGGATTTATTCATAAACCAGTTGTTGGGACATTCATTAAATGGATTAACTTGTATTACATTGTTATATATGATCAGTCAGATCTTTGTCTGCAATTCGTTTGTAAATATAATGGTTGTCAGTGTTCCCATTGCATGCACTTTCATAAAATGTTGCGTAAATTACATAACCAAATTCACTTTCACGCATGTATTAAAGGCTGTCTTCGAGATCGCGCATTAGAAATGTCCGCTGCCGAAAAGCATAGATCTACTGTATATTCATTCATGTACCGAATATGATATTTAACCGAATCAAATATTTAACGAAATAGTTACATATGGGTCTGAATTCACTCCTTGGACTTAAAGATCAGGACATTCAATTTTTTAAAAAAAATATTGTGCTTCAGCTGCTTCACTGAAAAACTTGATATATTTGATGGCACGGCCCACAAGGTCTTCAACAACGACAATTGTTTGCGGTAAACCCATTCCCAGAACTGTAGAGTGATACACATGTACTGAATCATGTGTATGTAACATTGACAAAGACATGACATGTATTAAGTGATTTCATATTTCATTTAAATGAAATCTTTGTTTGATTGTTGTGAAAACCATTGTTGGTCTTCGCTCTAAAAGTCAACATTATCAGAAAGTTATTTAATTTTCTGACCTAAAACCAAAATACAGCTGGTGTTTTATTTTAGACTTTCGATGGTACTTAAAGGAGATATTTCAAGTGCTGCATTTTAAGCTCGGATCAAATATTATGTACGTAATGCGGTTTTGACTGGAAATAGTTACGTACGCAAGATTGCGTGGATCCCATTTTTGGCCGGATTGCTCTAGCAATTCCGGTCTATAGATTGGCGATGTCCGTCTGTCTGTCTGTCTGTCTGTCAACATTTTGGTTAAAGTTTCAGGTTGAGGCAAAATCTCAGCACTGGAAAGGGTTACAAACTTGAAACTTTGCCTGAAGGTAACCAGTAACAAGTTCTATTGATTTCTATGGTTACTTTGACCTTGCCCTTGGTTTGTCGATTTTCAAGGTCAAATTGCCGACAATCCAGCCTTACTGTCTTCAGCGGTTTCTTATTTTCATGTGATATACTTTTGATTGCGAGAAAATGTTTTTACAAAAAGAAAGTTTGTTCCATCGAGAAACGTATTATCTCTTTCATGGTACTAGAAACCTCAAATAAAGAAGAAATGGATGCACACAATGAAACTTGTAAAAAAAAATGTCCCGTTTTTCCTCATAAGAAAATGTAAAATGGACTGACATTTAAACATCTTTAATCATCTTTAATCATTTCAATATTTTTAGCTCACCTGAGCTTTACTCAAGGTCAGTTATTGTGATGGCCTTTTGTCCGGCGTCCGTCTTCTGTCGTCCGTTGTCCGTCAACTTCTTCTCCTCAGTAACCAATGGGTCAATTGGGATGAAACTTCACAGAAAGCATCCTCTCAATGACCTCACCAGATGGCCATCAGGGGGCGGGTCTATTATGCCTTATATGGCTATAGTGAAAACTTAAAAAATCTTCTCCTCCGAAAGTAACAGACCGATTTTCAAATAATTTTGTAGAAATGTTCCTTTTAAAAGTGACCTACTATCAGATTCCTGCAAGCCATGTTGATTAGTCGAAAAACATGTCTGCCAGGGGGCGGGGCTATTTTGCCTTATATGGCTATTGTGAAAACTTAAAAAAAATTCTCCTCCAAAAGTGTCAGGCCGATTTTCAAATAATTTTGTAGAAATGTTCCTAGGGTGACCCTCTATCAGATTCCTTCAAGCCATGTTGATTGGTCGATAACTTGGCTGCCAGATGGCTAAAGTTCTTAAGAACAGGAGGTCCTAGGGTCATGATATTTGGCGAGGAGGTACCTCGGATAGAGAGCTATAAAGTTTCCTTCAAATAAATTACTTTGACCTGCTCTCAAGGGTCAAATATATTAAAACCTTTAAACAACTTCTTCTGAATAACCAGGAGGCCAATAGTGAGGATATTTTGCCAGTAAATACCTTGGCATGAATTGCTTTATAGTTTCCTCCAATAAATGACCTTGACCTATTTTCAAGGTCACAAGGGTCAAATATATGAAAACCATTAAACAACTTCTTCAGAATAAGCAGGAGGCCCAGAGTGATGATATGTTGCTAGTAGATATATGGCATGAAATAAATCCAATAAATGACAGTGGTCAAATATATAAAAGTCTTTTAAAAACTTCTTCTGAATAAACTGGAGTGATTATTTTTGGCCAGTAAGTACCTGGGATATAGTGCTATGAAGTTTCCTCAAATGGATGATATTGGTCTGTAGCATCCTTGCGCACAAGAGACTCAATGTTGCATTAAACTCCTTGACACTTGGTAAAAGATCTGAACCAAAGGACATAGGTCCAGTACAGGAAACCAGAGAAAACTCATTTAACTCCATTTTCAGTACAAATTAATTAATCTAGATCATTTAGTGTGGAGCATTATTCACCATAGAAAACTCCAGATGTGGAATTCTTTGCAAATTCACTTTTCTTTAGAACATTTTCCCACGATTGCTCAAATATCCAGGTGAGTGATACAGGCCCTCCGGGCCTCTTGTTAAAACTTTAAAAATCTTCTTGTTCAAAAGTACTGGCCCGATTTAAAGATAATTTGGTACAAATGTTCCTTGGGTAACCCTCTAGCATGATTATTCAGATAATTCGGATCTGTTGAAAAACATGGCCGGGAAGGGGGCAGAGCTTGTTTCCTTAGATGTGCATTGTAAAATCTTTAAAAAATAGCCAAAACTTTAAAAAATCTTCTTGTCCAGAATTACTGGCCTGATTTGAAAACTATTTGGCAAAAATGTTCCTTGGGTAACCTTCTACCAAGGTTGTTTAAATTAATCTGATCCGTTGAAAAACATGGCCACTAGCGGTGGGGCTTGTTTTCCTTATATGTGCCACTGCATTGTGAAAACTTTAAAAATCTTCTTGTCCAAAAGTACCTGCCTGATTTAAAAATAATTTGGCATAATTGTTCCTCGGGTGACCCTTTACAGTGATTGTGTGAATTATTCCGATCTGATGAAAAACATGGTCGCCAGGGGGCAGGGCTTGTAATATGGTCAAAATTTAAACAAATCTTCTTGTACTAAATCACTGTCCTGATTTGAAAATAATTTAGCACAAATGTTCCTTGTGTGACCCTCTGTCAAGGTTGTACAATTTATTCTGATCCATTGAAAAATATGGCCGCAAAGGGCGATGCTTGTTTTCCTTACATGTAAAGAGTAAAAACTTTGAAAACTATTGAAGTTCTATTAAATCAGTTGAGCGATATTGGGCCATCGTGGCCCTCTAGTTTTTATTTCAATGGGGAAAAAAAGAAAGCGTTTCTTACAAAGAACGCTGTCACGTTCTCTTATTTAACAACTTTTAAAAACAATACAAAATATTCTAACAATTTAAATTAATCATTCTACAAGTCTGTTTCATTCAAATAGCTCCAGTTTTTGTTCTATGACACAATTGTGTGTATGTGCGTATAATTTCTTTCATTTACTTTACCTGGTGTTTAATTTCCAACATTGAACCATTAAATTGAAATGTTCCTCTGGATAAGAAATGGGCTTGGTTGTGTGAGTGCTAACGAGATTTTTCATATTTTGAAATATTTGAATTCATAGGAAAAAAAACTTCAATTTGATTCATTTACATGTGTGCACGAAGTTTACAGAGGGAAGACTTTCTTAGGTTTTTAATGAAATATATTTAAGGTTCTTATGCTGGATTTAAAATTTTGTTGAAACATAAATATATTGTAACCTTCTTCGGTATTATTTTCTCGCTAGGTCTGGTTATAGATATGTGACATTTCATGCTATCGTTTTTTAGCTCCACTTGCTGAAAGCCAGTCGAGCTTATGTCATGGCTAATTGTCCATCGTGCTTGCGGCCGTAAACTTTTTGCTTCAAAAAGCTTCTCCTCCCTAACCACTTGGCCAATTGGGTTGAAACTTCATAGGAAGCATCCTCTCAATGTACTTTCCTAAATTCCTTCAAATGTTTTGGATCTATGCAAAATTCTGGTTTCCATGGATAGCAACCGAAAAAAATAGATTGTGAAAACTTATATCCTCTTCTCCGAAAGTGTCCGGTCGATTTTCAAATTATTTTGTAGAAAAGTTCCTTGGGTGACCCTCTTTCAGATTCCTACAAGCCGCTGTTTTGCCTTATATATGGCTACAGTGAGAATTTACCAAATCGTCTATAAGTGTTTGGCCAATTTTCAAATGATCTTGTAGAAATGTTCCTTCAGAGACCCTCTTTCAGACTTTCTAGCTATGTTAATTGGTTGAAAAACATGGCCGCCAGAGGGTTGGGCTATTTTGCCTTATATGGCTATAGTGAAAACTTAAAAAACATTCTTCTCCGAAAGCATTTGGCCAATTTTTAAATAATTTTGTAGAAATGTTCCTAGAGAGACCAGACCCTCTATCAGATTCCTTCAAGCCATGTTGATCGGTCGAAAAACATGGCTGCCAGAGGGCAGGGTTATTTTGCCTTATATGGCTAAAGTGAAAACTTAAAAAATCTTCTCCTCCGATAGTGTCACGTCGATTTTCAAATAATTTTGTAGAAATGTTCCTTCAGAGACCCTCTTTCAGATTCCTTCTAGCTATGTTGATCGGTCGAAAAACATGGCTGCCAGAGGGCAGGGTTATTTTGCCTTATATGGCTAAAGTGAAAACTTAAAAAACATTCTTCTCCGAAAGCATTTGGCCAATTTTCAAATAATTTTGTAGAAATGTTCCTCGAGAGACCCTCTATCAGATTCCTTCAAGCCATGTTGATCGGTCGAAAAACATGGCTGCCAGAGGGCAGGGTTATTTTGCCTTATATGGCTAAAGTGAAAACTTAAAAAATCTTCTCCTCCGATAGTGTCATGTCGATTTTCAAATAATTTTGTAGAAATGTTCCTAGGGTGACCCTCTATCAGATTCCTTCAAGCCATGTAGATTAGTCAAAAACTATGGCCGCCAGAGGCCTGGGCTATTTTGCCTTATATTGCTATTATAGTATATATAGTGAAATCTTCAAGAAATCTTCTTCTCCGAAAGTGTCGGGCTCATTTTCAAATAATTTTGTAGAAATGTTTCTAGGGTGACTCTATCAGATTCCTTCAAGCCATGTTGATTGGTCAAAGAACATGGCCACCAGAGGGCGGGGCTGTTTGGAGATTTAAGTTTTGCCTTATGGCAGTGGAGCGATACTGGCCCTCTTAGGCCTCTTGTATTCTTACACATTACTTAGTAAGTAATAGAACTTAAAAACTATATTGATTATGCTATAAGGGACCAGGTCTGTATCAATATTCTGATACAAACAGGATCTATCGTAGACCCTGATAAATACATCCTACGAAGATAAATATTTGAGCAAACACAATGAAAAGTAGAATCAAATGAAGGTTTAACAAAACTAATTAACCAAAAAGAATGCTGCATGGTGTTGTCATTATACCCCCACAAACGTAGTTTGAAGGGGGTATACTGGAATCAGCCTGTCGGTTGGTCAGTCCGTCGGTCGGTCTGTCCGCAAAATTTGTTCCGTTGTACTCCTCCTTCAGTTTCTACCTGATTTACTTGATACTTGGCATAAATGTTAATCAGGAGTAGTAGATGTGCAAGACGCAAATTTCATGTCCCTGTGACCTTCACCTTGACCTCTGACCTTGAAATAGGATTTATTTTTTTGTTAAAATCTAATCTGTTGTACTTCTCCTTCAGTTTCAACCTGATTTACTTCATACTTGGCATAAATGTTAATCAGGAGTAGTAGATGTGCAAGACACAAATTTCATGTCCCTGTGACCTTCACCTTGACCTCTGACCTTGAAATAGGATTTCTTTTTGTTAAAATCTAATCTCTTGTACTCCTCCTTCAGTTTCAACCTGATTTACTTTATACTTGGCATTCATACTTGGCATAAATGTTAATCAGGAGTAGTAGATGTGCAAGACGCAAATTTCATGTCCCTGTGAACTTCACCTTGACCTCTGACCTTGAAATAGGATTTTTTTTTTGTTAAAATCTAATCTGTTGTACTCCTCCTTCAGTTTCAACCTGATTTACTTCATACTTGGCATAAATGTTAATCAGGAGTAGTAGATGTGCAACACACACATTTCATGTCCCTTTGACCTTGACCTCTGACCTTGAAATAAGATTTTTCTTTTTTTAAATCTAATCTGTTGTACTCCTCCTTCAGTTTCAACCTGATTTACTTGATACTTGGCATAAATGTTAATCAGGAGTAGTAGATGTGCAAGACGCAAATTTCATGTCCCTGTGACCTTCAGCTCTGACCTTGAAATAGGACTTTTTTTTGTTAAAATCTAATCTGTTGTACTCTTCCTTCAGTTTTAACCTGATTTATTTCATACTTGGCATAAATGTTAATCAGGAGTAGTAGATGTGCAAGATGCAAATTTCATGTCCCTGTGACCTTCACCTCTGACCTTGAAATAGGATTTTTTTTCTTAAAATCTAATCTGGTGTGACATACTCCTCCTTCAATTTCAACCAGATTTACTTGAAACATGGCAAAATGGAGGCCTTGCGAAAATATATCGATCAGAAGTGAAATTTAAACTTCTGCTGCTTATTCTCAAAATTAAAATATCAAAATATCAAAATCATGAAAAATATCAAAAATAGGTCCTCGCGAATATTCATTAGTTTACAGTAAAAACCTTGTTACTCTTTGAATAAAGAATGTGGTTCATTTTCTTCTTGTTTGTTTGTTTTCTGAAACTAGAAAACTAAATAAAAACTTACTTCATGAGGAAATAGTACTTTATGCGTATTGTATTTTATGCATTAGAAAATGTTCTTGACAAAATTTCTTTAAAATTAGATTTGTATATTGCTTTTTGATATCATCTTAGTATTTCTTTTTGATACTGATATTCAAATTGTCTGAGTCAAAGATAATACTGTGAGATATAATATGTGTCAGGGGTTGGGGCGGGGGTATTAATAACCTTTAGTGATAATTCTAGTTTATTATGTATTACACGCTTAAAATCTCTTCAATTGTTATAAAGACAAGTGTAATCTAGAAAGGATTCTTCTGACATGACGTCACACCCTAATTTGTCACATGTCAAAAATAACTGATTGCGTCTCGCGGCTGTGGTAAGTTTAAAGCCTTATAAAAGCATTAAAACCAAGAGTATGTATATTTGTTTTCAATGATGAATGGATTTCTTTTATGCTTAATTTCTGAATTGTGCACTATTTACGATTTGGTTTATAGGGGTTTTACGCCGCCGTTTTCAACATTATTTCAGTTATATCGTGGCGACAGTTCACTTATTTATAATCCCTGGGTAAACATACCAGTACTAGGCTAGGAAATTATATATATGTGCTACAAGGGCACTCCACCATGAGCGTCACGGGACGCACAGTTTCAAATCCCCGACACTAACCACTCGACCACGGCGGATTCCATGCACTATTTATGACATGTTGAAACGGTTTCATGTCCACTTTAAGGGTTATAAATTGTTTCTCATTCATTTCAGACTTAGACTGTGTAACTGGTATTATAATATATAACTTACAATATGGATGAACAGGAGGACGAAGAAGAAAAGGAAAAGCCAGACTATTTCTACAGACTGATATGTCTGATAGTTGAATTGGGAACAGATGTTCTTCGAAAACTGTTTTTAAAAGACATACCAAAAAGTCAGACAGTTAAAGAGTTTTTAAGCAGTAAGGCAGATGTATTGAAGGATCTAAAGAACAAAAAGGTCTTCAATGACCTCCATTTAGAAATGATAAATGCAGCATCACCAGATGTGTCCCGCTTTGACATATCTTTGTTGTATATTCTCATTTCTAACCTTACTAATATACAGTCACCCAATGGAGGATGGTATATTACATGTCCAATACCTTCTGATCAATCAGCAGGAGCTCAGCTTATGAATCTGAGAAGAATAAGAAATGAAGCCATTGCACATTGGCCAAAAGGCAAGATGAAGAAATCTGTCTTTGAAAAGTACTGGAATGAGGCCAAAGACATCCTTATAGAACTTGCTAGTGAGATCAGTCAAGAAGACAAGGAATCTGTTAAAGAGAAAATTGACAAAACAAAAGAGAAACAACTTGTTGGTGACATGGGTAACAAACTCGAGACTTTATGCGCAGAGCCAGATCGGAATTTGGAAAAAATACTATCTATTGTTGAAGATGTTAGCAAAATGGTACGGGAGTATTCATCATAATTCATACTTTGATATTAGATCCTCTAAAATCGTTTCACCTGTCTGTAAGACAGGAATACACTTTCAGGTCACTTCTCTGTTGTCTGTCTGTCTGCCACACTTTGCTTTAAAAATGTATCTGTGGTGTAGTGGTTAGAGCAGTAGCAAGAGATCAAGGATTTTGAAATGGAAGTAATGGCTTCCCTCCTTGGCGCTCCGGGTTGCAATGGATATTTAAAGTTTGATGCATCCGTGTCATAATAAATAATACTGGTAGTATTGGTAAATTACCCTGGAAACACCCCGATATAACTGAAATACTGTTTTAAGCTGTGTAAACACCATTCAAGCGATTCAGATTCACTTCAATTTTGCAACATGTTTTTTTTAGCTCACCTATGCACAAAGTTCTCAAGGTGAGCTATTGTGATCGCTTTTTGTCCGTCTGTTTATCTTTCTGTCTGTCTGTCAGTCTGTTGGTATGTTCACTTTTTCTTACAAATGACTTCTCCTAAACCAATAGACTACTTTCAAAATAATTTCACAGGAATTGTCCTTAAATAATTTCACAGTTGGTCATAGAATAAAATTCCATGTAGAAGTTTCTAAGAATCTTCTTGTCCAAGCATTCTTTACCATAGAAAACTCCAGATGAGATATTTTTTGCAAATTCACTTTTCTTTAGAACATTTTCCCACGATTGCTCAAATATCCAGGTGAGCCATTTGTAAAAACTTTAAAAATCTTCTTGCCAAAAATGCTGTCCTGATTTAAAAATAGTTTGGCACATATGTTCCTTGGGTGACCCTCTACCAAGATTGGTCAAAATATTGTGATTTGTTGAAAAACATGGCCACCAGGGGGACGGGGCTTGTTTTCCTTATACAGTCAAACTTGTGTGAGCGGTCACATGCGATCTTCTGTTTATGATGTCGGGCAAAATTGATAAATTGAAAAAGATATTTATGAGCGTTTTAGACCGAAAGACAGTACATTTATATGTTAAAATGAATGTAAATGTCCACTTCGAAGCCCCAAGTCAACTTATATTCCCATTTCCATTTTAAATCTAAAGATTATTGAGTACAATTTTGTTCAAGATGTAGACGTAGATTCGGACGTTATTTTTTCCGGATACGTTATTCAGCGAATTTGAAAGTGAAATAAAAAAATATTTGATAGTCAAATTAGTTGTAAACGTCGGTTTAAACTAAAGAATAGATAGCACAATGAAATATTTAATAGAAAAAAGCTACAAATCTTCATAACAATGTTTAAATACAAGTTTATAAAGACAATTACTTTTTGTAATGTAATGACTATTCCTAACAGTTACATGTAATATTATGTGAACTGACAAAACTTGAACAAATCCGACCAAGTCATGAAATTTGTGATCAGCAGCCACCTGTCTTAAGCAGCCAGTTTTATCATGTCCCTTGGGTGGCTGCTGATCGCAAGTTTGACTGTATATGTGTGTATATATATATATATAGTGAAAACTTTAAAAAATCTTCTTGTCCAAAAGTGATGGCCTGATTTAAAAATTATTTGGCAAGAAAGGTCCTTGGGTGACCCCCTATCAAGGATGTTCAGATTATTCTGTTTTCAGCTTGTTTTTCTGATTTGTGTATTTTTAAGACTTTAAAAATCTTCTTGTCCAAAAGTACTGGCCCGATTTGAAAATAATTTGGCACAAATTGAGGGACCGGACCCACTAAGAAGCTTGTTGGAATTATTCGGATCCGTTGAAAAACATGGCTGCTAGTGGGTGGGGCTTGTCTTTATATGTATAGACAAAGAACACAGAAAACTTTTTAAGTTTGATTAAATCAGGTGAGCGATAAAGGACCATCATGGTCCTCTTTTAAGATCACATGAGCCGAAGGCTCAAGGTGATCTATTCTGATCACTCTCTGTTCGTTGTCTGTCGCTAAATTTTAGCTTTAAAAATCATCTCCTCTTAAACCATAGGACCAGTTACATCCAAACTTCACAGGACCTGGTATGTTCCTTTGGTGTTTCAAAATTGTCCAAAGATTTATATTCCTTCAGTTGCTGAAGCATCAGAAAGGGGGAAAAATGTCCAAACTTCTCCTCTGAATCTGTTTGTCAGATTCCAATATCATTTGGAAGAAATGTTTCTTGGGTGAAGCTCTACAAAAATTGTTCAAGCCATAATGATTGGTTGAAAAACATAGCAGTCAGGCAGCATCAGAAAAGGGGCAAAATTACAAAATTTGAAAATTCCATTTTCTTTTAAAGTGCTTTGTCTGACTTTAAGAAAATTTAATAGGAATCTAACTTTTATTATCCTCTTCTTAATTTGTTCAAGCCGTATTGATTGGTTACAAAATCATAACAACCAGGCGTCATCAAAAAAGGGGTAAATTGAACCTATAGCTACAAATGACAACTCCTACCATTCCACTGGATCAATTTCAACTTAACTTCACAGGAATGTTCCTTTGTTGGTTCTCTTTCAAATTTGTTCAAAGACTTACATTCTGTGTAGATCTTTGGTTGCTGCGGCATCAGAAAGTGAGAAAAATACGCAAACTTTAAAAATCTTTTTCTCCATAATCTGCTTGGCTGTTTTCAAGATTATTTAGTAGAAATTTTCTTTGAGTGACCCTCTACACAAACTGTTCAATCCATATTGATTTCGTTGAAAATCTGGGCAGCATGGTGGCATCAGGAAAGGCCCAAAATTACAAAACTTTATAATTCCATTCTTATTAAAGTTCTTGTTAGATTTCAAAATACAAATGGCCTTTACTGATAAGCCATTTTAATTACTATTTCTTCAACAGTGTCCACCACTTGCAGTTTCATTTGCACTCCTGATCAAATTTCCCCAGATATTTTCAGTTAAATATTTGCTTCTAATTTACTATCATTCAGGTGATCGATTTAGGGCCATCTTGGCCCTCTTGTTTAGAGTTATCTCCCGTTTTCATGTTTTAGCTCAACTGAGAATGGAGTGCTCAAGGTGAGCAATTGTGTTCTCTCTTTGTCTCTCGTCTATAATAAGTTTATTCGTCTGTCGTTATGCAGAAATTGCTAAAATGAGAAACAACCTCCCGCACCCAAGGCGGATGTTCTACCACTAAACCACCGAGGTGGTCACCACATGGTTAATTTAAGCATACTAAAACCTTGTCAGAATGTTGGTCTTGATGATATCAAATCATTGTCCAAACTAGGATGGGCGCGTAAATTATAGCCCTGGGGTCAAAAATGGCCCCTCCCTTGGGTTCACTTGTTTTACATAGACTTATATAGGGAATCCGAAAGGCCTATAGCTTAGATATTTGGTAATGTAGCATTGTCTAGTGGTCCTCTTCTAAGATTGTTCAAATTATGCCCTGGTCAAAATTGGCCACGCCCCGGGGTACACCTGTTTACATCGAGAGATATTGGAAAAACTTTGAGCTCTCCTTATCTGAAACATACTTTTCAGTTTCCTTATGTTCTATTAATTTGTCAAAAGACGCACAACATAGGTTAGGTTATTTTGCCTGGTGTCAAATGGAGCTATACTTGACATTGAACCTCTTGTATTAGCTTACCTGACCACATTACAAATCATATTGCATAGGTGAGCGATCCAGGCCATCATGGCCCTCCTGTTCAAATTCCACCCCAATAACCCCCTGATTTCCAGATTCTAAATTGGACATAGATCAAATATGGGTCATGTCTGATCAAAATCTTGGTCACTTATAGGCTTAATTGTAGGGAAATATCATGGACACTCTATATAGGGGGCCTCATTTTTTTCCAGAATGATAAGTTTTTGTCAGAATTTTGCCTTGATGATATCTAGGCTAACTGTAAGTCCGGAATACTTTAGATCAAAAAGTAGGTCACTGTACCAAATTTAAGAAAAATCTTGTGGAGACCCCAGAGGTTGCATTTTAGACTTTAGCATGTTTAAACATTCAGAATGTTGGTCTTGATAATATCTAGGCTAAGTATAAATATAGGGTATGTCTGGTCAAACTTGGTCGATATGCACAATTTAAGTATAATTGTTTAGACACTCAACAAGGGGCGTTTTTACTTGAGCAGGCTGGAACTATGCCAGAATGTTTCCTTGGTGAATCTAGTAATATTATAAATATGGGTCATGTCTAGTCAAAAACTAGGTTGCTAGGCAAAATTTAACAACAAAATTGTAAATACTGTCGGGGAAACATGAGAGGCAGTATTTATTTTTTTTATCACATTACTTCTTGACATATAAACTATGAACACCAAGTATCATTTATAGCTTTGTGAGCGATTGAGGACCACCATGTCCCCTTCTTAGCTCACATGAGCTTTGATATATTTTAGTGTGAACTGACTATTTCAATGGGTTATTACTAATCATGCATACTTTCACGGCTAGGTGACAAGAAGGGGAGAACCCAATCAGACTGTGCCTCAATACAATCTTATTTTGATCTTCGCTGGTCGCAAAGTTCACAAGATTGGTTTAAGAATGGCCTGGCTATCTTTATAATTAAGTTGATTAATTATTTTATTTGTGTTTTATGGTTCAACAGAATGATCAACAAAGCAAAGTTCTAGAAGATATAAAAAGTAGCGTTCAGACAAATACAGACCAGGTGAAGACACTTACAGATCAAATCAGACAAATTCCTGGGACATCTTTGGGAACCGAGGTACATGTTTATACATTTGAATTTTCAATTGTTGATTCAATTACACAGGTCACTTGCTGAAAAAAAGTATTCAGACAAAGTGCTGTTTTTAGATCACCTAGAGCCAAAGGCTCGAGGTGAGCTATTCTGATCACTCTGTGTCCGTCGTCCGTCGTTAACTTTTAGCTTTAAACATCATCTCCTCCTGAACCGCAAGAACAATTTCCACCAAACATCACAGGAATGTTCCTTTGGTGGTCCTCTTTCAAAATTGTTCAAAGATTTAAATTCCATTGAGAACTTTGGTTGCTGCGGCATCAGAAAGGGGACAAAATGTCCAAACTTTAAAAATCTTCTCCTCCGAATCTGCCTGTCAGATTCAAATATAATTTGGTAGAAATGTTCCTTGGGTGATCCTCTATAAAAATTGTTCAAGCCATACTGATTGGTCAAAAAACATGGCAGTCAGGCGGCATCAAAAAAGGGGCAAAATGACAATACTTTAATAAAGCATCCTTATAAAAGTGCTTGTCTGATTTAAAGATAGTTTTGTAGAAATGTTCTTTCATTGATCATCTACATACTTTGTCAAGCCATATTGATTTGTTGAAAGGCATAGCAACCAAGCAGCATCAGAAAAGGAGTAAAATTAACTTTTTGCTTCAAATGACATATGGTTATTAGATTGATGGTCTAAGGGAGGTTACACTTGGCAGAGTATTATGCAAGGGCAATCTCCTTCGCAGAGTTGTCGTTCCTTACACTCACCATACACTATCAATCAGGTGATCGATTTAGGGTCATCTTGGCCCTCTTGTTCGAAAAGTGAAAGTGTAACTTTGGAGTAGAGTTGATTACATTATGAGACATTATACTTGAGCAGGCTGGAACTATGCCAGAATGTTTCCTTGGTGAATCTAGTCATAGTATAAATATGGGTCATGTCTAGTCAAAAACTAGGTTGCTAGGCAAAATTTAACAACAAAATTGTAAATACTGTCGGGGAAACTTGAGAAGCAATATACTTTTTTATCACATTACTTCTTTACATATAAACTATGAACACCAAATATCATTTATAGCTTTGTGAGCGATTGAGGACCACCATGTCCCCTTCTTAGCTCACATGAGCTTTGATATATTTTAGTGTGAACTGACTATTTCAATGGGTTATTACTAATCATGCATACTTTCACGGCTAGGTGACAAGAAGGGGAGAACCCAATCAGACTGTGCCTCAATACAATCTTATTTTGATCTTCGCTGGTCGCAAAGTTCACAAGGTTGGTTTAAGAATGGCCTGGCTATCTTTATAATTAAGTTGATTAATTATTAAGTCTCCCCCATACATGGGGGTGACATATTGTTTTTGCCCGTTCCGTCCTTCCGTCCTTCTGTCCGTCTGTCACACTTGTTTCCGCTCAATAACTGAAGAATGCTTGGGCATAGGAACTCCATATTTGGTATGCAGGTTGGCCGTGTCCAGTAGAAGACCCCTATTGATTTTGTTTGATTTTGAGGTCAAAGTGAAGTTCACAGTGATCTTGAGCTGAAAGGTCACAGTGACAATGAGCTGAAAAATTGTTTTTGCGTAATAACTGTAGAATGCTTTGGCCATGGAAGTTAATACTTGGTGTGCAGGTTGGTCATCACAACCTATTGATTTTGAGGTCACTATGTTAAAGGTCAAGGTCATGGTTATCTTCAGCTGAAAAATGGTTTTGGCTCAATAACTAAAGAATGCTTATGTCGAGGAACTTCATACCTGGTGTGCAGGTTAGTCCTAACCAGTAGATGACCTTTATCCATTTTTGGTTTGATTTTGAAGTCACAAGGTCAAAGGTCAAGGTCACAGTAACAATGAGCTGAAAACTTGTTTTTGCTTAATAACTGTGGAATGCTTTGGCCATGGAAGTTATTACTTGGTGTGCAGGTTGGTCACCACCAGCAGATGACCCCTATTGATTTTGAGGTCACTAGCTCAAAGGTAAAGGTCATGGTAACCTTCAGCTGAAAAATGGTTTCCAATCAATAACTAAAGAATGCTTATGTCGAGGAACTTCATACCTGGTGTGCAGGTTGGTCCTAACCAGTAGATGACCTTTACTGATTTTGTTTGATTTGGCGGTCACAGGGTCAAATTTCAAGGTCACAGTAACCTTCAGCTGAAAAATGTTTACTCAAGATCGCTTATGCCCAAGAACTTCATACCTGGTGTGCGGGTTGGTCCTAACCTGTAGATGACCCCTATTGATTTTGATGTCAGTAGGTCAAAGGTCAAGGTGACCTTGGGCTGAAAAATGGTTTCCGCTCAATAACTGAAGATTGGTTGGGCCCAGGAACTTCATACTTGGTGTGCAGGTTGGTCACCAGCAAATGACCCCTATTGATTTTGAGGTCACTAGGTCAAAGGCCAAGGTCATGGTAACTGTTGCTTCATCTCCAGTCCAAAACTACAAAATTCATCTCCATCATTTCTTTTCCTCCCCTATGACAACACAAATGGGGAGACAAGCGCTTTTTCAAAAAAGCAATCTCTAGTTTTATTTGTGTATTATGGTTCAACAGAATGATCAACAAAGCAAAGTTCTAGAAGATATAAAAAGTAGCATTCAGACAAATACAGACCAGGTGAAGACACTTACAGATCAAATCAGACAAATTCCTGGGACATCTTTGGGAACCGAGGTACATGTTTATACATTTGAATTTTCAATTGTTGATTGATTTACACAATTTCTTTCCCTTGCTTATGCCTATTTTAAAATCAAAGTACTGAAAATATTAAGTTGATATTTTCTGATTTAGTTTGTGTTTACATGTTGTTAAATGCATGGCAATATTAAATATTCGTATTCGTTACCCTGTATTCGTGATACATATCATATTCGCCACCTAGTGTATTCGTTACAGACCTAATTATGACCCTTGAATTATCAAAAATTTACCAAATTAGCCTCTCTAGGTCAAACAATATTCATCCAATCTGCACCAAACTTGGTGAATATGGCTGTGGGCACAATATCTGTGCCAAGTTTGCTAATCAGCCAAATTGTGCAAGGAACTTTTGGAAAATGGGCCTTGAATTATCCCAAATTAGCCAAGTTAGCCTTGTCCATTCTCTCGGGTAAAAAAACTTTGTCCAAATCTTCACCAAACTGTGTAAACATGGTTGTGGACATAATGTTGGGGCCAAGGACGATAACCAGCCAAATCGCCAAGGCACTTTTGGATTATGGCCCTTTAATTATCAAAAAATTTGGCCAAACAGGCGATGTTGGCTCTTCACCTTCAACAGTTCTTATCTCAAAATCAAACTTGCTGTGAATGTTTATGGGCATAAAATCTCTGTTGTGATAAAAGACTGACCAGTTTACTTTAGTTGTTTTAAAGTTATGCCTCCTTGAAGGGCCTATTTTTTGCAATAATGCATTCCAAAATTGGGAAACTGGGACCTTGACCTTGGCCTTTAACCCCATTAAAAGAAAAAATTTACCCAACTTTGTCTGTGCCTTATCTCCTAAACCACTTCACTAATTACAGTTTCCAAATCTTGTGGAGATGGCGTTGCATACAAAAATTAGGTAACTGATGCATCTTGGAAAGAGGATTTGTCATGTAATCAGTTAGATCACTGTGACCTTGACATCTGACCCCATTTAAAGACAAATCATATCCGGCCATATCTTCTATGTTATCACACCTGGATTTGACTGAAAAATTGTTGAAAGCGGCGTTTAACCACAAACAATCAATACTGTACCCACTGACCTTGAAGCACCCGGTGTGGGAGTAAGGATTGTCTACAATATTTTTTTCTTGTTATGAATATCATTATTAATATGTATGCTTTATTTTAGCAGTCCTCTGTTATTGATATGATTTGTTTATTATGCCCTAGGCTAACGAAGTTTGCGATGGGGTTATAGTAACAGGACCGTCCATTTGTTTGTTCGTCCGAGTGTCTGTCCGTAACAACCTTGTGACCACTCTACACTGAACATCATTTACTGAAAAAATTTACCCAACTTTGTCTGTGCCTTATCTCCTAAACCACTTCACTAATTACAGTTTCCAAATCTTGTGGAGATGGGGTTGCATACAAAAATTAGATAACTGATGCATCTTGGAAAGAGGATTTGTCATGTAATCAGTTAGATCACTGTGACCTTGACATCTGACCCCATTTAAAGACAAATCATATCCGGCCATATCTTCTATGTTATCACACCTGACCTTGAAGCACCCGGTGTGGGAGTAAGGATTGTCTACAATATTTTTTTCTTGTTATGAATATCATTATTAATATGTATGCTTTATTTTAGCAGTCCTCTGTTATTGATATGATTTGTTTATTATGCCCTAGGCTAACGAAGTTTGCGATGGGGTTATAGTAACAGGACCGTCCATTTGTTTGTTCGTCCGAGTGTCCGTCCGTAACAACCTTGTGACCACTCTACACTGAACATCCTTTGACGATCTTAACCAAACTTGGTATACAGTTTAGTATATGGCATGGTCTTGAAGCCTATTTATTTTCAAGGTCATAGGTTAAAGGTCCAGGTCAAAATTGGACTTTGACTATTCCATATCAACAACCTTGTGACCAATCTACACTGAACATCCTTTGACGGATCTTAACCAAACGTGGTATACAGTTAGTATATGGCAAGGTCTAGAAGCTTATTTATTTTCAAGGTTAAAGGTCAAGGTCAAAATTGGACTTTTGACTATTCCATATCGTCAACCTTGTGACCACTCTAAACTGAACATCCTTTGACCGATCTTAACCAAATGTGGTATACAGTTAGTATGTGGCAAGGTCTGGAAGCCTATTTATTTTCAAGGTCATAGGTTAAAGGACAAGGTCAAAATTTGACTGATCACAAGATAATTTGATGTGATGATTAAATATCGAATACCGAGGGGATGCATCCGCTTTGCGGTGCCCTTGTCTTTTTTAGATCACCTACTAAGAGCCAAAGGCTCAAGGTGAGCTTATTCTGATCACTTTTTGTCCCTCGTCTCTCGTCCGTCGTTAACTTTAAGCTTTAAATATCATCTCCTCCTAAATCACAGGACCAATTTCATCCAAACTTGAGAGGAATGTTCCTTTGGTGGCCCTCTTTCAAAATTGTTCAAAGATTTAAATCCATTGAAAACTTTGGTTGCTGCGGCATCAGAAAGGGGGCAAGATGTTCAAACTTTAAAAATCTTCTCCTCTGAATCTGCATGTCAGATTCCAATATAGTTTAGTAGAAATGTTCCTTGGGTGACCCTCTACAAAGATTGTTCAAAGCATACTGTTTGGCATTCAGGAGGCATCAGAAAAGGTGAAAAATGACAAATTTTGTTCTTGTCTGATATTCAGAAAATTGAATCGGAATCTTACTTCAGTGATCCTCTACTTAATTTGTTTAAACCGTATTGATTGGTTACAAAATCATAGCAACCTCGCTTCATCACAAAAGGGATAATGACAACTCCTACCATGGCATTCCACTCGACCAATTTCAAAGTTACTTCACAGGAATATTCCTTTGATGGTCCTCTTTCAAAATTGTTCAAAGACTTACATTCTGTGTAGAACTTTTGATGCTGCGGCATCTGAAATTGAGAAAAATACCCTTTTAAAAACCTCGATCTCCATAATCCATTTGTCAAATTCCAAGATAATTTGGCAGAAATGTTCTTTGGGTGACTCTCTACGAAAACTGTTCAAGCCATATTGATTTTGTTGACAAACAGGGCAGCAAAGCAGCATCAGGAAAGGTGCAAAATGACAAATCTTTATAATTCCATTCTTATTAAAGTTCTTGTTAGATTTCAAGATACAAATGGCTTTTACTGATAAACTATTTCTTTAACTTAGTGTCCACTCCTTGCAGTTTCATTTGAACTCCTGATCAAATTTTCACAGATATTTGCAGTTAAATATTTGGTTCTAATTAACTATCATTCAGGTGATCGGATTTAGGGCAATCTTGGCCATCTTGTTTAGCTTACCTGAGCACTTCGTGCTCAAGGTGAGTTATTGTTATCGCCTTTTGTCCGGCGTGTGGTGTGCGACATGCGTCGTCCATCAACTTCTTCTCCTCAGTAACTAGTGGGTTAATCTGTATGAAACTTCACAGAAAGCATCCTCTCAATGACCTTACCAGGATTCCTTTAAATTTTTGGGATCCATGCAGAATTCTGGTTTCCATGGCAACGAAACAAAAAGAACTTAAAAATTCTTCTTCTCCTAAACTGGTTGGCAGATTTTAAAATGTTGAAATGTTCCTTGGATGACCCTCTATCAGATTCCTTCAAACTATGTTGATTGGTTGAAAAACATAGTCGCCAGGGGGGCGGGCTATTTTGCCTTATATGGCTATAGTGAAAACTTGGTTATAGTGAAAGCTGAGGTGTCAGGCAGATTTTCAAATAATTTTGTAGAAATGTTCCTTCAGTTACTCACTATCAGATTCCTTCAAGCCATGTTGATTAGTCGAAAAACATGGCCACCAGGGAGCGGGGCTTATTCGCCTTATATGGCTATAGTGAAATGTTCCTAGGGTGACCCTCTATCAGATTCCTTCAAGCGATGCTGATAGGTCGAAAACTATGGCCGCCAGGGGGCGGGGCTTATATAGCTAAAGTGAAAAAAAAAATCTGGTGAGCGATCCAGTGCCATCATGGCCCTCTTTTTAGCTCACCTGAGCTTTGCTCAAGGTGAGTTATTGTGATCGCCTTTTGTCTGTCGTGCGTTGTGCGTCAACTTCTTCTCCTCAGTAACCAGTGGGTCAATTAGGATGAAACTTCACAGAAAGCATCCTCTCAATAACCTCACCAGAATTCCTTCAAATTTTTGGGATCCATGCAGAATTCTGGTTTCCATGGCAACGAAATGAAAAAAACTTCAAAATTCTTCTTCTCCCAAACTGGTTGGCAGATTTTCAAATAATTTTGTAGAAATGTTCCTTGGATGACCCTCTATCAGATTCCTTCAAGCCATGTTGATTGGTCAAAAAACATGGCTGCCAGGGGTGGGGGGTGGGGGGCTATTTTGACTTATGGCTATAGTGAAAACTTCTCCTCCAAAAGTGTCAAAAAATCTTCTCCTCCAAAAGTGTCAGGCTGATTTTCAAATAATTTTGTAGAAAAGTTCCTTAAGTGACCCACTATCAGATTCCTTCAAGCCATATTGATTGGTCGAAAAACATGGCCACCAGTGGGCAAGGCTATTTTGCCTTAGTGAAAACTTAAAAAATCTTCTCCTCCAAAAGTGTCAGGCTGATTTTCAATTAATTTTGTAGAAATGTTTCTTAAGTGACCCACTATTAGATTCCTTCAAGCCATGTTGATTGGTCGAAAAACATGGCCACCAGTGGGCAGGGCTATTTTGCCTTAGTGAAAACTTAAAAAATATTTTTCTCCAAAAGTGTCAGGCCGATTTACAAATAATTTTGTAAAAGTGTTCCTTGGATGACCCTCTATGAGATTCCTTCAAGCCATGTTGATTTGTAAAAAAACATGGCCACCAGGGGCCGGGACTATTTTGCCTTATATGGCTATAGTGAAAACTTAAAAAATCTTCTCCCCAAAAATTGTAAGGCCGATTTTCAAATAATTTTGTAGAAATTATCCTAGGGTGACCCTCTATTAGATTCCTTCAATCCAAGTTGATTGGTCGAAAACTATGGCCGCCAGGGTGGGGCGGGGCTTATATGGCTAAAGTGAAAAAAAATCAAATCAGGTGAGCGATCCAGGGCCATCATGGCCCTCTTGTTTAGATTTTTAGCTCACCTGAGCATGAAGTGCGAGGTGAGCTATTGTGATCGCTTTTCGTCTGTCGTCGTCCGTAAGTCAGTCCATTTTTGCTACAAACTACTTCTTCTCCTAAACCAATGGATTGATTTCATGATTATCTAACAGAAATGTTCCTTAGGTGGTCCTCTTTCAAAGTTGTTAAAATAATTTAATTATATGCAGAACTTTGGTTGCTGCGGCATCAGAAAAGGGGAAAATTGCCAAATTTTCTTGGGAGACTCTTTACCAAGATTGTTCAAATTATTTCGATCCATTGAAAAATATGTCCAACAGGGGGTGGGGCTTCTTTTCCTTGTATGTGCATGTAAAAACTTTAAAAATCGTCTTGTCCGAAAGTACTGGCTTGATTTAAAAATAACATGGCACAAATGTTCCTTGAGGGTCCCTCTACCAAGATTGTTCAAATTATTCGGATCCGATAAAAAAACATGGCCTCTAGGGGGCGGGGCTTGTTTTCCTTATATATGTTCATTGTAAAAACTTTAAAAATCTTCTTGTCCAGATGTATAATTATACTGGCCCGATTTAAAAATAATGTGGCACAAATGTTCCTTGAGGGACCCGGACCCTCTACCAAGACTGTTCAAATTATTCGGATCCGATAGAAAACATGGCCTCTAGGGGGCGGGGCTTGTTTTCCTTATATGTGCATTGTAAAAACTTTAAAAACCTTGTTGTCCAAAAGAACTGGCACAAATGTTCCATGAGGGACTTTCTTCCAAGATTGTTCACATTATTCGGATCCGATAAAAAACATGGCCTCTAGCGGGCGGGGCTAGTTTTCCTTATATGTGCATTGTAAAAAAAACAGGTGAGCGATATAGGACCATCATGGTCCTCTCTTTGTTTTATTATCCCAGTCCTCTTTTATTAAAATAATTTGTTTATCTGTATTATGATTCTCATTATTTATATTTGTGTTATATTTTCCCAGTCTTCTTTGCCTGAAATGATTAACACCAGACCAAAAAAGTGGGTGGCAGGGAAACCATTTTCCAAAAAGATGAAGTCTGGAGCCAAACGAGTTAAAAAATCAAACAGAGACAACGGAAATTTTGCTCCTGACGTGGAAGAAAGCGAATATTTCATTGCTAAAACAAGTAAGTTATGATTTTAATATTTAAGTTTACCTTATTGATCTCAATGCAAATTGAAAAGCTTGCTAAGATATTAGATACTTTTGACTCATTCAGCCTAATGTTAACCAAACTGAGATGAATTTATAGCACACATGACTGTACCCTCTTGTTTAAAGGTTTTAACAATTTACAAGTTAGAGGTTCAGAATGAATGTGAATTTACATATTGTCCCTTCTGTAACTATTGAACAAATGGAGGGTTTTTTAAATGACTTGCAAGGTGTATTTACTATATTGCGATGATGAGCAGAAAACATGATTTAGATAAAGTTCACAGTTGGTTTCTGACTAGGGGCTTAAATATCATTTGATTATACATTTTGTCAACTTTGTTTTGAATCGAGGAAGAATGTTAAGATATCTCGACAGTTATGTTGACTATACTATGAAGATGTGAAGAGCGCATGGTTTAGTTTGCTTGGCTCAAAGTCAATTAAATAGCAGTGGTTCAGAGGTCATGATATTATATATTTATTTATCCTGTAATGTAATCGCAATCAGATTTTTAACTGGGTCACATGGGATAAAAAAACAGGTCACTAGGTCAAATTTTAGAAAAATCTTTTGAGTAAACACTCCAGAGGACACATTTTTCATCCAATATTCAGAGAATCAGAACATTCATCAACATAAACTTTTGGTCAAGGTTGAAACTCGATCATTCAGGGTCAAATATTAAACCACTAGGTCAAGTTTAAGGAAAATATACCGGAAGTGAACTTTCTTGAGGCCAGATTTTGTTTCAATCATTTATTAAAGTTCATAATAACATTAATTTCCACTAAACCTATTTCATGTTTGAAACTGTGACATGTGAGATAAAAATCTTGGATACTCTGTCTCTTTTGGAAACACCTTGTCCACAGATATTTAAAAGATTATTTTAGTAACTCATAAACCAAGGTGGTTCAAGCGTTCTTTCACAATTTTCCTTTTGGCTGGGATCTCAATTAAACAAATAAATATGTTATGCAGTGTTGTTCATAAGAATTATTCTTTGATATGATAAAAAAATATCTATTTAAATAAAGTAAAGGTCGCGGGTTCGATCCATGGTCTGGTCATACCAAAGCCTTTAAAAAAAGGTAGTAATGGCTGCCTTCCTTTGTGCTCAGGGTTACAGGGTTAGCATTACAACTGACTGACTGGTGTCAGGATAAATGGACGAGTAGTACTGGTAACTTACCCAGGAAATGACGTGATAAAAATGAAAAATTGTTGAAAGCAAAGTTAAACACCAACAATCATCTATCAATTAAAATTGTTCATGTCAACCCTTCAAATGTTACTCCCTGCACAGATACACTATTTTGAAGTATTGCTATCCACAAGCTAACTGCTGTAAAGTAGCCTCCTCTTGGTATACTGTTGAAATACTGAAACATGTCAGAACCAAGGGCACTGCTAGTGCTATATAGCTTACCTAGGAAAAAGTTAGAGGGGCGTGGGTCAGGGGAATAAGGTGGGTGTTCAACCTGAATAACCTTTGCTTGTTTTAAGAAGAATTACAATCTTTCTTTTGTGGAATTAAGCTATTTCATGAATAAGCTGTATGCCTTTCAAACCTTTACTGGGGCGTTTATTTTGATAGACTATTTTGACATATATGTGAGGACTTTGTGTTGATGAAACTTGCCGATGATGGCTATACTAAATAATAGTTTCTACAACATGGCCACTAGAATTGAAGAAAATGGCATATAAAACCTTCCTGGGGTCCATGTCTTCTTTGCAATGATCGGCCTTGCCTGACTTAGATATTGTTTGTTATTTATGCGTCTGAGGCTGGGGCTCAAAATATTAAATCCAAGTATTATCCCCAGTGAGCAACTCAGAAATTTTACTAGGATTGCAATTTGTTTTAATGATTTTTAGCTCTACTGGCCAAAGGCCAGAAGGGCTTATGTCGTGGCGATTTGTCCGGCGTGCGTGCGTCCGTCCGTCCGTAAACAATTTCTTGTTAACACGATACAGTCTTCACTTTTGTATCTCAACCAAACTTATACAGTAGTTAGATATCCATGAGAGCTCGGTTCCTTTCGAAAACCAGCCAGATCCGCCCATGCATGACTGGATTATGGCCCTTGAAATGGTCAAAATGGCTATAATAGAGCTTGTTAACACGATACAGTCTCTTTTTTTTTTATTGTATCTCAATCAAACTTATACAGTAGTTAGATATCCATGAGAGCTTGATTCCTTTCGAAAACAAGCCAGATCCGCCCCATGCATGACTGAATTATAGCCCTTGAAATTGTCAAAATTGCTATAATAGGGCTTGTTAACATGATGCAGTCCTTATTTTTGATTGTATCTCAATCAAACTTATACAGTAGTTAGATATCCATGAGAGTTTGGTTCATTTCTAAAAAACGGCCAGATCTACCCATGCATGGCTGGATTATGGCCCTTGAAATTGCTATAATACAGCTTGTGAACACAATAGAGCTTCCATTTACTATCTGATCTTCACCAAACTTAGATGGTATTTGAATATTGATATCATATTGGTTCCTTTTGAAACAAGCCAGATCAATGCCAGTAGAGCATAGGCCCTCATGGACCTCTTGTTAATATTTATTGGCCGGATTGCTCTAGGAACTCCGGTCTATAGATTGGTGATGTCCGTCCGTTGTCTGTCTGTCCGTCAACATTTTGGTTAAAGTTTCAGGTTGAGGCAAAATCTCAGCACTGGAAAGGGTTACAAACTTGAAACTTTGCCTGAAGGTAACCAGTAACAAGTTCTATTGATTTCTATGGTTACTTTGACCTTGACCTTGGTTTGTCGATTTCCAAGGTCAAATTGCCAACAATCCGGCCTTACAGTCTTCAGCGGTTTCTTGTTTTTTTGTCTCGATCGGAACGAATGATCTGGTGTCAACAAGTGAAGGTTCCGTCAAGCTCATTGCTTCATACATTTCAAACATTCAAATTTACTATGGACAGTCTCTTCTGATATGCCTAGATTTTTGTCTATCTCTGAAGTAATATATCGGCCATCTTCATCTACCATAGCTCTAACAGCAGCAATGTTTCCCTTTGTTACTGCAACAACAGGTCTACCTGGAAAGTTACTGCCTTACAGGCTATATAGACCCTGTAAGTTTCCCCCCCCCCCCCTACCTATGGTTACTTTGACCTTGACCTTGGTTTGTCGATTTCCAAGGTCAAATTGCCAACAATCCGGCCTTACCGTCTTCAGCGGTTTCTTGTTTTTTTGTCTCAATCGGAACGAATGATCTGGTGTCAACAAGTGAAGGTTCCGTCAAGCTCATTGCTTCATACATTTCAAACATTCAAATTTACTATGGACAGTCTCTTCTGATATGCCTAGACTATTGTCTATCTCTGAAGTAATATATCGGCCATCTTCATCTACCATAGCTCTAACAGCAGCAATGTTTCCCTTTGTTACTGCAACAACAGGTCTACCTGGAAAGTTACTGCCTTACAGGCTATATAGACCCTGTAAGTTTCCCCCCCCCCCCCCGCCCCCCCCCCCCCCCCCACCTCTAAAAACCTTAACGCAGCGAGATCATTTTTAAAAAATATCTTTAGGAGATACCTGCAAAGAAACTCAGGCTTTAATGTAAGCCATAATTTCTAATTATATCTTCCCCACCCCCGCCTGAGGTCACTTGGTCAAAGGTCAAGGTCACATGGGGCTTGAAGGTCAAAATATGTTTCCACTTCATACCTCAAAAATCCTTTGTTCCAGAGTCTTCAAACCTCATAAGATGATTTGACTGATTGAGTAAATGATCCCTATTGATATGGGGCTCACTGGGTCAATGATCAAGGTCACAGGGACTGTAGAGGTCAAATCGGTGTGTGCGTAATACCTCAAGAATCCTATGTTCCAAAGTCTTCAAACTGCATAGGAGATTGGACTTCTTGAGTATGTGATCCCTACTGGTTTGTGGATGTGTCAAAGGTCGAGGTCACAGGTGTGATAGAGGACAAATCTGGTTTCGCTCAATAACTCTTTGTCCAAGTTTCTTGTCACATGATTATTTGACTTCTATAGTAGTGACATGTTTGTTTTGGAGTCAATGGGTCAAATGTCAGGTCATAGGGGCTGTAAATGTAAATTCGGTTTCTGCTCAATATCTCAAGAATCCTTTGACACTGAGTCTTCAAACTGTACAGGATGATTGGACTCCATGAGAAGATGTCCATTTATGTTCTTTGGGTCTCTGGGTCAAAGGTCAAATTGGTTTTTGCACAATCTTGAACCCTTTGACACAGAATCTTAAAATTTCCCAAGATGATTGAAATCCGTTAGAAGATGATCCCTACCTTTTTTGGGGTCAAAGGTCAAGGTTTTATGGGTTGTCAAATTCAAATTTGTTTCATCTGATTACCTGAAGAATATTTTGACCCATATTCATTACATTTTATATAGTGTATATAGTTCAACAGTGAATATCCTCGGCAATTTAAACCAGAATAAATCAAATCTTTACAGGTGTATTAAATAGACATCGAACATCAATTAAATGAAATCATAATGGTCTTATACAACATGGTTTCTATAGAAATTTATGAGTGACATAATTTATTGAATGCCCATCATACTAGATCCAAATGTAGTTTTTCCTTTGATTTCACAGAATTACGAACAGAAATAATGGACCATTATAAAGAAACTAGATGTAGTACCACAGCTGTGCCAGCTCTGATGGGAGGAGAAGAAGTAGACATAGATGAGATATTTGTAATGCCATCAATGGTGGTCAGGAAAAATATGGCAACTAGTAGAGAAAAAAGCAATAATATGCCGGGCAGTAGTGAGGATATAACAACAATACATGAGCTTTACCAGAAGGATGGACAATCCATCAGACGAGTTTGTATTTCTGGGGATGCAGGCCACGGAAAGACGACTCTGTGTCAGAAGATTGTATCCACCTGGTGTAAAGTCCATTCAAATATTGAAAATGTACCAGACACTGAACACCAGTTTCTGAAATCATTTGATTTGTTATTCTATCTACCTCTGAGAAATAATAAACTATCAGATGTCATTGAAATGATTAAAACTGATATAGTGAGAAAGGCTTCGCATAATGCTCTGAAAGAAGTCCTGGAAAAAGAATCTGGAAAGTGTCTGATCATTCTTGATGGGCTGGACGAATGGCTGCCATCAGAGGACTGTAAGCACAGAGTACCGTATATTGATCCAAAAGAAAAGTTTACTGTCTTGATTACATCAAGACCCTGGAAACTTGAGGTCCAGCGACAAACGATGTCTGAAATAGGACAAGAAGTTGAACTGAATGGGATAAATCAAAACAAGCTAATAGAAGCTGTAGTAAATCTCTTGAATAACAAGTTTGATGAAGAAAGAAATTGGAAACATTTCAAGTATACAGCAGATACAACATTTAACAAAGTGACTGAAACATATGAGAAGTTGGAATATCTAGCAGAGATCCCAATCATTTTAACACAGATGGTTTGTATGTGGTATGATGATGGAGAATTTGGTAACACTCGTGTAGAAATATACAGTAAAATGGTGGATTATCTGTTTCATGCGGCAGTCAAACGTCAAGAGATGTTCGATTCAGCATGGATGAGACCACAAAGGTCAACAAATACACAGCTAATAAATGTTTTCAAAGATTTGAAATATTGTGAGAAGTACAGTGAAATCTTACTCAAACTCTCAGATTTAGCTTTCCATACACTGTACAATAAAAAAAAGGAAAATTCGCTTGTTTTCCCTCATTCAGACACTGAAATATACAAGTTGACAGAAAATGATGTGAAATTGTGTCTTGAAGTTGGAATACTCTCTCAAACAAAACGTCTTAGTAAAGCAAGTTCACACACAAAGAGTATTTCTTTTCTACACAAGACTTTTCAAGAATTTTTGGCTGCCATATACATTGCTTATGGAGGAAAGGATGGAAGTTTTAATGAAATGTTAGACACATTGAAATCTTTACATGACGTATTTGAAATGTCACAGGTGCTGATATTTCTGAGCGGGCTAAAGCCTAACCTGATAGGTGATATGAGTTGTCATATAGCACAGTTAACAGATAAGGATGAAAGGGTTATGAAGTATAGAAATACTAATAGGCGTGACTATAATCAAATTATTGTTAGACTTCAGGACATTATCTCTAACTGTTTTGTTGAAGTACCCGAACACAGGATGTTGGACACTAAGGTTGAGTTGCAAGATGTTTATATATCTCTTCAAACAGATGAAAAAGTCAAGAAAATGATCCCTTACCTCAAATTAGAAAATGTCAAATCTTGGGATCGAATATGGGATGTACACAGTGAGGATTGGACAAAACTGGATGACCTACAAGTAGTTAAGTTAGGTATCTGCATTGGGTCACAAAAAGATATTGATCATGTGACTAGTACATTAGAGAGATTTGCCTCATCTTTAACTTGTCTTAAATTCTACTTTTGGAACCTCAGGGTGAATATTCCTGTAAATATAGATATTTTTCTCACAGCACTTAAGAAAGTAAGTAATTTAACTTGTGTTGAATTGATTGGTGTGGATCTTATCCATTCAAATATAGACTATCTAGGGACAATTCTCCCACAGATTACACAGTTAAAGGAAATCAGCCTCAACTATATTACGTGTACAACATGTCAACAGGGACACTGTAATTATAGAATAGATCTGTCACATCACAAACAGTTACAATATCTGTATATAGACACACTGGATTGTGATATTATACTGAGTACTGAAGTTCCTGTAGAGTGTTGTGAGATAGGGGATGTAAAGTGTGCTGCGTCCATTCTAGATGGATTGAAGTCCTCCACAAATCTATACAAGTTAAGTGTAATTATATTTGATCAAAGGGGTATAACCAGCTCTACAACAACAGTACAGGATACTGAGAGGGAGGTACATCCTATTCCATTATGTTTATCTAAGGTACTGACCGATGTTATACCAACATTAAAGAACTTGAGAAGCTTAGACCTGTTGGGAACAAACTTTAAACAAGACATACTGAGATTATCACCAGAGATGACAAGTCTGGAGGATGTGAGCATCTTTTTAAGTACAATGACATTACAGTGTTTACAGGGTTTTATTGACAGTCTGCCCAAGACACAATACAGTGTACACATGAACTATGTATCTATCTGTCCTCAAGAGGATACGTCTACAGCACTAAAATACATCACAGACAAACACCCACCACCTTCAACAATGTTTTTAGAAAATAAAGATGGAACTTTAATATCGCTTCGTTTAACATTGAAATGATTAAAGATGATTAAGATGTTTAACCCTTTCCCTCATATAGACGCTTTCTGACGCCTCTGCAGCAGTCGGCCTTTTGAAAACATAGTGACAAAAGAAGAAATTGCACAAAACGTGCAATTTCTCCTTTTGCCACAATGTTTTCCACTTTTTGTCATAGGTTATCCATTCAATTATGGAGATTTTCTATGTTTTGAAAAAATACGTTAAAAGTCGTCTGCTGCAGATTGCCGTATGAGGGAAAGGGTTAAAAACAGACCATCACACTTATGAAGTACTCGTCTATGAATAAATCTGTGCCTTACTGACTCGATCGTATAACCTAATATGATTGAAAACTGTAAAGTAGCACATTTGACCATTTACCTTGTCCATTTGATGTTGGTATTTCATGACTCCTCAATATCAATATCAATATCATATGATTTTTGAAAATATTGTTGAAAAAGATGAAATTACTCATAATAAGAAATTTCTCTTTTTCTTAAAAGAGTTTTCTTCTCTATCATAAAGCCATGTTTCTATGTATCCACGTTTTCAAATTGGAAGACTCATTTTGTCATTTTGTTAAAGAGGTTAACATTGAAATATCACAATAATTATCTAAACAATATCTGAGTGACTAAGTGGTTTTATGTAAACGGGTTAACCCTTTCCCTCATATAGACACTTTCTGACGCCTCTGCAGCAGACAGCTTTTTGAAAACATAGTGACAAAAGAAAACGAGCAATTTCTCCTTTTGCCACAATGTTTTCCACTTTAAATCATAGGTTATTCATTCAATTATAGAGATTTTCTATGTTTTGAAAAAATATGTTCAAAGTCGTCTGCTGCAGAATTGTCGTATGGTGGAAAGGGTTAATAGCAGTTCTGGTTGATATCTTACTGACCATATATTTATGAATGTATCTGTATTTATTAGTCTTGGATATGAAATTTCCTATCAGATTTACATAAAACTGTGTGAAAGTATTTCTGATTATCTAAAAGAATACAGACGGGGTCTAATTCAACCAACTTACTAAGTAATACTTAAATACTTAAAAAAATGCATCATATTTCATCGTTTTTGTTTCCCTTATAAAAATGTCAAACGATTTATTTTCTTAACAAGTATTGTAAGTCAGCAAGGTAACCTATTTATGTTAAACTTAATCATTTATTATTAATAGTTTACAAAATATTAGGGAAATAAAACTGGTGAAAAATGCTTTTGAGTATTTAACTTGGCCCTAAGCAAGGTTGGTGGAATTGAACCTAGATCTTTCAGGTATAAACTTAAAAAAGTATACAATTCACTCAAGTTTCTACATTCAACTTCAATTAAGCTTTATTATGTCTCCCCCATACATGGGGATGACACATTGTTTTTCCGCTCATTAACTGAAGAACGCTTGGGCGTAGGAACTTCATACTTGGTATGCAGGTTGGTCAGTACGTCTAAAGTCAAGGTCACAGAGACAATGAGCTGAAAAATTGTTTTTGCTTGGGCCGAGGAACTTCATACTTGGTGTGCAGGTTGGTCACCACCAGCAAATGACCCCTATTATTTTAAGGTCACTAGGTCAAAGGTCAAGGTCACAGTGGTCAAGTCACGTCCGTCACACTTGTTTCCGCTCAATAACTGAAGAACGCTTGGGCATAGGAACTTCAACCTTGGTATGCAGGTTGGTCATGACCAGTAGATGACCCCTATTGATTTTGATGTCAGAAGGTCAAAGGTCAAGGTCATGGTGACCTTGTGAGGTAAAAAATGGTTTCCGCTCAATAACTGAAGAACGCTTGGGCCGGAAACTCCATACTTGGTATGCAGGTTGGCCATGCCCAGTAGAAGACCCCTATTGATTTTGTTTGATTTTGAGGTCAAATTCAAGGTCACAGTAACCTTGAGCTGAAAGGTCACAATGACAATGAGCTGAAAAATTGTTTTTGCTTAATAACTGTAGAATGCTTTGGCCATGGAAGTTAATACATGGTGTGTAGGTTGGTCATCACCAGCAGATGACCCCTATTGAGGTCAAGGTCGTGGTTACCTTCAGCTGAAAAATGGTTTCCGCTCAATAACTAAAGAATGCTTCATACCTGGTGTGCAGGTTGGTCCTAACCAGTAGATGACCCTTATTGATTTTTTGTTTGATTTTGAGGTCACAATGTGAAAGGTCAAGGTCACAGTAACAATGAGCTGAAACATTGTTTTTGCTTAATAACTAGAATGCTTTGGCCATGGAAGTTAATACTTGGTGTGCAGGTTGGTCACCACCATTAGATGGCCCCTATTGATTTTGAGGTCACTAGCTCAAAGGTCAAGGTCAAAGTAATTTTCAGCTGAAAAATGGTTTCCGCTCAATAACTAAAGAATGCTTATGTCGAGGAACATCATACCTGGTGTGCAGGTTGGTCCTAACCAGTAGATGACCTTTATTGAATTTGTTTAATTTTGAGGTCACAAGGTCAAATGTCAAGGTCACGGTAACCTTCAGCTGAAAAATGGTTTAACTCAAGAACGCTTATGCCCAGGAACTTCATACTTGGTTTACAGGTTGGTCCTAACCTGTAGATGACCCCTATTGATTGTGACATCAGTATGTCAAAGGTCAAGGTCCCGGTGACCTTGGGCTGAAAAATGTTTTTACTCAATAACTCAAGAACGCTTATGCCCAGGAACTTCATACTTGGTGTGCAGGTTGGTCACTACCAGCAAATGACCCCTATTGATTTTGAGGTCACTAGGTCAAAGGCCAAGGTCATGGTAACCTTCAGCTGAAAAATGGTTTCCGCTCAATAACTGAGGATTGTCACTGTTGCTTCATCTCCAGTCCAAAACTACAAAATTCATCTCCATCATTTCTTTTCCTCCTCTACGACCACAAAAATGGGGAGACAAGCGCTTTTTCAAAAAAGCAATCTTTAGTTTAGAAAAGTTATTTCGAACAAGCTCTGTTGGTAATGAAGCAGGCTGTCAATCCAGAGGTTAGGAGTGTGAATCCCAGCTCTGTCATTCAATCTCTCCAATGGTTGACAAAAATTATTGTGACTAACGTCATTGGACATCTACCAATTGACTCAGAGAGTATAAGAGAAGGTAGTCAGTTGTCTCTGAAGAATGTTGTGTAGAGTAGGTGGGTAGTAGGTAATTTTAAATTAACTATGTATATCTGTATTGACTCAATTTTACAACTTTATTTGAAACGGTATTGAAGCAGTTCTGATTGTAAACTTTTACATCAATATAATTATATTGATCATATTATACACACTGAAATTCTTGTAGTCAACTACTCTCAATACATCTGGGGAATAAATGTATTAGCTGGAAAAAGGAAGCATAATTTTGATACAGAATTGAAATCATTGTGGGAAAAGGAGGAAATGCTTTTTATGTGCAGTGTTTCCTTTTTCTTACAATGTTTGTCAATAGCAAAAGTGTCTAAAGTCATCTTCAACATGTAAGGAGTTTAAAGATACTTGATTGATTTTTGTCTCACCATGACGAAGTTTCTAAAGCGAGACTAATTTGTTTCTTTTTGGCGGCGGTAGTGTCAAACATTTGCGTTTATCTCAACGTTAAAGTTTCTGTTTTTTTGCTTTTTATCAATAAGTGCTTTTGTCAGGGCTTTCAAACTTGGATATATTACTTCAGATTTGTTTTATCCATGCAAAATTCTGGTTTCCATGGCAACCGAAAGAAAACACATTAAAATTAATCTTCTCTGAAAGTGTGGGGGCCGATTTTCAAATAATTTTGTAGAAATGTGCCTTGGGTGACCTATCATATTCCTTCAAGCCATGTAGATTGGTTGAAAACCATTGCCCCCAGAGGGCTATTTTGCCTTAAATCTCTTCTGAGAGTGTCTGATTTCCATGGCAACCGAAAGAAAACACTATCAAATTCTTCTTCTCCAAAAGTGTCAGGCCAAGTTTCAAATAATTTTGTAGAAATGTTCCTTTGGTGACCGACCCTCTATCAGATTCCTTCAAGCCATGTTGATTGGTTGAAAAACATTGCCGCAAGGGGGCAGTGCTGTTTTGCCTTATTAAGCTATATGGCTATAGTGAAAACTTCCTTGTTTGACACTCTACGAGATTCTATCAAGCCATTGTGATTGGTCAAAAAACCTGGCCATAAGGGGGCGGGGCTGCTTGGAGATTAAATTGATGCCTAATGGCAGTGGAGCCTCTTGTTTCTAAACAAAAGTGATAATCTTGTAAAATATATAGTACTTGGTCAAAACAGGCATCAGCTTATCTCATTTCGCAATGAACTTTGAATTATTTTCACATGGTAAATATTGTATTAATCCTTGAAAAGTAGCAGTTGTGTGAGGATATTATATATACTTAAATATTCATTCCAATCTTGAAGATTTTTTATATGAGATATGAAAACTGTAGAAGGATAAAATCAGACAAGGGGTGCTCTTAATTGTAAACAATTGCGTTTAGCTCAATGTTAAAGTTTTGTTTTTGAACTTTTTCTCAATAACTACTAAGTGCTAGGTCGTTCAAACTTGGATCATAGTTGTGTATATAATGCCTTTATTCACATTGTATGCTAAAGATGCTTAGTTTGGCCTTCTTTTGAAATAAAGACCATGAATTTTAGTGGATTTTGAGAAATGGACATAGCATCTTCATTTTTGATAGACTTGCGATAGCAAGGATACCATATTTTGTTAGAATGATTTTAAATTGTGCAGACATATTTAATTTCTATAGTTCTTTAACATTTTAAGCAGGTTTAAGGGTCATACATTTGGATATTTTTTTTTTATTATTTGTTGGTATTTTTAGCTCACCAGAGCACAAAGTGCTCAAGGTGATTTTTTGTGATCGCCTTTCGTCCGTCGTCAGTCGTCAATATTTGCTTGTTAACACTCTAGAGGCAACATTTGCATATATCTCCATTAAATCTAGGCCAAGTTCGAAACAGGGTCATGTCGGGTCAAAAACTAGGTCACTAGGCAAAATTTAATGAAAATCTTGTTTACACTGTGAAAGCCACATTTTTGGCTTGAGCATGTTGAAACTTTGTCAGAATATTTGTCTAAGTGATATCTAGGCCAACTTTGAATATGGGTCATGTCAGGTCAAAAACTAGTTCAATAGGCAAAAGTGAAAAAGAAAATCTTGTCAACACTCTGGAAGCCGCATTTTAAACTTGAGCAACTTGAAACTTTATCAGAAAGTTTGTCCTGATGATAACTAGGCCAAGTTCGAATATGGGTCATGTACTGTCAAAAACTAGGTCACTAGGCCAAATATAAGGGAAATCTTGTTAACACTCTGGAAGCCACATGTTTGGCTTGAGCATGTTGAAACTTTGACAGAATGTTTGTCTTAGTGATATCTAGGCCAAGTTCGAATATAGGTCATGTCGGGTCAACAACTAGGTCACTAGGCCAAATTGAAGGAAATGCTTGTTAACACTCTGGAAGCCGCATTTTTCACTAGTCTAAATTGTAGAACAATCTAGTTAACACTATAGAGATTGCATTTTTAGCTCGACTATTCGAAGAATATGAGAGCTATACTACTCACCCTGGCGTCGGCGTCGGCGTCCACGTCACACTTTGGTTAAGGTTTTGCATGCAAGTTCTTAAATACTACATGTATTGCATTGAAACTTTCTACAACCCTACCAAATCATCACACCAATGTAGATTATCAAGTTAGATAACTCTATCCTGCATTTTATGCAAGTTATGGCCCTTTTTTACTTAGAAATTCTGGTTAAAGTTTTGCGTGCAACTAAAGTAAGAGTCCATATCTCAGTATTTAATTGATGCATTGTATTGAATCTTTATACAGCACTACCCAACTATCACACCTATGTAGATTATCAAGTTAGATAACTCTATCCTGCATTTTATGCAAGTTATGGCCCTTTTTTTACTTAGAAATTCTGGTTAAAGTTTTGCGTGCAACTAATTTAAGAGTCCATATCTCAGTATTTACTTGATGCATTGCATTGAAACTTTCTACAACCCTACCCAACTATCACACCTGTGTAGATTATCATCTAAGATAACTCTATCCTGCATTTTATGCAAGTTATGGCCCTTTTTTACTTAGAAATTCTGGTTAAAGTTTTGCGTGCAACTTAATTAAGAGTCCATACCTCAGTATATACATGATGCATTGCATTGAATCTTTATACAACCCTACCCAAGTATCACACCTATGTAGATTATCAAGTAAGATAACTCTATCCTGCATTTAAGGCAAGTTATGGCACTTTTTTTACTTAGAAATTCTGGTTAAAGTTTTGCGTGCAACTAAATTAAGAGTCCATATCTAAGTATTTACTTGATGCATTGCATTGAAACTTTCTACAACCCTAACCAACTATTACACATATGTAGATTATCAAGTATGATAACTCTATTCTGCATTTTATGCGAGTTATGGCCCTTTTTTTACTTAGAAATACTGATTAAAGTTTTGCGTGCAACTAAATTAAAAGTCCACGTCTCGGTATATACTTGATGCATTCCATTGAACCTTTATACAACCCTACCCAACTATCATACTTATGTAGAATATCAAGTTAGATAACTCTATCCTGCATTTTATGCAAGTTATGGCATTTTTTTAACTTAGAAATTCTGGTTAAAGTTTTGCGTGCAACTAAATTAAGAGTCCATATCTCAGTATTTACTTGATGCATTGCATTGAAACTTTCTACAACCCTACCCAACTATCACACCTGTGTAGATTATCAAGTATGATAACTCTATCCTGCATTTTATGCAAGTTATGGCCTTTTTGGACTTAGAAATTTAAGTTAAAGTTTTGCAACTACATTTATAGTGTAATCTCAGTAACAGCTTGAAAAATTGTATTGAAACTTTATACAACCTTTCCCAATTGCACAACTATAAACACAACCAATTAAGATAACTCTATCCTGTATATGGTTCAAATTGTTGCCCTTTTTTTACTTAGAAATTATGGTTAAAGGTTTGCATGCAACTACATTAGAGTCCATTATCTCAGTAACTTAAATAAGCGGTGGAATAGTCGAGCACGCTGTCCTCCGACAGCTCTTGTTGACTTGAGCAGCTTGAAATTTTGTCAGAAAGTTTGTCTTGATGATATTGCCATTGGTGCTGAAAGAGTAAAGTCTTAAATAGCCCATTCTCAGGTGAGCGATTCCAGGGCCCATGGCCCTCTTGTTTAAACTAGTTATATTTAACAATATTTTAAAGTTTCTTGTTTTTATTAGCTCTACTGGCCAAAGGCCAGAAGGTCTTATGTTGTGTCTGAACCTTTACTGTTTGTATTAATACAATAGGATGTAAACTTGTCTGGACCTTTACTGTTTGTATTAATACAATATTATGTAAACTTGTCTTGACTTCTACTGTTTGTATTAATACAATATGATGTAAACTTGTCTGAACCTTTACTGTTTGTACTTATACAATACAATGTAAACTTGTCTGAACCTTTACTGTTTGTATAAATACAATATGACATGCTTTTTAGCTCGCCTGTGCACGAAGTGCTCAGGGTGAGTTATTGTGATCGCCCTATCAGATTCCTTCAAGCCATGTTGATTGGTCGAAAAACATGGCCGCCAGGGGGCGGGGCTATTTTGCCTTTTATGGTTATAGTGAAAACTTAAAAAATCTTCTCCTCCAAAAGTGTTAGGCCGATTTTCAAATAATTTTGTAGAAATGTTCCTTGGATGACCCTCTATCAGATTCCTTTAAGCCATGTTGATTGGTCGAAAATCATGGCCGCCAGGGGGGGCGGGGCTATTTTGCCTTATATAGCTATAGTGCAAACTTAAAAAATCTTCTCCTCCAAAAGTGTGTGGCCGATTTTCAAATAATTTTGTAGAAATGTTCCTTGGATAACCCTCTATCAGATTCCTTCAAGCCATGTTGATTGGTCAAAAAACATGGCCGCCAGGGGGCGGGGCTATTTTGCCTTTTATGGCTATAGTGAAAACTTAAAAAATCTTCTCCTCCAAAAGTGTCAGGCCGATTTTCAAATAATTTTGTAAAAATGTTCCTAGGGTGACCCTCTATCAGATTCCTTCAAGCCAAGTCGATTGGTCGGAAACTATGCCCGCCAGATGGCGGGGCTTATATAGCTAAAGTGAAAAAAAAAATCAGGTGAGCGATTCCAGGGCCATCATGGCCCTCTTGTTTTATGTGGTAGGTCAAAATGAGTTACGCTTCCGGATAACCGATAGTAGAATTTCCGTTATGCATCAATATTGATTGTATTGATCATAATTCAGATGACATTTCTACAAGCTGATAAACAATAATAAGAGAAATTACAAAGTTCAAGAACCAAACAAGTTTAATTGATGTTGAGTTATGTCCCTTCTTACATCAAACTTTGTTATTGTAAGATCAAGGTTACACGGGATAGCAGTTTTAAAATGGGTGAAGAGCTAAATCAACTAGCTTTTCATATATAAACAAAACCACTTTTATGTATTACAATATTTCCATATTCATATTAATTGTTACTAATATAATATTGAGCGGTATGGGACTTTTAAGAACTCATGCCAGGTTATATTTTTTCTTTGAGAAACAGCGGAGCCCCAGTAGCTCAGTCGGTAGCGACATGGGCTGTCAATCCAGGGGTTGTGAGTTTGAAGTCACTGTGCCAAGCGTCATTCGTCTTTCATCAATGGGCTTACATTCTATGTGGAAAAGCAGCCAGTTGATTGGAAAGTATGGTGTGTGGAGTACTTGTGTGAGAAAGCTAGGAAACACATTGGTAGGTGAACTGACAGCCGTGATATGACTGAAAAAATGTTAAAAATGGCATTAAGCTCCAATCAATGTTTTTGTGGCGTGCCAGGCCCAAATAGGTTTTCCCTGACATTTGGTGAAGTGGTGTCTAGTAACGTTAATGCATGGTGTCTAGTAACGTTAACGTTTGGGTATCAGATATTTATGCTACTAGCAGGGTTACTCTTTCAGATTTTTGTCAGAAGATACATTTAGATCTTTATTTCATGAAGGCCGACAGTGAAGGCTCTAGCAAGACTGTGCATTTGAACAATCTGATTAGATTCTTCACTTCATACATTTGTAACTAGATCCCTGATCGTCTGACATAGCTCATATATATATAAAAGTTCTTATGAAAGCAGGTTTATTATTGTGGGGGAAGTAGAAGGTATAGTTTATGTGTTATGTGTCTGTCCCCACAATGTTTTGAACATACATCTGCTGGATGGAATGATGTACTTTAAACTGTACATGATATATGTATTATGTATATATTCAAGGATAAATAAAAGTTTGTCAGAAACATGCTTGCCACCCTCTTATTTCTACTGTATGTCAGATCAGTTACCTGTACTATAATAGATTCATTGTATCCATGATACATATATCATTTCATTCTTTCTAATGAATCACCAAACCTCTTATTTCTACTGAATGTCAGATCAGTTACCTGTACTATATAGATTCATTGTATTCCTGATACAGATAACATTTCATGCTTTCTGATTAATCACCAAACCTCTTACTTCTACTGTATGTCAGATCACTTACCTGTACTATAATAGATTCATTGTATTCCTGATAGAGATGACATTTCATGCTTCTGCTGCAGAAAACATTTTTAGAACATTGCAGGGAAACGATTTGTGGGGAGTTGTAGGCCTACGGTGCTCTAAATAATCAGTACTTAAGTCATATCAAGTCACAACTCATGTTTCCATGGCAACTAAAATCTTAATCATGTTCTTTCCCGAAACTATTTGACAGATTTTTAAAAAAAATAATAGAAATGTTCCTTTGGTGACCTTTACCAGATTCCTCCAAGCAATGTTGATTGATCAAGGGAAGGACTTGATATAGTGAACAGCTATAGTGAGCATTTAAGAAGTATCTGGATGATTTTCAAATAATAAAACTAAAAACTTACAATTGGTGACCCTCTTTTTTAAAAAAAAACATGGCCACCAGTGGGAAGGGCAGCTTTGCCTTATATAGTGAAAACTTAAAAAATATTTCTCCTTCAATATTATGTGGCTGTTTTTCAAATATATATTTTAGAAGTGTTCCCTGGATGACCCTGTGCCAGATTCAGTCGAGTCATTTTGATTGGTCTAAAACAGGGCCGTCAGATGGCTGAATTGGTTTGTTTTATATGGCTTGAATGAAAGTCTTAAAAATCTATTCTCCAAAAGTATGTGTTTGCCTTTATAGCAGTGAAGCATTACTTGTTTAAAGTTTTCGATTTGACTTGATGAGGAAACAAACTTGTGTATCCCGCTAATCGAGGCAGAAGTTCTCACCTCTACCCAATCAAACCGATTTAAAAGAGAAGAAGAGACACATTTCCAACAAGAGCACCGCGTACGGCACAGACGCTTGACTGATAGAAAACAGAAAAAAAGCTGAGCTGAACAAAAAACCTTAACCGGACGACCACGCCACCGCCACCGGATGACGCCAGGGTCATGACAATAGCTCTCGTTTTTAGCTCACTTATGCACGAAGTGCAAGGTGAGCTATTGTGATCACATTTTGTCCGGCGTCCGTCCGTCGTGCGTCGTCAACATTTCAGCTTGTTAACACTCTACAGGCTACATTTTGCATCCAATCTTAATGACAGTGTATCAGAACATTCATCTCCATCACATCTTGGACAAGTTCTGGGCCATATGAGGTCAAAAACAAGGTCACTAGGTCAAATTGAAGCGAAATCTTGTTAACACTCTGGAGGCCAAATATTCATCTTGAGCATGTTGAAACTTTATCAGAATGTTTGTCTTGATGATATGTAGGTCAAGTTCGAACATGAGTCATGTCGGGTCTAAAAGTAACACTCCAGAGGCCGCAATTTTTGCTTCAGCAGTTTGAAAATTTGTCAGAATGTTTGTCTTAAACATATTTAGGTCATATTCGAATATGGGTCATATTGGGTCAGAAACTAGGTCACTAGGCCAAATTGAAGGGTAATCTTGTTAACACTGTAGAGGCCACATTTTCAACTTGAGCATGTTGAAATGTTGTCAGAATGTTTGTCTTAAAGATATCTAGATCAAGTTTAAATATGGGTCATATTGGGTCAGAAACTAGGTCACTAGTCCAAATTGAAGGAAAATCTTGTTAACACTTTGGATGCCGCATTTTTTGCTTAAGCAGCTTGAAATTTGGTCAGAATGTTCGTCTAAATGATATATCTAGGCCAAGTTCGAATATGGGTCAGAAACTAGGTCACTAGGCCAAATTAAAGGGTAATCTTGTTAACACTCTTGATACTGCATGTTTAACTTGAACATGATGAAACTTTAACAGAATGTTTTTCTTGATGATATGTAAGTCAAGTTCGATCAAGGGTAATGTTGGATCAAAAAATAGGTCACTAGGTCAAATTGAAGGAAAATCTTGTTAACACTCTAGAGGCCGCATTTTTTGCTTCAGAAGTTTGAAATTTTGCCTGAATGTTTGTCTTAAAGATATCTAGGTCAAGTTCGAATATGGGTCAGAAACTAGGTCACTAGGCCAAATTTTAGGAACATCTTGTTAACTCTGTAGAAGACGCATTTTTTGCTTGACATTTAATGAGTGTTTATCTAAATGATATCTAAGCCAAGTTCGAATATGGATCATGTAGGGTCAAAAACTAGGTCACTAGGCCAAATTTGGTCAGAATGTTTGTCTGAATTATATCTAGATCAAGTTCGAATATAGGTCATATTGGGTCAGAAACAAGGTAAATAAAGGAAAATATTGTTCAAACCCCGGAGGCCGCATTTTTAGCTCACCAGAGCACGTAGTTATTGTGATCGCATTTTGTCCGTCGTTCGTCGTCCGTCGTCAACATTTGCTTGTTACTACTCTAGAGGCAACATTTTGCATCCAATCTTTATGAAAGTTTTCAGAACATATATCTCCATCAACTCTAGGCCAAGTTCGAAACTGGGTCATGTGGGGTCAAAAGCTAGGTCACTAGGTCAAATTTAAGGAAAATCTTGTTAACACTCCTGAAGTCGCATTTTTAGCTTGAGCATGTTGAAACTTTGTTTGTGTTAGTAATATCTAGGCCATGTCAAAAACTAGGTCACTAGGCCACATTGAAGGAAACTCTTGTTAACACTCTGGAAGCCACATTTTAAACTTGAGCATGTTGAAACGTTATCAGAAAGTTTGTCCTGATGATATCTAGGCCAAGTTCGAATATGGGTCATGTCCGGTCAAAAACTAGGTCACTAGGCCACATTGAAGGAAAATATTGTTAACACTCTGGAAGCCACATTTTAAACTTGAGCATGTTGAAACTTTATCAGAAAGTTTGTCTTGATGATATCTAGGCCAAGTTCGAATATGGGTCATGTCATGTCAAAAAGTAGGTCACTAGACCAAATTTAAGGGAAATCTTGTAACACTCTGGAAGCCACATGTTTGGCTTGAGCATGAGAGAGTTATGTCTTAAATAGCCCATTCTCAGGTGAGCGATTTCAGGGCCTCATGGCCCTCTTGTTACTTTGAGCAAGTTGAAACTTTGTCAGAATGTTGTCTTGATGATATCTTGTCCATGTTGGAATATGGGTCATATCAGGTAAAAGAATATAGATCACTAGGCCAAATGAAGGAAAATCTTGTTAACAGTGTGGAGGTTGCATTCAGAATAATTGTCTTGATGTGTTTTGCTTTGCAGTACATTGTATAATTAAGGTGAGCGATCCAGGGCCATGATGGCCCTCTTGTTTTCAAAAGCCGAGGTAAAAAATGAGGTTAAGTTTTGCGTAGAAAGGACCAATTACAATTGTACATATTTTGTTTCTTTTCCTTCATGGTCTGCTATATGACAATACATGTTTAACAGTCATAATAAATGACTCAAACTATATCTTACCAAAATGGACTGCTATATGACAGTGCATGTTTAAAATTCATAGCAAACAACTGAAAAATATATACATATAAATGTTCTGCTATATGTCATACATGTTATACATTCAAAGAAAAGTACTCAAAACATATATCAATTTAATGGTAATGGTCTGCTATATGACGATACATGTTAAACATGTACAGCAAATGCCTCAAAACATATACATATATCACTTAAATGGTCTGCTATATGACGATACATGTTAAACATGTACAGCAAATGCCTCAAAACATACACATATATCACTTAAATGGTCTGCTATATGACGATACATGTAAAACATGTACAGCAAATGCCTCAAAACATATACATATATCACTTAAATGGTCTGCTATATGACGATACATGTTAAACATGTATAGCAAATGCCTCAAAACATATACATATATCACTTAAATGGTCTGCTATATGATGATACATGTTAAACATTTATAGCAAATGCCTCAAAGCATATACATATATCACTTAAATAGTCTGCTATATGACAATACATGTTAAACATTTATAGCAAATGCCTCAAAACATATACATATATCACTTAAATGGTCTGCCATATGACAATACATGTTAAACATTTATAGCAAATGCCTCAAAACATATACATATATCACTTAAATGGTCTGCTATAAACATTTATAGCAAATTCCTCAAAACATATACATATATCACTTAAATAGTCTGCTATATGACAATACATGTTAAACATTTATAGCAAATTCCTCAAAACATATACATATATCACTTAAATGTTCTGCTATATGACAATACATGTTAAACATTTATAGCAAATGCTTCAAAACATAATACATATATCACTTAAATGGTCTGCTATATGACAATACATGTTAAACATGTATAGCAAATGCTTCAAAATATAATACATATATCACTTAAATGGTCTGCTATATAACAATAAATTTTTAAACATTCACAGTAAATTTACTCAAAATATATATCACCTAAATGGTTTGCTATATGACAATACATGTTTAACATTCAAAGCAAAGGACTCTAAACATATATCACCTAAATGGTATGCTATATGACATTACATGTTAAACATTCATAGCAAATGACTCAAAACATTTATCACATAAATGATCGGCTCTATGACAATACATGTTAAACATTTATAGCAAATGACTCAAAATTTATATCACCTAAATTGTCAGCTGTATAACGAAACATGTTAAACATTCATAGCAAACGACTCAAAACATTTATCACCTAAATGATCAGCTGTATAACGAAACATGTTTAATATTCATAGCAAACAACTCAAAACATATACATATATCACCTAAATGGTCTGCTATATGTCAATACATGTACATATTAATTTTTAGCTCCCCTGAGCACGAAGTGCTCAAGTTGAGTTATTTTGATCGCCTTTTGTCCGTCGTCCGTCGTGCGTCAACATCTTCTCCTCAGTAAACAGTGGGTCAATTGAGATGAGACTTCACAGAAAGCGTCCTCACAATGACCTCACCAGAATTCCTCCTTTTTTCGGGGATCCATGCATAATTCTCAATTAATTTTGTAGAAATGTTTCATTGATGACCCTCTATCAGGTTATATACATATACAGATACTTTGAAATGGTAGACAATCTAGTGGCTTCCCTCCTTGTGCTGTGGTTAAAGTGTACCCGGATCGGGTTATTTACATGTACAGATACTTTGAAATGGTAGACAATCTAGTGGCTTCCCTCCTTGTGCAGTGGTTAAAGCCTCGAGTGCATGTACTCGGGTCAGGTTATATACATGTACAGAGACTTTGAAATGGTAGACAATATAGTGGCTTCCCTCCTTGTGCAGTGGTTAAAGCCTCGAATGCATGTACTCGGGTCAGGTTATATACATGTACAGAGACTTTGAAATGGTAGACAATATAGTGGCTTCCCTCCTTGTGCTGTGGTTAAAGTGTACCCGGGTCGGGTTATTTACATGTACAGAGACTTTGAAATGGTAGACAATCTAGTGGCTTCTCTCCTTGTACAGTGGTTAAAGCCTCGAGTGCATGTACTCGTGTCGGCTTAGGTACATGTACAGAGACTTTGAAATGGTAGACAATCTAGTGGCTTCCCTCCTTGGCACGCATGATTGCAGGGATAGCATTAAGACCGTTGTGCTTGGTCAAGATTAGTCTCATGAATGTTCCTTCGCTTTGATATATCAGAGACATATATATATAGGCCTCTGGATATATGTTTTACTGATTTGGCATTAAAGCGATCTTTTAGAGAGAGAAAGAATCCCATCTCGAAGCGACGGAATATTTATTGGACTAGTAGGTCAGGATAAGTTGTTTAGCTGTACCGGTAATGTATCCCGGAAATGCCGTGATACACCAAGCATGGCTGGAATACTTTAGAAAGCGGCGTAAAACACAAAACAAACAAACATGGATCGGGTCGACATTGTGGAGAGTTATTGTAACATTAATTAACCGCATACTTAGGAATACATCATTCGATCCACTGCATTCGAAAACATGTAAACTTGATATCGTCGTAAATTATTGTATTTCCAGTCTCTCTTAATAATCCAACGAAAAACAAGTTAAACTCGGTATCCTCTTGAATGTTTGTAGTACATGTATATAGTACAGCATGTTCCACGTGCAGATGCCTACAAGGGCGCGATTCCTCAAAACTAACCTCCCAACATCAAATCGACAGCTTTCACTGTCCGGTCTTCTTTCGGGATATTTGGATGTATTTTATTTGTCAAACAGTGAATTAACCATTTTACTGATTCGCTGTTTTAAGAGTCTTCTGCTTGATTTTGAAAACAAATGAGCCGTCTCGCGAAAGAATCAACATTATGGACTCTGCGTGAAGTGTCGACACTGATCAGCCTAAGCATGCCGCGAAGGCTAACCCGGACAGACACGCTTCACCTCCTGTGTATTTTCTTCTGTTTCAGGAATCATTTCTCTATCCCTCGGAGACGGTATGTGTCGGCCCGGATCAATCTGCGCGGACAGCTATTTATATAAAAATGATAATAGCCTTTCAATGATAAGGTATCTTTTTACAGTCGTTTTTAACTTCATTCGCCCCCTAGCGCTGCAGTGGTAGTATTCGAAGCGATTTTATTGCACCATCTGATAGAGCTACAATTTTTTTTTTTTTACGTGATTGACCTCCGACCTCGGGTTTCCAAGCTTAAGCCGGAAGTTTGCAAAATATGCAAAGACGGTTGGGTGTAGACGGATGCGTCTTGGCATGGTGATAATTTGTTTGTTTGGAGTTTAACGCCGCTTTCAACAGCTTTGGTCATATCACGGCGGTCAGTGCACCTACCCATGTTTTCCTGGCTTTCCCACACCAGTACTTACACAACATTCTTTCGAAGCCACTGACTACTTTCTCACATAGGGCATGGTGATAAAGCATGGTTGGTAGAACACGTTTTGTCATTTACACTTTCCCCCATCTCCACTCTGAGGGGTGCCAGTTGCGAAAATATGCAAAGCTTTGGAACATCACCCAAGCGGAACGGAACAATTCTATGTCAACTTATACGTCTTTGCAATGAATCTTCTTTGAGGGATTGGTCAGAATGAGAGGTACCATATCCAAAAAGTAATTCAAGAAGTATCGATCCGTCAGTGCTAGCGAATCCCATGTCGCCTACCGGCTTGTATGATCTAAAGTGGAGGGCATTTGAAGGTTAATTTTAAATAAATAAGGAAATTGTTCTGAAAATGGATCTTTTTTATTTCCCATAATGTGTTCTTCTAAGTCTTCCAAGTCCAAACTTGATATGATCCGTGTCAGACGAAAACGGACCTTAATGCATCTGCAGACAGGGTAGACCAGGCGGTCTTGGGCATACACTGTTACTGTCAATATACTATATTCTCAAGTGTAGCGCCACCATCAATATGACTATTTCCCAAATGCAGACCCATTTTAACGCACCTGTTCGATGCTTGAAAATATTTTATCAAATGGGAGAATTGTTCACATTGAGCAATATATTTTGTTGGCACAATGTTCAAAAAGTGTCATACTTTTGTCATGGTGTTTTTTGCCTGTGAAAGGGGGTAATGCTCAAACGCAGATATGACAAGATCAAAGGAGCTACACCAAGGCCACAGTTCATCTCACGCGGCAAATAGATGTATAGTCCTCTATTCCCCTGAGACGGAATGTGTCGGCCTGGATCAGTCCGCGCAGACTGATCTGGGTCGATACATTACGCAAATGCCATAATGTTGGTTTTCTTAATTTGAATCACGTGCCGAAGAATGTGTGGATTTGAGCGAGGGCTATAAAATCATAATTATGTATGGATATTTTATTTGAATCTATATTTCGCAAGCTTGCATTTTTGGTTACATACCACACACTGACACTTCTGAAATATTACAGATACCGTGGATTTGATGCGTATTGCAAATCGATAATGTGACCAGCGTCCTGCTAACTCTTTCGATGCCAAAGGCAATTCAAGGCGTTTGCAAACAATGCAGATTCAGGTGTGTCGAGCTGTCTCTACTGAAATCTGCATTGTCTGCCACTTATACATTAAAATTTACCGAATTTACTGTTGGACGAAAAATGGAGTGGTCCAATTTCCAACATGGAAGACTCGACTTTGTGAAATTCTTCAGTGACAGAATTAAAGAAACCAGTCCTGTGTTTAATCATCTGTATAACTTGACAGTTAAACGTGAAATCCTACTTCGTTTCCATAATCGGTATAACTTTACAGTTAAACGTGAAATCCTACTTCGTTTCCATAATCGGTATAACTTTACAGTTAAACGTGAAATCCTACTTCGTTTCCATAATCGGTATAACTTGACAGTTAAACGTGAAATCCTACTTAGTTCAATAATCGGTATAACTTGACAGTTTAACGTGAAATCCTACTTCGTTTAATAGTCGTATAACTTGACAGTTAAACGTGAAATCCTACTTTGTTTAATAGTCGTATAACTTGACAGTTAAACGTGAAATCCTAATTCGTTTAATAGTCGTATAACTTGACAGTTAAACGTGAAATCCTAATTCGTTTAATAGTCGTATAACTTGACAGTTAAACGTGAAATCCTAATTCGTTTAATAGTCGTATAACTTGACAGTTAAACGTGAAATCCTACTTCGTTTAATCATCGGTATAACTTTACAGTTTAACGTGAAATCCTACTTCGTTTCCATAATCGGTATAACTTTACAGTTAAAAGTGAAATCCTACTTCGTTTCCATAATCGGTATAACTTGAGAGTTAAACGTGAAATCCAACTGCATTTAATAATCGGTATAACTTGACAGTTAAACGTGAAATCCTACTTCGTTTCCATAATCGGTATAACTTTACAGTTAAACGTGAAATCCTACTTCGTTTCCATAATCGGTATAACTTTACAGTTAAACGTGAAATCCTACTTCGTTTCCATAATCGGTATAACTTGACAGTTAAACGTGAAATCCTACTTAGTTCAATAATCGGTATAACTTGACAGTTTAACGTGAAATCCTACTTCGTTTAATAGTCGTATAACTTGACAGTTAAACGTGAAATCCTACTTCGTTTAATAGTCGTATAACTTGACAGTTAAACGTGAAATCCTACTTCGTTTAATAGTCGTATAACTTGACAGTTAAACGTGAAATCCTAATTCGTTTAATAGTCGTATAACTTGACAGTTAAACGTGAAATCCTAATTCGTTTAATCATCGGTATAACTTTACAGTTTAACGTGAAATCCTACTTCGTTTCCATAATCGGTATAACTTTACAGTTAAACGTGAAATCCAACTGCATTTAATAATCGGTATAACTTGACAGTTAAACGTGAAATCCTACTTCGTTTCCATAATCGGTATAACTTGAGAGTTAAACTTGAAATCCTAATTCGTTTAATCATCGGTATAACTTTACAGTTTAACGTGAAATCCTACTTCGTTTCCATAATCGGTATAACTTTACAGTTAAACGTGAAATCCAACTGCATTTAATAATCGGTATAACTTGACAGTTAAACGTGAAATCCTACTTCGTTTCCATAATCGGTATAACTTGAGAGTTAAACGTGAAATCCTACTTCGTTCAATAATCGGTATAACTTGACAGTTAAACGTGAAATCCTACTTCGTTCAATAATCGGTATAACTTGACAGTTAAACGTGAAATCCTACTTCGTTCAATAATCGGTATAATTTTACAGTTTAACGTGAAATCCTACTTCGTTTCCATAAAGTATAAATCTGCAGTGGACTCGCGACCAATCGAATACATCGTTTAACTCGAACCATTACCTGAAAGTAATACGTCTTCGAAAAACAGTGTAGCAGCAGATTTCTTTATATATTAGATTTGATCACTGGATAGTTATTCATAATCAACAGTTTTAATAAGTATAAATGAATTACGAAGCAGACATGCATTAATTAAATTAATCTATTAATATTATCAAGCTATCATTTTCCGCCTCGGGTGCGGGATTTCATGGGGTCATTACCAAGCTTTTTTTAAAACAGAAATGGTAGTATTGGCTGCTCTCCTTGGCACTCAGGGTCAAGGGGCTGGCATAACGACTGACTGGCTAGCGTCAGGATAAATTGACCAGTAGTACTGGTAACTTACCCTGGAAACGCCGTGATGTAATTGAAAAAAATGTTGTAAACGGTTTAAAACACCAACCACCCAACCATCATTCGAACACGTCGATAACTCCAATTTATTTATCGTCACATTTCGACTGTAGTTTTCTTTCACGTACATGTAAACATACCGACACAAAGCCTGTTTGTATCTAGTCTTCTGTTTGGTGTTATCCGGTAACCCCTAAAAATTGCAAACATACAATATGAACAGATCGTTTAGATTTCTGTTCGAAGTAACTACCACCTAGAACGACTAACGTTAGCCTGTCTGTATTGCAATCGGATACTCTCTGATTCCAGCATTATCTCTTTTGTGTACAGTATGTGTAACACGAAACCAAATACCTAATAACACGTGTTATTAGGTCTTTGACGAAACCCAAAAGCAACAATCTGCACTTTGTAGTCCGCAAAGATATGTTCCATCTTCATCGTTTAGTAACAGAAATATCGTGGAACACTTTTGAATAAAACTTCATTAAATTACACGATATATATGTTTGCGTTACGAAAACGAATTTCATGTCTTTTTGTATCTTGGAACGGTCCATACACAGTCTATGACCTATTACATCATCAATATGTAAATGTGAGTTTTACTGTAAATAGTTGAAAACACTATGGCAAAAGGATAAATTGCTCTTTATGAGCGGTTTGTTCTTTTGCCACAATATTTTCAAAAATCGTCTCCTGCAGAGGCATCAGAAAGCGTCTACATGTGGAGAATGGTTAATATGTAAGATATATAGGATCTGACATGAGTTGTCATTTCATATAAAGTTTTATTAAACGAGTTCAAGAAATGTGTTATTTAGCGAGCCTCTGGCGAGCTTAATAACACATTTCTTGGACGAGTTTAATACAAGTTTATGAAATGACAATGAATGTCAGACTCTTTTTATCACATGACGAAACACAAAAAAAAAATCGTCCCAACATGTATTACTTAATAAACTGTTAACTAATCACACAACAAAATGTCCCTTTACCTCGTCCATCTATCATGAAGTTTGTGTTTACCCAGGGACAATATATACACGGTCCCTGGTTTACCGGATACACGATCTCAGCCATTTTGTAAACATTCGCGGATGAATACAAACATAGTGATTCGGTCATGTTATATTGCACATGTGACATATAAAGAAATACGTATTGGTTATATTAGATCGGATACAAGCATTGTCATGTGATAAACAATTATATTCCCATTGGTTTCACACCGTGATTCTTTTTAGCCGAGGTCAAAACAAAAATGCAATGACACCGTTTTCGTCCGAGGAGAGTCGTTTATCTTTAACCCTTTCCCTCAAATAGACGCTTTCTGACGCCTCTGCAGCAGACGGCTTTTTGGAAACATAGTGACAAAGGAAGAAATTGCTCAAAACGAGCAATTTCTCCTTTTGCCACAATGTTTTCCACTTTTTGTCATAGATTATCAATTCAATTAAAGAGATTTTCTATTTTTTGACAAATTATGTTCAAGGTCGTCTGCTGCAGAATTGTCGTATGAGGGAAAGGATTAAAACAGTATTTATTTTGAACTATTGATGTTTTGTATTCCGCCGGTTTGTCAAATTGACAATATAGAACAAATCATAAGGTGTTTCGTCGTATTCTTTAAACTAGTATAAATTTGATATCATGACTTAACAACTATTTGCAAAAAAGTCTTGTTAGATAATTGACGGAGAACAATGTGTCGGAAAAGCAGAAATAATTGTTGTGATCAATCCGTGACCGTCGTCAACAATGACGTTTACAAATCTTCTTCTCTGAAACTATTTGGAAGATTTGAAAAAAACGTAGTCCATACTCGACAGGAAATAGTAAACGGATTGTTAAAAAGAGAAAACAACGGAAGTTTTGGTAGGTCGGTCTTGGGGACGAGGGCGATTTTATTGACTGTGAAATAACCCTGAAAAATAAGTAAGCACATTTTGAACTACTGTTAACTTATAAGAAATATGAACAGTCCGTCCACTTAATGTCTGACGTAACAATTTCACTGGACTAGACTTTGAAATTCCTATATAAGCCTTGTATGAGCATAATTTATGCTGACATTGCTTTGTAAAACAAAATCAAATTTTGAGGAGCTATTCTACAGTATTTATCATAAAAACCTAGCCTTCAAATGTTGATGAAAGATATATATTGTAAAATGGAAATGATTCCATTAAACAAGTAACTGGATTGCAAGCAATACCATAGTCCCCTACCGGTTTGCACTAAGTCCAAAAAGGGGCATAACTCATTAAAAAATTGACGAAATCCCAGGAAACGCGAACTTGATCTGTGACACATGATTACAGAGGCATATACAAAATTTCAGCTCAATACCTCAAAGCATGTAGAAAAAAAATGCGGAAAACGAATATTCTAAGTCCAAAAAGGGGCATAACTCATTAAAAAATTGACGAAATCCCAGGAAACGCGAACTTGATCTGTGACACATGATTACAAAGGCATATACAAAATTTCAGCTCAATACCTCAAAGCATGTAGAACAAAAGTGCGGAAAACTGATTTGCCGGACTGACTGACTGACGGACGGACTGACGGACGGAGTGCAAACCTAATAGTCCCCTTCGGCACGCCGGTAGGGGACTAAAAATAACACATTTATAGGGGTTTTCTCTCTTATATAGTTATTCTGTCCAATTTGTATAATATCTGTCTCCTGAAAACACTGTTGAAAAGGAAGGCATTGGTCTTATGATGTGATGTGTTGGAGATATATTTGCTAACCGTCATTTACAGGTTTCAAAATAACTAATCTTAAACATATGACAATTCTGCAGCAGACGACTTTGAACATATTTCGTCAAAAAATAGAAAATCTCTATAATTGAATGGATAACCTATGACTAAAATTGGAAAATATTGTGGTAAAAGGAGAAATTGCTCGTTTTGAGCAATTTCTTCTTTTGTCACTATGTTTTCAAAAATCCGTCTGCTGAAGAGGCGTCAGAAAGCGTCGATATGAGGTAAAGGTTTAAGGCGAAGCAAACTCCATTTATGTATACGTGTACTACAGGTAGGGTAAGTAGGACTTAAATAGGTTTTTAGAAAACACTGTTGAAAAGGAAGTCATTGATCTTATGATGTGATTTGTTGGGGATATATATGCTACCTACATTTACAGTTTTCAAAGGAATTTAACTTAAGCGACGCAAACTCAATTTAACTACAATTAATAGACTACAATTAAGTAGGCTAATATGCTTTAGGTTTTCTGTAGACACTATTTAATACCTTCGTCACATCTTACGGTCACGCACGTAGTTGACCGTAGTTGGGGATGACCGTAGTTAACCGTAGTTAAACGTAGTTATAAATGTAGTTTGAACTTCAAGAAACCCATGATTTGGCCGTAGTTAGGAAAAAATAATTCCACATGTTCAAATTATCTCTACGGTGAGCTTGGATAACAAGACCATACTGTGACCATAGTTTGAACGTCGTTGATCCTACTTGACCGTATTTCACACGTAGTTCAACGTAGTTCTCCGTAGCTTCATGTAGTGATACCCTAGTTAACCCTAGCCATTATGCTCGAACCTATACTTCATCCTACATCTACCCAGTTGACCGTATTTGACCCTACCTGACCGTAGTTCACACGTAGTTCATCGTATTTGACCGTAGCTACACGTAGTGATACCCTAGTTAACCCTAGTCATTAGGTTCGAACCTACTGCACATTACTTCTGCCCAATTGACCGTATTTGACCCTACTTGACCGTAGTTCACACGTAGTTCAACCAGGGACAGCTACGTCCCTGGTTCAACGTAGTTGTCCGTAGCTACACGTACGTAGTGATACCCTAGTTAATCCTAGCTATTATGCTCGAACCTTCTTCAACCTACTTCTACAGGGCACTACGGTGAACGGGTATCACTAAACAGAGTCTGGTAGAGTCCGGTAGAGTCTGGTAGAGTCTGGTCGTCAAATATCCCATTATATCACTGTTTTGTTGTGTTTCTGTATTGAAATGAATAAAATAAAGTGCTATTGTATCATATAAATAAAAATAAAAAAGGTATTTGCCTATTTTAGTTCATTTTCGAGTGAATATAGAAATATTATATGCGTGAACACGGACACTGGTAGAGTCTGGTCATTATTAAGCAATAAATACAAATTTTTATACGATTTTTAAGTTATAAAAAGTTTAATTTGATTTATATGTGTCATACTATATATTTATTTCTTATATTATTTCAGCTGATAATCGGGAAAATAGTGGAAGATTGAGGATTTTTAACGATAACATTGTGTTTCGTAAATCAAAATGGCTGACGTGAAATTTCTGTTTATAATGCGGCAATATCGTACATCTTGAACGAGTAATACACAAAATTCTCTCTCTATTATGGGCCAACTAATTGATTAGGTGTGATCAACAGATTAGTGTTATAATTACCAATATTTTAAATGTATGAAAACTACTTGGTTGGAATAATTTTATGTTTTATATGTCATTAACATTAATTAAAACAAATGCTTAGAGAACTATATACTTACTTAAAAGTAATTGAGTTGTAAACATCGATCAGAGTAAATTAATTCTTTGTTCCGACGAAGAGTTTTCGACTTGTAAAGCCATTGACATATGTTTCCCACAAACTACAAGAGTCCTTTGTGCGAAACATTTGAAGGATAATGCGGTAAATCAACTCAGTAAGTGTCTTCCTCAACCTGAGGTTAACCGCATATTTGTAAACTCTTCGGTCCTAATGGTATCTTAAGTGCTGAAACTGCAACCTCATTCACAGAAATGAACTAAGAAGTATCCAATACACATCCAAATTTGACATATTTAGAATGGATACTTACCAATTTGGAGAAGCATATGTTTCTCCCCAAACTCAAACATCCCTGGCTACCACAACAATGGTTTAATAATGCAAATGAGTCATACAACCATGTTATCAAAAGGACGACAAACTGGGTAGTCCAGAAATTGCCCGACATGATAGAAAAGTTACAATAACTTGAACAGTGTAAAACTCTAAATGTGAGAGGCGCATTGCACAAATTGGGTAAATATTGTTTGGCGACACAAGCGTCGGTGCTACAACGCCTGAAAAATTGCAAAACATACTCAATTGAAAATAAAACAAAACAAATTCATGTAAAAAGGACTGCCTATTTTAGCTGCACACCAACAACAATATATTTTTTATCAAGCATTCGCTAATACCTGTATGTCAGTTGTACATTAGACATTCTCAACAAAAATTCCTCTATATCTGTCTAGAATGTTAACGCTAGGACAAGGTTTAAATTTGAGTACTGGGTATGTCTCCAGGAAGCAGACATAAAGAAGCGGAAAATATAAACCAAAAACAATGAATAAAAATGGAGCTCTGTGTAGGGTCTTTTTTGTTAACCAAAAATGAGATCACGTCACCAATTAGAAACGAATTGAATCAAACACACCTTAATCTTGAGGATACAAAATAAACCGGCATACATCTGTTAGAGATTCGGGTTGAGACAAATGTGTTAAGGGAGAATTCCTGGTTTGTCATTTGCGTATTACTCGATTTAATAGCGAGCTGGCAGGGGAAGGGCTCTACATTGACTTGTAGGTTTCGCGGGTAATGTTGGCCCCGGATTCACATGTCGGCAATGTCTGCATGCTAAACAAGCGCTGTGAGCAACCTAAGCTAGCACGCTCAACAGTGGTGCAGACACGGCCGGTAGCTGGGTGCTGCTGCTCGGCCATGCTTTGAATCTCTATCAAATGAATGTACATAGAACCAAAATCATAAAATAACAAATCCAAAAAATGCAGCTCTGTGTAGGGACTTTTACGGCTCTATTTTGGTAACCTAAACCATAGAATAAATTCCCAAAATTATATAATATAGATCCAAACATGAATTACTTTTAAGTAGGTATATATAGCTCTCTAAGTTTTTGGTTTAATTAACGTTAATGACATATCAAACATAAAATTATTCCAATCTAGTAGTTTTCATACATTTAATATCTTGGTATTGTTATAATATAATTATAACACTAATCTGTTGATCACACCTAATCAATTAGTTGACGCATAATAGAGAGAGAATTTAGTGTATTACTCGTTCAGGATGTGCGATATTGCCGCATTATAAACAGAAATTTCACGTCAGCCATTTTGATTTACGAAACACAATGTTATCGTTAAAAATCCTCAATCTTCCACTATTTTCCCGATTATCAGCTGAAATAATATAAGAAATAAATATATAATATGACACATATAAATCAAATTAAACTTTTTATAACTTAAAAATCGTATAAAACTTTGTATTTATTGCTTAATAATGACCAGACTCTACCTGTGTCCGTGTTCACGCATATAATATTTCTATATTCACTCGAAAATGATCTGAAATAGGCAAATACCTTTTTTATTTTTATTTTTATGATACAATAACACGTTTATTCATTCATTTCAATACAAAAACACAACAAAACAGTGATCAAATGGGATATTTGACGACCAGACTCTACCGGACTCTACCAGACTCTACCAGACTCTGTTTAGTGACACCGCGGTGAACTACGGTCAACTACGTGCATGACTGTAACATGTGAAAAGGAAGGCGTTGTTTGCGTCTCTCCACATTGTTTCCATTTTGTTTGATGCGAATAAATAATATTGCCCAGTATTTGTTTTTTTCAAAATGAATGAGAAAATATAAAGGAAAATTTAAAGCAGTTTCGAAGTTATAGACCATCAAAGTCTCACTTCCGTTTCCATGTCTTTCTGGTTTAGACCAACCCGTTTACATAAACAAGAACGAAAACCAGGAACTGTTTTAGCAAAACAATTTTTCAATATTGGATGAAAAAAAAAGGCAAATGATTTTTTTATATAAAGATATTGTACAGTTCCATAATTTTTATTCTTTTTGCCGGTTGGTTTATCTCAGATATAATAATAGTCAAAGGTTCGGCTGAATTATTTGCTTGTAGACTCTGCACGTTTTCTCATCGATTCGTGCAAATATATTGTTGGATGACAATTTAATTGCTTTCTTGTCGAACATAACAATATATGCCAATGAGCGGAGGGTGATCTATCGTTGGTATGGCTTAATATCTGTAACTTATGTTACAGATATTATTATTTAAGAATTGCTGAACTTAATGAAACGGAATTTTAGTTCCAAACGAAAATCATGCCTCTGAAGTGTCACTCACCCGTAGCTAACACTATAACCTGCATTATATTATCATTTGCTTGGCATTTCGATGACTTGTGTTGTACCATGCCCTCTTAGCAGTTGCACCATTTTTGCTGCATAGCATCCATGTCTTCGTGAAAATGCTATGAAGCACACCAATGACTTCCTAAAAAAACCAAGCCCATGTTTTAAGCCAGATAATTTGTATCTTACTCGCATCATGGTTCTTGGTCTATTTAATTTACCATACGGGTTGATTATCTGGCATATCAAGCGAAATGGTCAGTTTGTAACCGGCTAGTCATTTTTGTACTTAATATGCCCTCTTTTCTGTAGGCTATACTGTCATCTCTGTACTTCTGTGTCAGAAGGTCTATATTGGTCGCCCCGGATGTTCAGTTTCCTTCTTATTGGATTTTGTGATGTAAAGTACATTGATTTCTCAGTCAATACTTCGCCAGATCTCGACTTCGACATTAGTTTCTTTCAAACACCATTCCGGGCCCTGGAACAATGTTGCGCCTCATGTCTAACAATCTGACGGTTACAGCATTCTTGAAATACTAAAACAAACATCCAAAGCAGACTCAATCTGTTTATCTGGCACACACTCAACGATCGTGTAGATGACAGTACTGCCTCTTCGATGCAATCAACCCCATTCATGATTCTAAACTCCTTTTTGTGTGACGGTTGATCTGTTTTGAAACAATTACCAGTCTCCCATCCATAAGGCGAGATTCCCGCATGAGCCAGTGTCATATCCTACCCCACTGACCCCAGGTGGAATCCCTTAAATGGCCCCCGGATATTGTTTCAACTTAAACCACTCCTCTCCTTAGGCTAACATGATATTCCCTGAATTCAAACAGGTACTCAGATGTTTTTCCCCGAACTCTCACGGGTACTACAATTCTACTGAAAGATTCTCTTGCCAATGTTATCTTATCCTGGCTCTGGACTATACCTCCTTTGTAACGTGTTCATGGTTACCCACATCTCAGTGGGAAATGATTGTCCATTGGTCTTACTCTCTTCCCCTGCAATTTAGTCCCAGGACACTCAGCGCACCTCAGCCTCCGGCTCGTCTTTTTGTCCACCAAAGCCTGGGACGCAAAGTGATCCTGTAATCCGTATAACGGTTTTGAGTGTTCTACACGCCAGATCGTCTTTTTGTCCCCCAGCGTGTCTACTCCAGGGCATCTTCGATTCTGTCTCAGCTGCTCGTCGGCTCGTCGTTTTGTCCCCCAACGCGCAGTGTTGATCCAAACCCAAGCCTCCCTTGAACCGCATTGTCTTTGAAGCAGCCAATGGAATCGCCTCACCACTTCTCCGGAAAAAGGGGCCCACTGAGCCTCTACTCGCTTACAATAGGTATAGCCACCACAAGGTAACTCTTCAATCTTTACATGACTAGAATAGTGCGAACACATGTCGGCCATAGGCTTCCTTGATAATGCATCCGCATTCCCATGCTCTTTTCCAGGTCGGTATTTAAGAATCATATTGTACTGTGATAATTCTTCCAACCATCTTGCTAACTGCCCCTGTGGTTCTCATAGCCAAAAATAAACATTACCTCAATCCTTTCCCAGGTCAGTATCTCCCAGAACTGTGTCATCTGCCACCGGCTCGTCTTGTTGTCCCCCAGTGAACAGAGACCAGTTACCAGAGTTACTTCCCTTCTACCTTGTCTTAGGGTTCTGCTTTCCCAGGTCAGTATCCCCTAGAACTGTATCATCTGCCACTGGCTCGTCTTGTTGTCCCCCAGTGAGCAGAGACCAGTTACCAGAGTTACTTCCCTTCTACCTTGTCTTCTCCGCCGGCTTGTCTTGTCTCCCAGCGGGCAATGACCAGTCCCCTGCTATTGAGGCATGCTTGAATCGTTTTCAGTGTCATAATTGGTTGCTGTACCAGTACTGTAAAATCTCTCGGAATTCTTTCTCGTCAGTTAACAAATGGTTAATAGTCATAGTCATCCCGTCATATTAACACGGGTCCCCATGACCACCAATCCACAAGTTCATGGTAGATACGTTGAGCCCTTGTCAACTGCACTTGGAAAATGAAGACTGGAACAGTTGGCATTGTTCATTTCAACTTCTTTTGATTACTATCATTATTTCATTTGCTTCGGCAATATCCAGTGCATCCGCAGCTGTAATATCCATGCAAGCGTCATGATACTATTCGGCACAGTAATCGCATTGTATCATGACACGTCCTTGTCATGGGCTTCTTACAGTGGCACTGAATTACCTTAGCTATTAAGGATATCTCTTAAACCTAAAATAATGACAGCAACTATGTTTGTCAGGACAGTTCAATAGAATGGAAATAGTTGTCTCTTTTACTTAACTCCTACCCCCCTCTTTCTCTTTTTGAGCTTGCATTAGGCCTTAATTTGTGAAAACAAAAATACCCTCAGTCTCGTGCATTTAAACGGCCTGGGCATTCTTAAACACTGCCTATTGATGCCCATTGCAATAACACAGGCGTTGTTTGTAATACGCTCGCTATGTACACATGCAAACCAAGCACTGCTACGGATGAATAACACATTTTCGGTGGCTAAAATACAATTCCAAACAAGTTTCCAAAATTATAATAATAAATAAATGCTAAAAGCTGCCTGACTATTGGTTACAGGGACCAATTAACTTTGAAAAGCTTCATTGCAATTATTATCCATTAAATTAGCCACCAGGGTTTAATGCAGAACTTCTTTTTTCCATGCTGTTTTCAAAATGGTCACCTCTCTCTCCTTCCCCAAATTTTTTGGAAAACAACAAAATGGAACAAACTTACATGGGTTCTGCTTCACTTCTGACACCATTGAAGTGTCACTCACCCGTAGCTAACACTATAACCTGCATTATATTATCATTTGCTTGGTCTTAAAGAGTCTTGTCTTGTCTCAGTCATCAGTCTAAGTAACACACGTCTGTACTGCTTAGCTGCCTTGGTCCAAGTGGGCCATGTAAATGTCACATGGTTGGCTGGTTCCTCTAAACTGGGAACCAGAGTTTTCTGGACATAAACAACTGACCAAAAGGAATGGTCTAAAACACAAAGGACAAAGTAGACTTTCACTACACATCTTTCCTATTTATGGAGTGTCTTCGGGATAATTATTTAACCCAACATGTTAAAAGTTATACCAGATATAGGGATGGCCAAGACCCTAGTTGCCTTGACTTGAATATGAGTGGCAGTGAAAATATAATAAATAATCGGAAGTTAGGGGATAAACTTGGGGCAAGTGATCATGTGAGTCTTATTTTTGATGTTGATTGTGGATTAGACAGAGAGGTATTGCAGAAACCCAGACTGAATTTTTATAAAGGAGATTATACAAAAATACGAAAGTATCTTAAACAAGTGAATTGGGATGTAATGTCTCATATGAATGTTGAAGAGTCATGGTTATTTTGCATAAACAACATAAATCACTGTATTGACAATTTTATAATAATGATGTGTTAAATTATTTTTTCGCTTCTGTATTTACAAACGAAGGAGATTCAGATTTACCTCATTTTGAGAAGAAAGTTGATGATAATGACCTTATTAATCAAGTTGATATCAAACTACTTAAAATACTTAAACAGCTGAAAACATTAAATACGTCAAAGTCCTGTGGACCTGATAACTGTCATCCTTTTTTCCTGAAGGAAAGTGCAGAAGAAATCTACCTTCCATTGTACGATATATTCCGTAAGACTCTCGATACTGGAATAGTTCCATTGGATTGGAAAAAAGCGAATATAACATGTATATTTAAGAAAGCAAATAAATCAGAACCTGGAAATTATAGGCTAGTCTCACTTACTTCTGTAGTTTGTAAACTACTTGAGAAAAGTATTAGAGAAGAAATTGTAAATCACATGTCGAGACATAACCTACTGTCAGATAGTCAATTTGGGTTTAGAAAGAATAGAAGTACAATTTTACAACTATTGATAGTTATGGAGGACTGGGCTGAGGCCGTAGATAATGATTTACAGGTAGATACGGTATATTTGGATTTTAGAAAGGCCTTTGATAGTGTGCCACACCGTAGGCTAGTACAAAAATTGGAGGGTTATGGGATATCAGGGAATTTACTTAATTGGTTAAAAAGCTTCCTTAACCAGAGACAACAACGTGTGGTGATAAGTGGCAACTGTTCAGAATGGAATGATGTCATATCTGGAATACCCCAGGGATCAATACTAGGCCCGATTTTATTCATCATTTTTATAAATGACCTACCAGAAATAGTGGGGAGTGTTTGTCGTTTATTTGCAGACGATTGAAAACTATATACAAATATTTAGGCTGTGTCAATGGAGTAAAGACTGGTTACTAAGTTTTAATATTCAGAAATGTAAAGACAAAAGGTAGACAAAAGGTAGGTAGTAAACAATACAGTACTTGTCTAGACGATTATTAGGAAAACAGTAACTTCGTACCCTCTATATTTCGGTAATTTCATAGCTCTCAGTAGTTCTTAGTTGCTCTAACTAGCTCTTAGTAGCTCTTATAGTGGCTTTTAGTAGCACCCGTCAGAACTGTTTAAATAAGTCTCCAGAAAGCAGAAATTGAGCGTGATAAATTTAAGCTGAAACCTTGTTTTGCATTCAATGTAAAATAAATAATTTTAAAATACAGTCACACCAGTGTTTAAAGACCACCCATCTTGTCCATGGGAAGTGAACAATCTGGTCTTTGTTGACAGGTGGTCTTTAATTGCAAGGTCATTTAAACAGAAAATGAGTATTCAGGAAACTAAAAGTATGGTCGCTATAGACAGGGAATTGCTATTCCAAGGTGGTCTTTAGCACAGGTTTGACTGTATATACATTTTAAATATATTGTGGTATTTCTAGATGATCCCGTAGAACTCGGGTAAGCACTATATAGGAAAAGGTTGAAAGGGCATGCGCAGGGGAAGCGGCATTATGAAATAGCGCTTGTGAACCCCTTTCGAAAGACATTACTTGGACGCTGAACAGTTAACACGTTCAGGTAGGACGATGATAGATAATTAGTGTAGACTGTAGTTTTACGTACAAGAAGCTGTACCCTCGGAATCTGACCAATACTGTGGATTGCAGGTAAGATTTTACGTTTTACAACAATATGTATAATTTTGTAGAAGACCTTGAAGTGCAATTGGACACTTTTCTATTGAAGTATCAATTTCTTTTTCTCATTGACAGAACTCTTGATGAGATCAACAATGCGGTTGATGGCCCATTACATGCACCATAGTTTTGTAGATGACAACAACAACAACAATGACTGGAATACCACAACATTGAAATGAAGGTGAAATGACCAAACACAAGGTTTTAATTGATAATAACTTCGTAAAAACGTTCAGACTAGGTGATAGCTAGACCAACGGGCTCACAAACAATCAAGTGAAGCCAATAAAACTGAATTAAATCAGATAAAATGGAAAACAGACATATTTTCACAGATAGCCATGCCAAGACTATTCTTACCACCATGAACAATCTACGCAAATTGAACAAACTTTGTGATGTTTTACTGAAGGTGGAGGATAAAGAATTTCCTGCTCACAGAATTGTTCTAGCAGCTTGTAGTGATTATTTCTGTGCCATGTTCACTGGTAATGTAAGTATGAATCTTTATTGAAAAGATTTGGAAGAAATATATTGGAATTATAATTTTGATACAAAGATGTAAATGAACCATCGGGGATAGTGCTTTACAGGGCTACTGATAAGTAACCTTTTTGCTTAAAAAAGCAAAAGAATTGTCAAAAAAAGCAAATCTTTTTAAAATGATGAGTACTCAAAAGCAAATAAAAGTAAATAAAGCAATTGTTTACATTTGTGTTGCTTAAATTGTTTGCATTAAATCAAACAAGATCCGAATGGAATAACAAGTATCTATGGCTTGATGTAAACGAGACAAATACTAAGCTTAGATGTACACTGTGCATACAGATTAAAGCAATTAACTAATCCTAAAAAGTATCTGGATGAATGAAGGATCTCCAAATACATAGATTTGCCAATAATTAGAAGCATTAGTTAAACAAGGTTGAAATATTGTGAGAAATGGAGAGTTTGCTCATTATGTCACAGTCTCCCTTTACTACGAAGATTTCAAGTCATTCAAAAAAGCAATTTCAAAAAAATGATGGGGTTAAATTATCCCTGTAACTTAAATTTAAAAAAAAACCAATTGTCTGAAAAACAATGGTGTAAATACCCAATTCACTGAAAAGATTATCTGTAGCCCTGGCTTTATAATGAACTGACCATGGTGATTGAGTGTATGTCATGATCTGATCTGTTGCATGTGTAATGAGTAAATATTACTACATAGGTAGCCATATTGGCTTAACAGTCAACTCCATGAAGGTTGATTGTGTGCTGTATAATGCCGCTTTCAGTTATATCACAGCGTTTCCTGGGTTATATACGGTACCAGTACTACTGACATCAGCCAGTCAGTCGTAACGATAACCCTGCAACCCTGAATGCCAAGGAAGGCAGCCATTACTACCATTTTCAAAGTATTTAGATGACCCGGCCGGGGATCGAACTAGCGACCCCCTTCTCTCGAGGTGAACGCTCTACCACTACACCACCGAGGAGGCCTCCATGAAGGACCTGGTACACATAATGACATATGTTTTTCTATCAATGCTCATAGCTCTAGATAAGGCAAGTAACCCTTATTTGACATTCAAAACCTATTTTGAGTGGACTCGAAAAAATCACCTCAGTCCTATGATTCTTTTGAGTACCCACAATAAAAGATTTGGATTAGTGATAAGAGAAATAAAGGTAGGGAAAGACCCGCCTTATCTAGTCCTGATTACTTCCGTACATGATGGACAACTTTTTCAACAATGTTTTCTACTGTTCAGAAATTAACTTTTTTGGCTGGTAGCAAGTACTAGCTACATGCTTTGAAAGTAGGTAGCAAACTCATTTTTTAGGTAGCATTTGCAAGATAAACAATTAGTTTTTACATAAACAAGCTTTTACCATTAATTTTATTTATTTAATGACCCGAGATTACTTGTTTAAAATCGATAATTAACATGCATCCACTAAAACGATTGATGGACTTCTTATTGTCTGGAGTAATCTTACCAATCACCTTGACATTTTGTTTCTTTTAACAAATTGATTAAAGAATACGTTTTTAAAGTTGAATACGCACAGATAGGAACAGAAAAATAGAGCGAAATCAAAACTGGGCCATTTTTTTCATGTAGCAAGTTTTTGCTACTAGTAGGGTTAAACTACTATATGACCCCAAAAAAATTGCAAGAAAACGTTTTTTGATGTTTTTCTGTAGCATAAGGTCTGGATAATAACATATCAAAAGTTTACAACAATCGGAATACCAGAAAAGGTATAAATATGACGTCAAACAAAATGGCCGCCAAATCGTTAAAAAGTGCTAAAATCTACTAACATCTATTGAATTTAACAAATTCTCACCACTGTTAGTGTGAACATTAACAATATTATTTAATATCTAATATTAAGCTACATGTAGAATGCAAACGCAAACATCGGAATACCAGAAAAGGTAAAAATATGACGTCAAACAAAATGGCCGCCAAATTGTAAAAAAAGTGCTAAAATCTGCTTACATCTGTTGAATTTAACAAATTCTCCACACTGTAAGAGTGAACATTAACAATATCATCTAATATCTAATATTAAGCTGCATAGAATGCAAACGCCCTGTAACAGCTAGGCTCTATAATATTAGAATAAGGACTAACATTTTTGTACATACGGGACTTAGTCTTCAATTTCGTCATCTTCTGAAACTGGTTCTTGGACCATATTGTCACAGTTACCTTGATATTGGCAATGGCCGCAAGCTGTGGTGCATTCAAGCCCATGTTTTTTGCAGCTACATTTTAGTGTGCTGCATCCTGTAGTGCATCCGCATCGGACCATTTTAAGCAATGCGTCTGGTGCAGGACTAGTATCCATCATCAGTGGAACAAGTGTGTCCCCTTGTATTTTCCAACCCCATTCAGTAGGATCCATGCCGTCATCCTTGCACATCCACTGCATGACCTGTAAGTAAGTTCGTCGAGAGTGAAAGTTTGTGGCAGAGGTTGTTGGAGGAAGTCTTTCGGGATTCACAAATGTCTTTGCTGTAGCCACTTTCTTGCGAAGAACACTATAGCGTAATGACACAAGAGACTCACATTGCGTTCCACTAAACAATGACATCATTGCTCTGCACCCGGTGGTTTCTACAGTAACTTGATCTGCATTTGGTGTACAAAAGATATTTGAACAAGCACGCAAGACAGAATCGCCCTTGACGACATTTTGGAAGACAGACTTCTTGCCGACTCCAAAGATTCTTGAAGTGGTGTCGCAACCAGAGAACGCATGTGCGAATAACAGTGCAGAGCAGACATCATCACCAAGTAACTGTTTCAGAACCTTGATATTATACACATTTGGTTTCTCTCTGTCTTTGTCGGACCGAAAGTAAAGATCATGGCAGTCCTTTGTTCCGTGATAGAGTAGCAAGACTAGCAGATCTGTGTCTTCGCCGATGAGAGTTGTTGACTTGTAGGATGACATTGTAACTGCTGCTTTCACTATATCTACATCTGCATCTCCTTCAGCGTGTATGACATGGCAGTCTTTCTGTCGCAAGCGGTCTGCGATCAGATGGATGAGAGCTTGTTTGTTTATATCATTTGAGAGGAAATCATCCTTTTTCCCAACAAATTTTGTTGCATCTGATATGTTGACCTTATTTATAACTTTAGTTTTCCGACGCTGATGCGTATTGTCCTTTGTACTTGGTCTTTCATTGTATCCATCAAAGACAATGCTGGCCTTCCCATAGAGATCAGATGTGAAAGATGCATAAGTATCGGCAATTGAACTGTAGGTGCTTCCTTCCTTCCAGTTCAATCGATGTAGAAGTGAACCTCCATCAAGGACGTAGTGATCAGTCTTTGGAATGGACTGAATTACAGCATCATCTGATGAAGTGACATGGATTCGTATGGCGCCCAGAAGTTGTGCTTTATCTGGCTTCCGTAAAATAGACTTGGCTTCAAACAAAGATGGCGGGTATGGCGAAAGTTCATACTTCATCACCTCATCTAGACAGAGATCTCCAGACTGCGATACCACCAGGAACCTCTGAAACAACAGAGCTGGATCAATGGTTTGGTCCTCAGCAACCTTGATGGCCCGAGCTGATGCTAGTGTCTTGACTTTAGACTTACGTCTGTACGAGTATGAAAAGACAGATTGTCCTTCCATTTGTTGAACTGTGTCTCTTCCTACAACAAAAAGGTCTTGAACATTTACGTCCTTATCAGCATTTATCCCTGTGATAATGTTTCTTAATGTTGTCTCCTCAGAGAAGGGAGAATGTGGTTCAAGCGTGGTTGCAAGTTTGATCAAGTCCGCCCTGTCTCTCTCCATTCGTGAGGCAGTTGCCTCCTTGTGTTGTTGACTTGTTGTGTACACTGTTTTATTGAAGTCCTGCATGGCAAAGTTGTAAGCCGAGGATATTGGAGCAGACATTGTCCAAATGGCTCGTTGGTGTTCAGTCATGCCACTCCCTCTGGTTAATCCACCTGTACTCTTCAGGGACCGCATCAGAGTCTGTTCAATGACCAAGTCGGAGCCAAGGCCAGCCCAGTACTGATTGGTGCGCCTTATGACATGGAATCCATTACTAAATTTCTGGAACACTGCAGGATTTTCAGTTTCTAACGCCTCCATTTTCTGGAGGTAGAGATATGCAGACTTCAAATAATTGGAGTGCCCAGCAGCAGCAAATATTGGTAAGCACTCAGATATAGCGTGGAGGTGCTTCTGCCACGACCCTGTGCGATCAGCTTTGATGAGCTCCTGTGCAACTCCTAACATTTGCTGGTAGATCAGCCACAGGTTGCTGGTTTTTGAGCTATTGGATAATTCACATTTTTTAGAAGTCATGGCTTTGACAATCTTTTCAATGCAATCTGATTTCAATAATGTGTCCAAATCAATTTCACCGGCCTCCATTAGAGTGTACAGTCTTTCCAGTTCTTGCATGAGATTCTCAAAGTCTGGCTCACCTTCAGTGACTTTGGCTGCAATCTGTTGCGTCAGACACTGACTAACAAGAAGATGTCCGCGAAATGAGCGCTGCACAGCTTTTCCGCTCATCATGTGTACCACTGCGTTTTCACCGTATATCGTCTCCAAGATATATTTGAGGCCACTCCCATCCATTAATGTTCCTATAGCCCCCAACAAATTCATGAATGTGTGGAAGCTCCCTAATAACAGCACAACATCTCGTATTGAACTATTGTCAGGAACCTCGTGTATTATCTCAGATGCTTTCCAAAAAAGTGGCTGGTCAAAAGTGACAACTGGTGGGGCGTTATACTTAGATGCAAGCTTGCAAATAAACTCAAGAGTAGAAAAGATGCATGTCTTGTCGCCAGGGTACATATCGATCATTGGAAGAAAGACTATCGATGACTGTCCAGGGTGCTCATATTGCTTGTATAGTACGTGCATCATTCCTTGCCAATTTGGTACTGGTTGACTGAAGCGAAAGGATAGCTCCCACAATATGTCAATATCATTTACCATATTATCTAGAACTGGCAATGGTTGAAATTTTATACTACGACGTGTGGTGTGCTTAGCGAAGCGATACTCTACGATGTCCACCTTTGTTTGGTCAAGGATGTTTAAATCGGAGAGTTTTCGTCTGAGAATTGTCCGACTGATTTGTTGGCCTGGGGTTACGGCTGCTATCATCCCCATGCCATGGAATGTACCCTTTCCATCTAGGGACACAATGTTGTGGTCGACGTTATCTGCTGCAAATAACAGCATCATATAAGCTATGTTGTTTGTACCTAAAACATCAGGAGCAACTGAAGAGGCGGCGTTTTCCTCAAACCTTTGAACTTCTGTGTATGAGGAGGAATAACCCATAGAAGACAGGGTGTCTATCAAAAACCTTGATCGGAAGTGATGATGCATTTGGACACCGAGCCCCAACAGTTCTGTAACGGCGCTATCACAGACCTTGGACGCACTGCCTGAACAATTGTTTGTCCAATACTCGCTTCTTTCCGATGAGTGTCCTTTCCAACTAGAAGATGTTGAAGCATACAGTGCAAACTAGGTGGAATGTACTGTAAAGCAGATTCGAGTATGAGGTCTGTTGCTTTCGGATATTCATCCTTTAAAGGTGTAACAAGGGTCTTGATATCACTTCTGATGAATTTGGCAGCAGTTTCTATTATCGCTTTCTTATGCTCTTCCTCGTCATCCTTATTTGCCATATTGAAGTAATCGCGTAATATTTGGGTAGTCTTCTCTCGAAATGTCACAATATCATTAAGTCCCTCACCCTCAGCCACGAATAAAGAATCTCCATAGCGTTCCAAAAGTTTGGACTTCAGATACTGATTGCCGTATGGGGCAGAATCAGTATCGTGCAAGTATTCTGTCATCTTACTGGCAAGGTCGGTAACCGTCAATTGTTCCTCATCATTCTCCTCAAAGTAGTGACACGTCATTACAAACGCCTGTTCCTGGTCCGTGTCCTTTGGACGCCCAGCTTTCTTTCGCTTACTACTAGGCCCTGCCATGGTGTGGTTCATAGGAACATCTCGACCAGTTCGAAAATTTGTATCACACGAATGATGGTACAAAGAGTCTGCAGCGTGAAGGTCTTTACTGAAGTATTCAATGCGTCCCTGGATAGTTAAACCCCATTCATCTCTTCGTGTTTTACTGTGTGCCAGTATCTTTTCCACAAAGTTATATGTTCTAACACAACTATAGTTCTCGTAATAAACATTAACTTTGCTCGTTAAAACTTTTTCCCCACAGAATAAGCAGTCTGTTTTACTATCAAATGGTCCGATAGAGAGGCGTGCACTTCTCTTGACAGATGATGTAGAATCAAATTTAGATTTCTTATCTTTTTCAATGTACTTTTTGTTAATATAAGTCGAACGACAAGACTTGTGTACTGTAGTTCCATCTGTTACAGTGATGTTGTTACCTCTCTCTACACTTGCATTATTGATGCCATCAGCTCCTTTTTTACCAATCTTAACTTCATCTTCAGATCCTAATTCTTTCTGACATAAGGGACAGGGTTCTTGATTTGCACTCATTATCAAGCATTGCAATGTATGAAATAGTGTTTGTTTAAAACGAAGTCCAAAATGTGTACAATACGTGTTTACCTAACGGCTACCCTCGTATTTATCCCCTAATAAGTAGATTTTTAGCCATTTTTAACGATTTGTGTGACGTCATATTTAGACCCTTTCTGGTATTCCGATTTTGGTAAACTTTTGATATGTTCTTCTCCAGACCTTATGCTAAAGAAAAACACCATAAAACGTTTTCTTGCAATTTGTTTGGGGTCAGCGCATTTATTTCATAGTTTGACCCTCCTATACTGACTTTTCTGGCAGGTAGTAAATTGCCATTTTAAGTAGCAAATTTGCTACTTGCTACTGCTAATTTCGAACCCTGGATAGTAACTCATTCGTGTTCAATGGTGAAAAATAGTTGATATAGAACTCAAATCAAACTGCCGCTAATAGAAGATCAACCCTTTCTCTGAGACAGTTGCCTTTAATGTTTTAACCCTTTCCCACATACAGGCGCTTTCAGAAATCCCTGCAGCAGACAGCTTTTGGAAATATTGTGGCAAAAGGAGAATGATGTCATATCTGGAATATTTTTGACTCAATGTTTTTTATAGACAACTGCTGCAGATTTGTTGTATGTGGGAATGAGTTAAGCCTCAGGTAACTTTGGGAAACACCATGGGAAAAGACAAAATTTGCTCGCAATTTGTAATCAATATAGGTTAACTTTGAAAACATCATGGATAAAATAGCAAATGTTTTCGCTGTTTTATGAAAAATAACTCCCAATTTTCAACTCGTTTTTTTCACAGATATTTTGAGAGCTTCAGTGATGTAGTGGTAGAGTGCCAGCCTAGGATGCGGGAGGTCCTGGGTTCAATCCCCAGCCGGATCATAAAAATAGTGGTAATGGCTGCCCTCCTTGGCGCTCAGGGTTGCAGGGTTAGCATTACAACTAACTGGCTGGTGTCAGGATAAATGGACCAGTAGTACTAGTTACATACCCAGGAAATCTTTGATATAACTGAAAACAATGTTGAAAGTTGCATAAAACAACAAACAATGAATCAATCATTTCTCAGATATTTTCATTTCAAAACAGATAAATTTAAAAAACATGTCCAATAAGGCAAATGGTATTTTTTAGATCTGTTCTATTTTAGTTGTCAGAAACAGACCAGGAAGTTGTGGAGCTTCATGAGATATCAGCTGCTGTCATGGAAGTGTTGTTAGATTTTGTGTATACAGAGACAGTTAATGTCAGCGTAGAGAACGTACAGGAGCTACTGCCCGCTGCTTGTCTTCTACAACTAACAGGTAAAATCTATTGGCTTCATACAATTATGATATTTAATCCTTTTCCTGATATAGACGCTTTCTGATGCCTCTGCAGCAGACGACCTTTTGAAAACATAGTGACAAAAGAAGAAATTGCTCAAAACAAGCAATTTCTCTTTTTGCCACAATGTTTTCCACTTTTAGTCATAGGTTATCCATTCAATAATAGAGATTTTCTATTTTTTTACAAAATATGTTCAAAGTCGTCTGCTGCAGAATTGTCGTTTGGGGGAAAGGTTTAACCCACAAACAAAAAATCTGCAGCAGGCGTCTACCAAAGCATCTAGGAAAAAGAAAAGAAATAAATTATATAAATTAATTATTTTTGAAAAGGGATGAAGACATTGTGGCAATGGAAAATGGTCATCATTTTTTAGCAATTTCTTTTTCTGCCACATATTCCAAAAAGTGTCTGCTGCAGATTCACAAGATGCATCTGCAATAGGAAAAGATTACTCCTTCCTTTCCCACTTGTTGACTCGTTTTGATACATTTGTACATTTCTTAATTAAACATTTTGTGGCAAATTGAGATTTTTTTATGATGAGTGATTTCACATTTTTGCTAGAATGTTTTCAACTTTATTTATTTATCAGACTGTTAGTTACACAGAATTTCTATATTTTTGTCAAGGCGGTTTCAAAGATTTGTTGTATGTGGGAAAGGGTTGAATAGTGAGTGTACATTATGTCATGTGATGAATAGTTGCTTTATTTGTAATGAATGTTTATTGAAAGATGGTGAAAAAAGAAGGATATTAGCAATGTTTGTGTGAGGGAGGTATGTGATTTGTTAAATAAAAATATACTTGTAGGGTTATTTTTGTTTTTATGACATTTTACGCCACTTTCAACAATTTGTCAGTTATATCACAGCACTTTCTTGGTAAATTATCAGTTGAACCGGACAGGGATGGAACCCGCAACCTCTCGCATCTGAGTTTGATGCCTTACCACTACACCACCAACGTGGTCTGGGATAAATGACAGAAAGTTTAATTTTGATAATAAATAAAAGGTTGAGATGGTATAACTACAAGAACCATACTAGTTGTGAATATTTGATCTACTGGTTTCGGCCAATTAATAGGCCTTCATCAAGATATAGTTTAATTTTGATGTAATAAATGAGCTTGTGTAAAATCGGATTGACCTGTGCATCCACATAATCTGATCAAGATCTACACTGTTCACATAATAGCTTGTTAGAAGATTCCGCAACTTGTGTGGATTTTGATGAGAATGAGCAGGTGGACAAGATGATCCATTATTCAGAAATGTCAACTTGTACCTTTGTTCATGTATTGACTAATATATCTTAGCATGGAGCCAGGATCATTTGACCCTTTCCAAAATACAGATGCTTTCTGACGCCTCTTCAGCAGATGACTTTTGAAAACATTCTAATAAAAGGAGAAATTGCTAAAAATGAGAAATATTCCCTTTTGCGACAATATTTTCAACTCTATTCATAAAAAAAAAAAACCTGCTTCCTTTCATAGAAATTTTCAACATTTTGATCTAGATTATGGCAAAGTCATCTACTGCAAATTTGTTGTATGCGGGGAAGGGTTAATTAATTCCAAAGGTATTTTGCTTTATTACAGGAGTCAGACAGGCTTGTTGTGCTTTTCTTGAAAAACAATTAGACTACACAAACTGCCTTGGTATCAAGATTTTTGCTGAACAACATTCGTGTGACATACTGCTGACTGCTGCGGAATCCTACAGTTTACGTCACTTTGAGGAAGTCGTGGAATTTGAGGAATTCAAATCACTGCCAACCGATGAAGTGGAATATTTACTGAAAAGCAATGAACTTCAGGTGTTTAACCCATTCCTTCATACGACAATTCTGCAGCAGACGACTTTCAGCATATTTTGTCAAAAAATAGAAAATCTCTTTAATTTAATGGATAACCTATATCTTAAAATGGAAAACATTTGTGACAAAAGGAGAAATTGCTTGTTTTGAGCAATTTCTTTTTTTCTCACTGTTTTCAAAAAGTCGTCTGCTGCAGAGGCGTCAGAAAGCGTCTATATGAGGGAAAGGATTAACCCTTTCCTAGATATAGACGGTAACACCTATGCAGCAGATCTCTGCTTAAAAAATTTTTGGAAAAGAAAGAATTGCTAAAATTCAGCAATTTCTTTTCATTGATTTCATACTTAACCCTTTCCCACATACAACAAATCCATGGCAAACAATTCTCTAAAACAAAGCGGGTAAAAAATGTTTAAATGAATATGTGATTATTAAATAAAGTTGAAAACAATGTGGCAAAAGGAGAAATTGCTCATGATGAGCAATTTATCATTTTGCCGCAATGTTTTCAACTGTAATTAACAAAATTGTTCTTATAATAGAATGATATAGGGGATATTGTAGGTTACAGGGTTCTTTGGGCCTTAAGACACATACAAATCAACCACTGGAAGTTTTAGAATCAGTAGCAATTATTGTACATTTGTGTTCTTGTATAATCTGTATTTTGTCAAATTGGTTCTCCATAGACATCCAGGATACTTGGAGGATATGATTGATTTATTGATTGATTGATTATTATATTGATTTATAAATGGCAGTTTAACACTAATTTTTAAATAAAATGCAGTCATATCATGGCGGTCTGTTCACCTATCCGTGTGTTTCCTGGCTTTTTCACACCAGCACTCCACGCATGAGTCTATCCAAGCAACTATCTGCTTTTCCACATAGAATGTTAGTCCATTTGTGGAAGACAATTGACATTTGTTGCATTAACTTTTGTCAAATGTCGGATAGAGTATTGTCCAAGGTGGGGTTCAAACTCCCAACCCCTGGATTGACAGCCTGTATCGCTAAGAACAGAGCTACCTGGGCTCAGCTTGAAGGATATGAATGCAAAAAAGGGAATTCCTGATCAGAAAAGCAAGTTGATCTGGATATTTGCTAGATGTAATGTCCCAGAAAGTTGCTTTTCCCTCTGACATTACCTATTTGTATTCCATCACTGCACTAAAAGGTATTATATTGCAATGTAGGCAGTTGATTGGGACAAAGCTGTGCGTAAAACTGTTAAGAGAGACAAATGAGGATGTAAACTGGCAGTTGTAATATTACCCCTTTCCCACATGCAGACGCATTTTGATACACATCTGAGGCTGACATCTTTTGAAAACATTGTTGCCATTTTGCCATTAGATTTTCAATTCTTTTCAATAATTCCACTTTCATTAACGCTTTCCCTCATACGACAATTCTGCAGCAGACGACTTTGAACATATTTTGTCAAATAATGGAAAATCTCTATAATTGAATGGATAACCTATGACTAAAAGTGCAAAACATTGTGAAAAAAGGAGAAATTGCACGTTTTGTGCAATTTCTTCTTTTGTTAATATGTTTTCAAAAAGCCGTCTGCTGCAGAGGCGTCAGAAAGCGTCTATATGAGGGAAAGGGTTAATAGAGCTTTTGTACACTTTTGCATAGACAAATTGTCCGCTGAAGAGTGTACATGTGTATGGTGGAACAAAATTATGGTATCACTGTTAAAAAGGACAATTCACAACAATCAGTCAATTGACCCTTTGTCTATTTCTTCTTTACATCACATCTGTTAACCCTTTCCCTCATATAAACGCTTTCAGACGCCTCTGCGGCAGACGGCTTTTTGAAAACATAGTGACAAAAGAAGAAATTGCACAAAACGTGCAATTTCTCCTTTTGCCACAATGTTTTCCACTTTTAGTCATAGGTTATCCATTCAATTATGGAGATTTTCCATGTTTTGACAAAATACGTTCAAAGTCGTCTGCTGCAGAATTGTCGTATGAGGGAAAGGGTTAAGGAAAGGTTGAATGAGAAAAAATAGAAAACATGATTAAGGTACAAAGATGAAAGCATTGTAGAAAAAAAGAGATATTGTCTGTATTAAGAAATTTGTCCCTTTTCCCATAATGCTGTTAAAAGTTGTCTGGTGTCAAGTGTCGTCTGTATTGTGGAAAGAGATTTATCAGGTGACGATCATGTGTTGTATTACAGGTAAACAGTGAAGAACCAGTATTTGAAGCTGTAATAAAATGGGTCAAACACGATCCTGAGAGTCGTAAAATGTGGTTATCATCTCTAATGAAGCATGTGAGACTGCCTCTACTGTCTGCTCGCTATATAACGGATGTCGTGGATAATGAGGTTAGTGTCTTGCATTTTTGTTATATTGGGGTTTTACGACGCTTTCAACATTATTTCAGTTATATCACGACGACAGTTCACTTATTCATGATCCCTGGGTAAACAAACAAGTACGAGGCTAGACAATGTGCCTTGCCCATGGGCACTTCCCCTGGTGATGACCGTCATGCCGCGACTGGGGATCGAACCCAGGACACCAAGTTTCAAATCCCCGACGCTAACCACTCGACCACGGCGGATTTTGATAGTTTCTTGGACTTGCAGAAACTATAATTACTGACATTGTGAATAATGAGGTTAGTTTCTTGGACTTGCAGAACCTATAATTACTGATATTGTGGATGATGAGATTAGCTTTTAAAACACACTGTCACATGACCTATTATAGGGATAACTGTGGCAGGCGATGTCCAAGAAAATGTTCTGCTCTCTAACCTTGGAACATTCCTTATCCAGTTAGTAAACTGTTCATGATATTACAGCTTAACCCTTTCCCTCATACCACAATTCTGCAGCAGATGACTTTGAACATATTTTGTCGAAAAATAGAAAATCTCTATAATTGAATGGATAACCTATGACTAAAAGTGAAAAACATTGTGGCAAACAAAGAAATTGCTTGTTTTGAGCAATTTCTTCTTTTGTCACTATATTTTCAAAAAGCTGTCTGCTGCAGAGGCATCAGAAAGCGTCTATATGAAGGAAAGGGTTAATACTTGAAAAACGTTGGGAAAAGTAGAAACCACTGAATGAGTTACAAGTTATAGATGGGTTCTCTGTTTGACTCTTGAAGAATATGTGTAGTTAACTAGCACACTTCAATAAATCCTGCAATTTAATTGATCAATCCTTTTCCACATTAAACAAATCTGCAGCAGGTGACTGTGGAAAATGTCCATGAATTTCCATTAATCAAAGTGGAATTATTAATAAGAGTGAAAAACAGTGTTGTAAATGGGAAAAGTTGCTCATTATGAGCGATTTCTCATTTTGTCACAATTTTTTATTTTTAGAATATCATCTGCTGCAGAGGTCCAGAAAGTGTATATGTGGGAAAGCGTTAATATAGCTAAATTGGGCCTTTTATTGAATGAAACGGCCCAAATATTTAGCATTTTCAATTTTTCATAGGTATTATCAATTTCTAAGCGGGGATGCAGACCGGGTATCAGCCTATTACCAGCCTATTACCCTTTCCCTCATACGACAATTCTGCAGCAGACAACTTTGAACATATTTTGTCAAATCATAGAAAATCTCTTGAATTGAATGGATAACCTATGACTTAAAGTGGAAAACGTTTTGAGCAATTTATTCTTTTGTCACTATGTTTTCATAAAGCCGTCTGCTGCAGAGGTGTCAGAAAACATCTGTATGAGGGAAAGTGTTAATGCTATACATCCACTTACCTATGTTTATTGTTATGCCCCCTTCGAAGAAGTGGGGTATATTGCTTTGCACATGTCGGTGGGTCGGTTGGTTGGTCGGTCGGTCTGTAGACCAAAGCTTGTCCAAGTGATAAGACAACAATGCCTGACCAGTAAATGAACCCTGTTTATTTTGAGGTTGTTGGGTCCAGGGACAAGGTCACAGTGACCTTGAACACAAAAACCTTTTTTAAGCTTGTCCGAGTGATAACAGTGAGTAGTAAAAGACCACTTTACTCTTTCTTATCTGGTCCTCTGCATTCAATATTTCAGATTCTAGTCAAGCGCTGTCATCAATGCCGGGACCTGCTGGATGAAGCCAAAAAGTTTCATCTTCGTCCAGATTTGCGTAGTCAAATGAAAGGAACCAGGTTAAGCCCAAGATCTGGTATGTGTATATGAGTTTGGTTATAAGGCAAAGATAATGTTTATTTCTCAACATGATACTGTCTTTTGGTGTGAAGAAGCTGCTCCAAAATAAGATTATTTACACAGTTTAACCGTTGCCCTCATATAGACGCTTTCTGACGCCTCTGCAGCAGACAGCTTTTTGAAAACATAGTGACAAAAGAAGAAATTCCTCCAAACAAGCAATTTCTGCTTTTGCCACAATGTTTTCCACTCTTAGTCATAGGTAATCCATTCAATTATAGAGATTATTCCATTTTTTTACAAAATATGTTCAAAGTCGTCTGCTGCAGAATTGTTGTATGAGGAAAAGGGTTCAACAAATTGTTCCTGAATTCTCAAATTACCCATATTCAATTTGCCTGTTTATTATTTTTCTTGTTTTGTATTCAATGTGGGTGAATACAGTGTACTTCTTATTGCATTCTGGATCCCACAGGGTTATTTATGGAAATAAAACTTCAGGAATAACGTACAAAATACTATTTTCACAAATCAAGTGATGTTATTCTGGTTGAAATATACATATATATGTTAGAGCGCAATTTATTGTGGCTGTTAAGGATATAGTAATATCCCTGTGTTAACCCTTTCCCTCATACGACGATTTTGCAGCAGACGACTTTGAACATATTTTGTCAAAAAGTAGAAAATCTCTATAATTGAATGGATAACCAAAGACATAAAGTGGAAAACATTGTGGCAAAAGGAGAAATTGCTTGTTTTGAGCAATTTCTTCTTATGACACTATGTTCAGAGCTCTAGATAAGCTTTTTTTTCAGGGGGTCCTTTACCCCCTGATTTTTAATTCAATGCTGATTTTTATACCCCCGATAAACGAAGTTTAGAGGGGGTATATTGGAGTCACCCTGTGGTTGGTCGGTCGGTCGGTCGGTCGGTCGGTCGGTTGGTCCGTTGCGATTTTCCTTGTCCGGAGCATAACTTTAAAACTAATTGTTGGAATTTAATAAAACTTCATAGGATGATAAAACACATTGAGAGGAAGTGCTGTGTACAGGAACCATAACTCTATTTTACCTAAATACAGAGTTATTGCCCTTTGTTACTTTTTCTTGTCCGAAGAATTACTTAATAACTAACAGATGGAATCTAATACAACTACATACAATGGTAGAGCATAATCAGAGGAAGTGCAGTGTACAAGAACCATAACTCTAATTTACATAATTACAGAGTTATTGCCCTTTGTTACTTTTTCTTACTTGTAGAGTCTTGTCCGGAGCATAACTTTAAAACAAATTGTTGGAATTAAATAAAACTTCATAGGATGATACAACACATTGAGAGGAAGTGCGGTGTACAGGAACCATAACTCTATTTTATCTAAATACAGAGTTATTGCCCTTTGTTACTTTTTCTTGTCCGGAGAATTACTTAATAACTAACAGATGGAATCTAATAAAACTACATACAATGGTAGAGCATAATCAGAGGAAGTGCAGTGTACAAGAACCATAACTATAATTTACATAATTACAGAGTTATTGCCCTTTGTTACTTTTTCTTGTTCGTAGAGTCTTGTCCGGAGCATAACTTTAAAACTAATTGTTGGAATTTAATAAAACATCTTAGGATGATACAACACATTGAGAGAAAGTGCGGTGTACAGGAACCATAACTCTATTTTACCTAAATACAGAGTTATTGCCCTTTGTTACTTTTTCTTGTCCGGAGAATTACTTAATAACTAACAGATGGAATCTAATACAACTACATACAATGTTAGAGCATAATCAGAGGAAGTGCAGTGTACAAAAACCATAACTCTACTTTACATAATTACAGAGTTATTGCCCTTTGTTACTTTTTCTTGTTTGTAGAGTCTTGTCCGGAGCATAACTTTAAAACTAATTCTTGAAATTTATTAAAACTTCATAGGATGATACAACACATTAAGAGAAAGTGCGGTGTACAGGAACCATAACTCTATTTTACCTATATACAGAGTTATTGACCTTTGTTACTTTTTCTTGTCCGGAGAATTACTTAATAACTAACCGGTGGAATCTAATAAAACTGCATACAATGGTAGCATAATGAGAGGAAGTGCAGTGTACAAGAACCATAACTCTTATTTACATAATTACATAGTTATTGCCCTTTGTTACTTTTTCTTGCCCGGAGAATTATTTAATAACTAACAGATGGAATCTAATAAAACTACATACAACGGTAGAACATAATCAGAGGAAGTGCAGTGTACAAGAACCATAACTCTAATTTACATAATTACAGAGTTATTGCCCTTTGTTATCCAAAAATGAACAAAACAAGAATAACCCGATCCATAACATTGTCCTTTTAAGGTGGGATTTCTAAATAGTTCACAACCTTTCCTATCAGGGTGGCGTTCGGGGGTATTAATCACATTCAGTGATAGTTCTAGTTAAAATTGAATTCTGAAAAATTAAAAAATGTATATTTATTGCAAACTATGGTCGCATAGCTGTATTTGTTTAGCAAATATATTACCCCCGTTGGGATTTTCTCTTCGCGTAAAAAAAAGTAAGCAATGATGGGGTATCCGCCGCAGAATCCTTTTTTAATCGTCCAGATTTATTAATTTTCTTTTTTGACGCCATTTTTAGCTCACCTGAGCTTTGGTCAAGGTGAGTTATTGTGATCGCCTATTGTCCGGCGTCCGTCGTGCGTCGTCCGTCAACTTCTTCTCCTCAGTAACCAGTGGGTCAATTTGGATGAAACTTCTCAGAAAGCATCCTCTCAATGACCTCACCAGAATTCCTTCAAATTTTTGGGATCCATGCAAAATTCTGGTTTCCATGGCAACGAAACCGAAAAAACTTCAAAATTGTTCTTCTCCTAAAATGGTTAGCAGATTTTCAAATAATTTTGTAGAAATGTTCCTTAGATGACCCTCTATCAGATTCCTTCAAGCCATGTTGATTGGTCGAAAAACATGGCCGCCAGGGGGGGCGGGGCTATTTTGCCTTATATGGCTATAGTGAAAACTTAAAAATTCTTCTCCTCCGAAAGTGTCAGGCCGATTTTCAAATAGTTTTGTAGAAATGTTCCTTGGGTGACCCTCTATCAGATTCCTTCAAGCCATGTTGATTGGTCGAAAAACATGGCCGCCAGGGGGCGGGGCTATTTTGCCTTTTATGGCTATAGTGAAAACTTAAAAAATCTTCTCCTCCGAAAGTGTCAGGCTGATTTTCAAATAATTTTGTAGAAATGTTCCTTGGATGACCCTCTATCAGATTCCTTCAAGCCAAGTTGATTGGTCGAAAAACATGGCCACCAGGGAGGGTGGGGCTTTTTTGCCTTATATGGCTATAGTGAAAACTTAAAAAATCTTCTTCTCCGAAAGTGTCAGGCCGATTTTCAAATAATTTTGTAGAAATGTTCTTTGGATGACCCACTTTCAGATTCCTTCAAGCCATGTTGATTGGTAAAAAAATATGGCCGCCAGTGGGCAGGGCTATTTTGCATTATATGGCTATAGTGAAAACTTAAAAAATCTTCTCCTCCAAAAGTGTCTGGCCGATTTTCAAATAATTTTATAGAAATGTTCCTAGGGTGACCCTCTATCAGATTCCTTCAAGCCAAGTTGATTGGTCAGAAACTATGGCTGCCAGGGGGCGGGGCTTATATAGCTAAAGTGAAAAGAAAAAAATCAGGTGAGCGATTCCAGGGCCATCATGGCCCTCTTGTTAAAGGTAAAGCGTTTGAATACATAGATCGGGACATGTGTAAAACGCGGAAAAGTCTACAGGGCTGCAACAATTCAGGTACCCTTTGGTTCGATTCGAATAAATAAAACAAATTCATGAAAAAATAATGGCTATTATTTTGTCTAGGCCGGAGCCAGCCCTGTATAATCAAAGTATGAGATACATTTTCTCGACGTATCTCGCTGTTTATATCTCTTTAAGCATTCAACTGACCGGGATTACCGGTGCATTCATCCCCTTATCATATAATGAGTCATATCATCGGTGAATGAAAATTAAAAGTAGATTACAATTTGCCTCGTAGTAGATTTCCAAATAAGGAAATGTTTACTACAACTTCAAGAAAGAGCCGCAAATAAATGTCACGTGGTATGTATGCCCGCGAAAATGTCACGTGGTGTTATTTTTCATCCATTGGATGAAGCTCTCTACTTTTAACTGTCTCGCGAGATTACAAGTTAGAAAAAAAATGTACACTGATCACGTGGTCAACATACTTGCTATAGTATTTGAGTGAGTTATTTATAGAAAGGTACTAGGTTTATCTTTCATTCGGTGAATCGTTGCACTCCTACGGATAGTCTCAATATATCGCCGTTACATATTTCATTGTAACGTCTCGGATGCGAACAGTCAAAACATAACTTCGCATTTAGAGTACAGAAACCTGGACTATCCTACGGATTACGCATGTTATCGGAAATCAATACGGGATCGCGATTTTGTAAATGCGTGACGATACGCAGTTTGGAATTTTAATGCGTTTTTTTTAAAAATCAATGCGTGAAAACGCAGTACGCACGCTTATCTAGAGCTCTGTATGTTTTCAAAAAGCTGTCTGCTGCAGAGGCATCAGAAAGCGTCTATATGAGGGAAAGGGTTAATATGTCAACTATTTCAAACACAATCCAATAAATGAAAAATGATTTTTTTCCCCTCCAATCCTGTCCTGTGCCAAAGTCCTGTGTAGCTGGCCTGGTCTTTATTAATGGAAGGTTTTATGTTATAACCCTTTCAGCTTTATTAACCCATATATAAACACTTTCCATTGCAGTAGATGACTTTCGAAAACATTGTGACAAAAGGAGAAATTTCTCATAATGAGCAATTTCTCCTTTTGCCACAATGTTTTAAAAAAATTCCCAGTAGTTATACATGTACCTTCACTTATAGAAACTTTCCATGTGTTAGCCTGAATGAAGTCGTCTGCTTCAGATTTGTTGTATGTGGGACAGGGTTAACATAGTCGCTATAAGGATGAATTAATGTGCGAGTAAGTACTGGTTAAGTCTCCAGAAAGCAGACATCAAGTGTGATTAATATAAGCTGAAAGCTTGCTTCGCAATCGATGTAAAATAAATAATGTTTAAATTAAATTAAGGATGAATTTACCAGCACAGTTCTGATCTGTACTGTAGATAACCTGTTCAATCCACATCTACTGTGAAGATTTGTAGAAATATCCAGGGATGTTATAAATTATAATTTTGTAGCGAGAAATAATTCCCTTGGGACGTTATCAGTGTCTCAGATGATGTGAAATGACTTGAGGTATATTATATCACCACTTACCTCACACTAAACTTTTTCGTAAAAAAAAGGGACTTTGTATATGAAATACATAATTCATAAACCATTGAACCCTTTCCCTCATATAGATGCTTTCTGCATGACACCTCTGCAGCAGACAGCTTTTTGAAAACATAGTGACAAAAGAAGAAATTGCTCAAAACAAGCAATTTCTCCTTTTGCCACAATGTTTTCCACTTTTAGTCATAGATTATCTTTTCAATTAACGAGATTTTCTATTTTTTGACAAAATATGTTTAAATTTGTCTGCTGAAGATTAGTTGTATGTGGGTAAGGGTTAATATAAGAATTCTCATCACTCCTGTTTTAACTCCCTTCTTACAAACTTACAATTAGCACTAATTTGTTAAACACGTGTAAATATCACCCGGAATCGAAAAAGTTCAATGTTTAATAAACTCTTGTGTTATTCAGGAACAGAAGACATGCTGGTTGTTGTGGGGGGTTTTGGTGCACATCAAAATATGGTAGAGGTCGTCGAGATGTATGACCCTAAAATAGAGGAATGGACCAGCTTACCTGTATGTACCCTGGATTTGGCATTTTTCATTTAGAATTAAGCCTTTCCCTCATAAAGATTTTTTCTGATTAATCAGCAGCAGAAGATTGTTGTAAATGTCTGTCAGTAACTTTATGGCTTCAAACCACAGGGTCAGTTTCAACCAATCTTCTAGGAAATCTTCTTTTGGTGATCCTCTTTCCTAAACGTTTTACTATTTAAATTCTATATATATATATATCATTTTTAGTTCATTTTTTCGAAGAAAAGGCAAGCCATCCTACTCGCCTCGGCGTCGGCGTCAGCATTGGGGTCACACCTTGGTTAAATTTGTTGTATCACCTCACTTTTTTTCCAAACCATTAGAGATATTGCTTTGAAACTTACAATGCTTGTTCAACATCATTACCTCAATCAACAGACAAGAGTACTTAACTCTGTCATGGTTTTTGTAAGAATTATGGCCCTTTTTCAACTTAGAATTTTGGTTAAGTTTTACGTACCACTCCACTTTTTTCATTGTAAATGTCTTCAATTGTACCTGATGAAATTCATTAACATTTTTTCTATTTCACACCTAACACCGGCAAGCGATAAAAGGTTTGTCTTACATAGAACCTTTCCATTGAGTGTGCCTTTGTCCAGTGTGATGACGTTTTTGATGAAGCTGATGTTGTGAATTCATTAATACGAAAATTTAAAAATCAACAACTGATTTTGGACAAGATTTGCAAATTCTTGACCCTGTCATTTACTGATATGCTGTTTTGATTAGTTTTGTTACCTCTTGTGATCATTTCCCCAGATGTTGTCAGTTAAATCTATATGAAAGTTATTACTCTAATTGATATATATACCGCGACAATATTCTTCAATATTTTTCTCAAACATTTAATTTTCAGAATCTGACACATAGACGTCGGTATGTAGCTTCAGCAGCTCTGAACGGTAAAGTGTATGTTATTGGGGGCTATGATGGTCAGGCTCGTCTCAATGCTGTGGAATGTTTGGATATCTCGGATGACACGCCCACATGGCATTCTGTCACACCCATGACCCAGAGGAGAGGGCTGGCTGGAGTCACAGTCTATAAAGGTGAGTGGGTAAATCCAGTGTGATGCTCTCTAATGATTAAAGGCAACTTAAACCTTTCCCAAGAATTATAAATTTGCAGCAGACGACTTTGAAAACATGTGTGCAAAAAATTAAAAAATCTCTATAAAGAAAGTTTTATTGTTGAATAGAGTTGAAAACATGGTGGTGGCAAATGTGGGTAAGTCAAGTTGAACTCTCATTGCTGATGATTAAAGGCGTCTTAAACCTTTCCCCACATTGAGACTCTTTCTGAGATCTGAGGCAGATGTCTTTTGAAAACATTGTGGCAAAAGGATAAATTACTTATGATGAGCAATTTCTTCTTTTGCAACAATGTTTTCAAATTTACCTTATAATTACTCATTAGAGTTGTTTGCTTTGAAATCATGTGAGGTGGAAAGGTTATTGAAAATTGAATTCTCTTGATGCAGAGTTGATAACATTGTGAGAAAAGAGGAGATTGCAATTTCTGCTTTTTCAATTTATTTGTTAACACTTTGCAAAAAGATCGATTGGAGTTTAAAGCTGTTTTCAATTTGTAGGAGGGTGGGTTTCAGTTTACCCTTTCCCTCATACGAAAACTCTGCAGCAGACGACTTTCAACATATTTTGTCAAAAGATAAAAAATCTTTATAATTGAATGGATAACCCATGACTAAAAGGGGAAAACATTGTGGCAAAAGGAGAAATTGCTCGTCACTATGTTTTCAAAAAGGGTAAAATTGAGGTGGCCTGTTCATCTAGCATATTATTGCTGGCTTCACTCACCAGTACACCAGACAACATTATTCCCAGACAACTATGTACCTTACAATGTAGACGCTTTTCAGCCGATTGGTGGAAGCCAACTGATGCAAGTCACAATGACTTTGACAATCATCTGAAAGAATCAATGGCCTAGGCAGGGTTCAAACTCATGACCCATTGATAGATAGCCCTGCTTTGATCATTACTGACTTAGCTATGGTGACTGGATAGAAATGGTTAAAATAGAGATTTCCCTGCTACAGAACATCAGTTATTTTTAAATTCATGTAATTACAGCACATTGTTGATATACAATTTTTAACCCTTTTCCTTGTACGACAATTCTGCAGCAGACGACTTTGAACATATTTTGTCAAAAATTAGAAAATCTCTTTAATTGGATGGATAACCTATGACTAAAAGTGGAAAACATTGTGGCCAAATGAGAAATTGCTCGTTTAGAGCAATTTCTTCTTTTGTCACTATGTTTTTTAAAAAGCTGTCTGCTGCAGAGGAAAAGGGTTAATTAATAGAGATTCATGCTTATGATTTTGCAGACACTTTTTGAAACAATGTATAAAATGGAGAATTTTCTCTTATTTAGACTTAAAATTGCTTATTTAAAGATCATCATTGTTAGCGTTTTCCCACAAAGACACATTTTAATGTATCCGCAGCACAACCAAAAATTTTGGAAAAGGAGAAATTGGGAGGAACTTTTCAACTATTGTTAAAAAAAAACCATGTACTTTTTGTTAAAGAGATTTTGTCCATAGATTTTCAAATTCCTCTGCTGAAGATGTGTTGTATGTTGGAAGTGATTAATTAAACCCTTTCCAATACAGTATTATTACAAGGAATCTGCAGCAGACGACTTTTAAAACATTTCGAAGCAAAATCTATATAAAGAATAGTGGCAAAAGGACTTTTTTTCCACAATATTTTCATAAGTTGTTTGCTGTAGAAGTGTCAGAATGGGAAAAGGTAAAGAGTTGCAACCTAATCTGGATCCCTGTACTTTAACCCTTTCCATCATATAGACGCTTTCTGACACCTCTGCAGCAGACGGCTTTTTGAAAACATAGTGAAAAAAGAAGAAATTGCTCAAAACAAGCAATTTCTTCTTTTGCCACAATGTTTTCCACTTTTAGTCATAGGTTATCCATTCAATTATAGAGATTTTTTATTTGTTGACAAAATACGTTAAATGTCGTCTGCTGCAGAATTGTGGTATGATGGAAATGGAAACAATTTCAGGTCAGTTATATGTGTGTGGAGGTTTTGATGGCTATACCAGACATCACAGTATGGAATGTTACAACCCACATCTAGACAGCTGGACGACCCTAAATGGGATGGATGTAGGGCGGGAGGGGGCGGGGCTTGTCGTAGCAGGAGACACAATGTTTTGTATCGGGGGCTACGATGGTGTGAACCTATTGGATTCCGCAGAGAAATATGACATTAAAGATGATAAATGGTCCCCCACTTCTAGCATGTCAACAAAACGCTCCGGTAAATACTAGTTTTGTGTAACCCTTACCAACCATCTAACACATTTTGAGGCATCTATAGCAGACATCTTTAAAAACATTGTAGCAAAAGGAGAAAATGCATATAATGAGCAATATCTGCTTTTGCCACAATTTTCACAACTCTATTCAATAATTATACTTTTTTTATCCCCCGCTTTTTCGAAGAAAAAAAGGGGGGTTATTAATTTCGGTTTGTCCGTCCGTCCGTCTGTCTGTCCGTCTGTCCGTCTGTCCGTCCGTCACACTTCGTTTCCGTGCAATAACTGCCGCAAATGTGAACCGTTTCTTTTCAAACTTGGTAACAAGGTTAAATGCCTTAACGGCTAGGCCAAGTTCGAATATCACTTTCGGCGGACTTTATTTGGTGGAGTTATGGCCCCTTATTTAACAAAATATGTTGTTTCTTGCCGTTTCCGTGCAATAACTGCCACAAATGTGAACCTTTTTTTTTCAAACTTGGTAACAACGTTAAATGCCTTAAGGGCTAGGCCAAGTTCGAATATCACTTTCGGCGGACTTTATTTGGTGGAGTTATGGCCCCTTATTTAACAAAATATGTTGTTTCTTGCCGTTTCCGTGCAATAACTGCCACAAATGTGAACCTTTTTTTTTCAAACTTGGTAACAACGTTAAATGCCTTAAGGGCTAGGCCAAGTTCGATCGTCACTTTCGGCGGACTTTATTTGGTGGAGTTATGGCCCCTTATTTAACAAAAAATGTCGTTTCTTGCTGTTTCCGTGCAATAACTGCCACAAATGTGAACCTTTTTTTTTCAAACTTGGTAACAACGTTAAATGCCTTAAGGGCTAGGCCAAGTTCGAATATCGGCGGACTTTATTCGGTGGAGTTATGGCCCCATCAGGCTATGTATGACTAAATTCATTTCCGGGCTATTTCTCTGCAACCGCTTTTTGGAATTTTATGAAACTTCATAGGAAGGATCACCACCAAGTGTAGATGCGCATATCGTGTTTGCGTTCCGGTTGGATTATTTTTCACGGAGTTATGGCCCTTTACTCCACCATCAGGCTATGTATGACTAAATTCATTTCCGGGCTATTTCTCTGCAACCGCTTTTTGGAATTTTATGAAACTTCATAGGAAGGATCACCACCAAGTGTAGATGCGCATATCGTGTTTGCGTTCCGGTTGGATGATTTTTCACGGAGTTTTACCCCACCATCCGGCTATGTATGACTTAATTCATTTCCGGGCTATCTCTCTGCAACCGCTTTTTGGAATTTGATGAAACTTTATAGGAAGGATCACCACCAAGTGTAGATGCGCATATCGTGTTTGCGTTCCGGTTGGATTATTTTTCACGGAGTTATGGTCCTTTACTCCACCATCAGGCTATGTATGACTAAATTCATTTCCGGGCTATTTCTCTGCAACCGCTTTTTGGAATTTTATGAAACTTCATAGGAAGGATCACCACCAAGTGTAGATGCGCATATCGTGTTTGCGTTCCGGTTGGATGATTTTTCACGGAGTTATGGCCCTTACTTCTGAACCGTAATAGGTACTGCTTTCATATTTCACATGTGTATTCCTTGTGACAACCCCTTTCCATCAATACCAATTTTTGTGACCTTGACCCTGGCGGGGGACCATGATTCTCTGAATTTGCTTGTTTATAAAGATTTTCCTTAGTTTTGCCTTGATGTTTTTAAAGTCGTCTGCTGCAGATTTGCTGTATGTGGGAAAGTGTCAACCATTTACTTCATATGAAATTTAGATAATTCCCATATTAGATGTCTGCTTTATTCCTCTCCCACAATGACATACTACAAACTTGCAGCAGACGAGTTCAAAAAAATAAAGGCAGAAATATAGAAAATCTCTATTAATGAAAGTTTCATCATTGAATAGAGTTGAAAACATTGTGGCAAAAGGAGAAATTGCTCATGATTGCTCATCATGAGCAATTTCTCGTTTTGCCAAAATATTTTCAAAAGTCGTCTGCTGCACAGGCGTCAGAAAGTGTCTACATGTTGTAAATCTGGCAGAACAAAATGTAACGGTGAAATGGATTTATTTTCTTTTAATTCACCTTAAGACGGGTCATATTATTTGAACACCCGTGGAAAGCATGTCGCCTCCACAAAAGTTGATCGCTCTCTTACTTATGGATACATGTGTTATCTGATCTTCACTAGACTTTGTCAAAATGATAATAGAGACAACATCTCGGCCTTGTCAAACTTCTAAGCACATTGCCACAGGAGTGGCAGAGTTATTGTCCTTTAATTAGTGAAAAGATTATAAACGACCCCGTCTGCTCTAATGGAAATAAAAGGAATTAAAATAGCCAAATCAATGACGGCTTTTTGAAAACGTAGTGACAAAAGAAGAAATTGCTCAAAGCATTTTGCCACAATGTTTTCCACTTTTCGTCATATGTTATCCATTCAATTATAGAGATTTTCTATTTTTTGACAAAATATGTTCAAAGTCATCTGCTGCAGAATTGTCGTATGTGGGAAAGGGTTAAAACATTATCTTGGCAAGAGTTTAATATCCAGCTGCATCATCCAAAACACACCAGAGTAATGGCCCCTTATTTAGTGAATTTTGCTAAATAAGCTCTGTTCTCTCTCTTACTAGATCAATTATTATCCAATCCACACTTCTGAATGTTGACAGGTTTTCATAATGAGCAAAACCTTCTTTTGCCACAATGTTTTCAATAATTAACCTTTCCCTTTTAGTGATTTTCCATAAATTGCCTAGATGTTTTCAAAGTTGTCCATTGCTGATTTGTTGTATGTGGGGAATAGGGGTTACTGCACTAGACATAATTGGAAATTCAAAACGATGTGGCAAAAGGAGAAATTGCTCAAGAACCCCATTGTTTTCAACTCCATTTAATAATTACACTTTTGTATAGAGTGATTTATAATATTTTGAGATTGAAGTTTTTTCTTTAACCCTTTCCCTCATACGACAATTCTGCAGCAGAGGACATTGAACGTATTTTGTCAAAACATAGAAAATCTCCATAATTGAATGGATAACATATGACGAAAAGTGGAAAACATTGTGGCAAAAGGAGAAATTGCACGTTTTGTGCAATTTCTTCTTTTGTCACTATGTTTTCAAAAAGCTGTCTGCTGCAGAGGCGTCAGAAAGCGTCTATATGAGGGGAAGGGTTAAATGTGCTGTATGTGGGAAAGGGTGACATGAGATACATTTGTTTGTATGTGAATGTATGATTGCGAAATTTCTTGTTACAAGCAAATTTTTTTCGCCACTAGGCTTTCTACTGCAGAGGTGTTCAAAGTCATTTGTATCGGAAAGGCTGTTGAAGACATAAACCCTTTCCCACTGACAGACAAACTTTGTCACATCTGCAGCAGATGACTTTTGAAAACATTTAGGCAAAAGGAGCAAATCTACCATTTGCCTTAATGTTTTAAACTCTTATTCTAATTACACTTCATTTTATAGAGATTTTCTTTATTCATGCAGAGATGTTTTAAACCTTTCCCCCATACAATAAATTTGCATCAGACGACTTTGAAAACGTTTACACTTAAATATGAAAAACCTCTGTAAATGATAGTTTAATTAATGCATAGAGTTGAAAACATTGTGGCAAAAGGAGAAATTGCTCATAATGAAAGGGTTAAAATAGATGGCTGCAGAATTATTGTTTGTGGGAAAATGTTTTGATCGAGAGATATTTGTTTGTAGGTGCAGGAATAGCAGTGGTCAGTGACACTATCTATGTCTGTGGTGGGTATGACGGGATAGAACACCTGTCCAGCGTAGAGTGCTATAACATCCACACTGGACACTGGACAGTCCTACAGAGAATGACCACGCCCAGATGTTACGTAGGTGCATGCGTACTCAGAGGAAAACTACTGGTGGTTGCTGGGTATGGACATTTACTAGATTTGTTTAGGAAGCAAAAGATATATACATGTCTATGTCAAAGACAATCTATTATATATATAAATGTTATTTTTGATGATATGTCATTTAATATGTTAATTAGGAGTTGTTCACACCATATCTAAATTGAAATTATCATTTTGATTAACATTTGAAAACATTGAGGGAAAAGGATGAATTGTTTTTTTGAGGAATGTCTCCTTTTCAAAAGAGGTCTGCTGCAGTAACATTTGAAGTCGCTTGTGATACAGAACGATTAAAAGCTGCTACTGAAGCATTAAAACATCCTAACACAAACATTTTGTAAATATCTGTTGATAGTTAATACCTTTTATTTTTTCAAGAAAACATGATATAAAAATACATTATTTTAAAGACGATTACGACGAAATTCTTTCAGAAATTAATTAAGTAATTTTTTTGTCAAACATAATAAATTTTAGAACACATCTACAGCAATTATTCAAATAATTCAATGATGTTTTAAAAATGTTTTTCTATATTCATGTAATGCTATGTAGAACATATGTATTATGTTCTTTAGATGTAAGATACAGATTCATTTTCATGCCAGAATACTAAACATTTATTTCATTCATTCATTGATTAATTGTGGGATTTATGTTGTTTTCAATATTTTTTCGGTCATATCACGGCAGCCAGTTCACCTACTCATATATTTCCTGGTTTTCTCACACCAGTTCCCCACACAACATACACTCCAAGCAACTGGCTGCTTTTCCACATAGACTGTTAGCCCATTGGTGAAAGACGAATGACGCTTGTCACAGTGACTTTTGTCATATGTAGGAAATAATGTTGGCCGAGCTGGAGTTCAAACTCGGAAACCGCGTTGCAACCAGGCTCGGCTATATCATTCATATACTGTCTTTTTGTGTCACCTGCGTAGCATGGTAGGCACTTAAGGATTACTTTTTTTTTTTGTCTGGCGTCTGTCCGTCACATTGTTTCGTCACGTTTTCAAATAACTTTTTTTCTACTCAAAGGATTACATTGAAACTTCTGACAAATGTTTATATCAATGTGTGTGATTGGTTCACAAAAGGGGATAATCCAAATATTTTTATATCAGAGTTATTGCCCCTTTTCTGTAAAAAATTTCAATTTTCAAATTACTTTCTTTCTTTGCAAAGGATTGGATTGAAACATGCAATTTCTCCTTTTGCCACAATGTTTTACACTTTTTGTCATAGGTTATCCATTCAATTATGGATATTTTCTATTTGTTGACAAAATATTTTCAAAGTCGTCTGCTGCAGAATTGTCGTATGAGGGAAAGGGTTAAGGAATCAATGCTTCTTCTTTTGTTTATTTGACACAAACAGGTATGATGGTAATGCATTACTAAACAGCTTGGAATGTTACGATCCTGTCTCAGACTCATGGGAAGTCATTGAGGAAACCATGACTACACAACGGTGTGACGCAGGGGTCGCTGTGGTACGAAAAACCTGACAGAGTGGCTCTACTATCTAGTCTTAACAGGTCATGGGTTCAAATCCCATTTGCAGACAAAATCTTGTTGATTTTACCTAGCAATCAAGATTGCATTGAATGTGCTTGGTAGACAGTCTGTTCAATTAGATAAAACATCCAAATGAGCTAAGCTAAGCTCTTGTGTTCAGTGGCTACTTTTAGATTAAGCATTTAAGTATAAATGAATAGAAAGAAAACATAAATAGAATGTAAGTGTACTTAATAATTGAACAATATTTATTGCATGCTTTTCAATGGGTTATTGGAGAAATAACGATGGATTCTTTGAAAAGTTTTGCAAAAAAAGAATATACTACAAAAAGGGACTCTATTAACATTATTAGATATGTGACTGGGTCACCAATGAAGAAGAAGTAGTCCCTTCTTATGAACTGAATAGTAAAATTACTTCTGGATACATTTTGGCATTTAGCCATGACATCACAGCTCAATGATGAATTTTCTGTCTATATATCGTTGTCTAGTCAAAGACCTGTTTATTAGGTTGTTGGTCTAGTGCATAATGTGTCAATTGAGTGTATGAAGTTGTATTAGAAACCTTGTTTCACTCGATTAAATAAAAAGTGGTGTAACACGTTGCAAACCCTTTTCCACCAACAGATTCGTTTTTGCGTATCTGCAGCAAAAGACTGTTGAAATCATTATGAGCAATAATATCTCCTTTTGACGGGGTATTGTTAACTTTATTCAATAATTGAACTTTTAGTTATCAAGTTTCTTTATTTTTGCCATTCAGGATGTTTTCAGTCATCTCCTGTAGAAGGGTTAATAATTACAAGGGTACAGATTATTTGTATTAGGGAAATGGTTAATAATTACAAAGGTACAGATTGTTTGTATTAGGAAAAGGGCTAATAATTACAAGGGTACAGATTGTTTGTATTAGGAACAGGGTTAAGTACAAGGGTACAGATTGTTTGTATTAGGGAAAGAGTTAAGTACAAGGGTACAGATTGTTTGTATTAGGGAAAGAGTTAAGTACAAGGGTACAGATTGTTTGTATTAGGGAAATGGTTAATAATTACAAAGGTACAGATTGTTTGTATTAGGAAAAGGGCTAATAATTACAAGGGTACAGATTGTTTGTATTAGGGAAAGAGTTAAGTACAAGGGTACAGATTATTTGTATTAGGGAAATGGTTAATAATTACAAAGGTACAGATTGTTTGTATTAGGAAAAGGGCTAATAATTACAAGGGTACAGATTGTTTGTATTAGGAACAGGGTTAAGTACAAGGGTACAGATTGTTTGTATTAGGGAAAGAGTTAAGTACAAGGGTACAGATTGTTTGTATTAGGGAAAGAGTTAAGTACAAGGGTACAGATTGTTTGTATTAGGGAAAGAGTTAAGTACAAGGGTACAGATTGTTTGTATTAGGGAAAGGGTTAATAATTACAAGGGTACAGATTGTTTGTATTAGGGAAAGAGTTAAGTACAAGGGTACAGATTGTTTGTATTAGGGAAAGAGTTAAGTACAAGGGTACAGATTGTTTGTATTAGGGAAAGGGTTAATAATTACAAGGGTACAGATTGTTTGTATTAGGAACAGGGTTAAGTACAAGGGTACAGATTGTTTGTATTAGGGAAAGGGTTAATAATTACAAGGGTACAGATTGTTTGTATTAGGGAAAGGGTTAATAATTACAAGGGTACAGATTGTTTGTATTAGGGAAAAGAGTTAAGTACAAGGGTACAGGTATCTTTACCATGTCACACAAAAACTGACCTTTTGGGTTTTGTAAATCAGTGAAGATTTTGATCAGTCTGCAATATTAAACCTGGGTCTTCCTTGATTGCCATCTACTTATTCCAACCTCCAAAGAAGGATTTTTTTATGGTCATACACTTAAGTTACAAGTGTAGAAGTGTTTAATTTGATATTTAATATCACTTATGTCTTTGTTTTATTTTGTTTTATTGGGGATTTACGCCGCTTTCAACATTATTTCAGTTAATATCACGGCAACAGTTCACTTACTCATGATCCCTGGGTAAACTAACCAGTACTAGGCTAGAAAATGTGCCTTGCCAAAGGGCACTCCACCATGACAGTAATGCGGCAACTGGGGATCAAACCCGGGACACCTGGTTTCAAATCCCCGACGCTAACCACTCGACCACAGTGGATTATGTCAACATTTCCAGTCGTTTTTTTGTGTGTGACATGGCCCACAATTTCATGATAAATTTGAGCCCTGTCATATAAAAGCAAGCTTTTGGAAGTTATAAAAGTTGTTCAGAATACACATTTTTCCTTCTCTCATGTGTGGAAAAAACTTTAATGCATGTGTTTAGAACTTCCCTGATAATTGGGTGGTGAACAGATCAAACTGCATAAACGTGTTCCCAGCCGATCCCCAGTAGTTCAGTCGGTAGTGACGCGGGCTCTCAATCCAGTGGTTGTGAGTTTGAATCCCAGCTTGGCCAAAATTCTTTCCGAGGTTTGACAAAAGTCACTGTGACCTGCATCATTCGTCTTTCACTAATGGGCTAACAGTCTATGTGGAAAAGTAGCCATTTGCTTGGAAAGTATGTTGTGTTGATTACTGGTATGAGAAAGCCAGGAAAAGCATGAATAGGTTAACTGGCCGCCGTGATATGACTGACAAAATTGTTGAAAACCGCGTTAAACCCCAATCAATCAATCCTGTTTGATCTGGCTTGTTGCTCATTTTACCACAATGTTCTCAAAGTCGTCTGATGCAGGTGTCAGAAAGCACCTGTATGGTGGAAAGGGTTAATTGACTTAATTAAATCTTCCCCTGCTTGAAGACAAATTCGACTCATCTGCAGAAGATAGCTTTTTCCACAATGGTTTCAACTCTTTTCATATATTATACTTTCATTAACCCTTTCCCTCATATAGATACTTTCTGACGCCTCTGCAGCAGACGACATTTTGAAAACATAGTGACAAAAGAAGAAATTGCTCAAAACTCTGCAGCAGACGACTTTGAACTTATTTTGTCAAAAAATGGAAACTCTCTATAATTGAATGGATAACCTATGACTAAAAGTGGAAAACATAGTGGCAAAAGGAGAAATTGCTTGTTCACAAGCGTGACTCCGATATAGCCCCCATATACTATTTTTCTGGGGGTAAAACTAGAAGGGGTTCCCTATATTGCTTCATTGCATGCGAGATAACATTTTGTGGAATGAGAATAGCTTGCTTTATAATTAATTGTAAACAGTACTGCTGCATTTTTGGTGTATTTTGTTAAATATTTGTTTTATATTGTTTGTGATAGCTTTACTTATAGGTTATAATATTTTCTAATGAAATATACTATTATAATAAATTAAGTTATTGTGACATGGATTTTCGTTTTTCTTTTTAATTTTACTTTTTTCTGTTTAGTATAACCCTTACTCTGATTCAAATGTTTTTCAACATTTATGTAGCATCGGTAGCGACGCGGGCTGTCAATCAAGGGGTTATGAGTTTGAACCCCAGCTCAGCCAACATTCTTTACGCCATTTGACAAAAGTCATTGTGACAAGCATCATTCGTCTTCCACCAATGGGCTATCAGTCTATGTTGGAAAGCAGCCAGTTGCTTGGAAAGAATGTTGTATGAAGTACTGGTGTGAGAAAGACAAGAAACATATGAGTAGGTGAACTGGCAGCCGTGATATGACTGAAAAATTGTTAAAAACAGCATTAAACCCCAATCAATCGATCAATCAATGAATCAGCATTTATGTAGTAACTATTGAAAACAATTCAGGAAAAGGAGATATTTATAAAAACATGCATCCAACATTGATTTTAAAGATCTCCAATCAGTTGTCTGATAAAGCATACTATCTTAACCTTTCCCTCTGTAACAAACTATTTTGACAATTCTACATTTCAACCCTTTCCCACATAAAGACAATTTCTGATGCCTTTGCAGATTATGAGCAATTTCGTATTTTGTAACAATGTTTTCAACTTCATTTTCTAATTTAAGTCTCATTAATGGAGATTTTTCAAATTCGTCTGCTGCAGATTTGTTGTATTTGGGAAAGGGTTAATTAATTAAGAATGACCTATCAGAACTGTTCTATAATTGTAGGACTTCACTTATCTATAAAAGAGTTCCAAAGAACTCTCATTGCCATCAAATAATTTTCCCTTTCCCTCATATAGAAGCTTTCTGATGACTTTTCGAAAACATAGTGACAAAAGAAGCAATTGCTCAAAACAAGCAATTTCTCCTTTTGCCACAATGTTTTCAACCTTTAGTCATAGGTCATCCATTCAATTATAGAGATTTTTAATTTTTTGACAAAATATGTTCAAAGTCTTCTGCTGCAGAATTATCATATGAGGGAAAGGGTTAATCCAATTCTATAAATTGTCACACTGCAAAGGTGCTCTGGTACAAGAACCAAACAACAAGTGTGCAGTTCTTTTAAGCTTTAATCCTCCAAATTTCAAAATAAATATACAATTTACAAAACATTTAATATATAAATTTATAATTTCGTGATACTGTACAAATCATTTACAAATCAAATTCTTAATAACCTATAAACACATTACCTTAGGAAAATATATTTTTCAATAAATGGTACATGTACAAAAGCATTTATTCCCAGCGATTTCCTACATGTGTAAAAGAAAAAGACCTTTTTTTCCTGTTTAAGTCTTCCAACATGCAAACATAGCTGCAGCATACCACTTTTCAAAACATCGCAAAAGGATAAATTGCTCATAAGTAGCAATTTCTTCTCTTGCCACAATGTTTTTAATTCTGTTCAATATTTAATGTTATGACCAAAAATTACTTCTCCAATTATTTTTTATTCTATATCGAAACAAATACTTTCTTTCATTCTGATATTTGATTTTATTTTCTAGATGTTTTTAAATTTTGGACAGTACAAAAGGGGCAAATTTAGTAAAAATAAGTGAATGTATTCTTCAATATTGACCCTTTCCCAGATGTAGACGCTTTCTGGCGCCTCTAGAGCAGACGACTTTTGAAATCATTGTGGCATAAAGAGAAATTGCTCATCATGAGCAATTTCTCATTTTGCCAACAGGTTTTCAACTCTATTTAGATGGAGTTAAACTCATATTTATGAAGATTTTTCACTTTTTTGCCAAAAAGGTTTCAAAGTCGTCTGCTGCTGATTTGTTGTAAGTGGTTAAGTCAGTAATTTGATAACTTGGTCCGGCGACCTGGGCACAATGCTTGCATGTTCTCTAAACTCATTGGCAGGATCCAAAATAGCGTCGTAGATCTGTTTATACGATTTACAGAGCAAATCTGCGCAGTTTTTCTTGATGGTTTCCCTGGTAAAGAAATATACAAAGTAATGATAGGGAGGGGGTTTGGTTTGACACTTTCCTACATACATCAAATCTACAAAAAAATCTCGGCAAAAATATGGAAAATCTTTATAAATGAAAGCATAATTGTTGAAAAGGGTTGAACACATTATGGCAAAAAAAGGCATTCTTTGTTTGACAATGCTTTCGAAAATCGTCTCCTGCAGATGTGTTAAATGCATGCTATATTTTTAAGGGTTACCCAAAGGAAGCCCTCTTTCAGGGTCTTAGATCAGGTTTACTTGACAGTAGCAGTTAGGTGGTAGTTCATTAAAATTTAGTAAATTTAAATACACAAGATTACGCACTTTCTTTTTAAGCACTAACCATGATGTTTTTTTGTTTTATTGGGGTTTTACGCCGCTTTCAACATTATTTCAGTTATATCACGGCGACAGTTCACTTATTCATGATCCTTGCGGTAAACAAATTAATACTAGGCTAGAAAATGTGCCTTGCCCAAGGGCACTCCACCATGACCGTAGTGCCGCGACTGGGGATCGAACCTGGGACATCCAGTTTCAAATCCCCGACGCTAACCATTCGACCACAACGGATTCCTAACCATGATGGTTCTGAACAGCTTAAATGGGCAGCACCACACGCTGTTCTCATTCGGGAATCCAGTGAGAATGGGTCACTCACCCTTTGGGATCTTCCAACAAACTTTCTACAAGTATACTGGCTTACTTGTTTGAATGGTATCCCATGTGGTTTTCTACCATTTCAGTCTTTTCATATGATTTCCCGAGTAAACTACCAATACTACTAGTGTGTTTACCCTAATACCAATCGCAATATCCTCGCAAGCCTCAGTGCCAACAAGGGAAATTAGCTACAACCATTTTTAAATCTTTGGTATGAAAGGTGGTCAAATAAATTGGGATCTTCCAACAAACTTTCTGCAAGTAAACTGGCTTACTTGTTTGAATGGTGGTATCCATTGTGATTTTCAACAGTATTTCAGTCTTTTCATGGGATTTTCCGAGTAAACTACCAACACTGCTAGCGTGTTTATCCTAACACCAATCGCAATATCCTCGCAAGCCTGAGTGCCAACAAGGGAAATAGCTACAACCATCTTGAAATCTTTGGTATGAAACAACCAAGGATTGAACCATGGCCTCCCACTACACCTCAAAGGTGGTCAAATCAATAAACTTAAACCTTTTCCCTCATACGACAATTCTGCAGCAATAATGGTTCAATAACCTTAATTTACAACCTCTTAATCATTTCCATCATACAACAATTCTGCAGCAGACGACTTTGAACATATTTTGTCAAAAAATAGAAAATCTCTATAATTGAATGGATAACCTATGACTAAAAGTGGAAAACATTATGGCAAAAGCCAAAATTGCTCGTTTTGAGCAATTTCTTCTTTTGTCAATATGTTTTCAAAAAGCTGTCTGCTGCAGGGACGTCAGAAAGCGTCTATATGAGGGAAAGGGTTTATATAAGTAAGAGGTTTATGTTTATACCTATTTCTTGAACTTGTGATAAGCCCAATCTGAGGTAAAACCAAACTATCCGGACTGGCTAAATAACTGTCAAATTTGTTCTGAAAATACAAATAAAATGTATCAAAATATAAAAGCTTTTAGAGAACATCTAATCAAATCCTTTGATTGTTAACCAGAAGACGACTGGCAATCATCTCTATACTATACTGATTCATTACAATCCCCTGAAAGCTAGAATTAGACTGTCCTACAAAATTCACATGCTGTATTGCATAAACAGACACGACTGACACTGTGATTTAACGACATTATACACACATCAAACTGGCAGAGAATAGAGACACAAAGTAACCAATTTAACCATTCCCACTTGAAAAAAATCTGCAACAGGCAAAGGATTGTAAAAATTGTCTGAAAACGTTGTAAGAAAAGGAGAAATTGCTAAAAATGACTTAATACCTCCTGCAATGTTTTCAACTCTGTATCGAAGATCAAATAATCCACATGTAACCTGTATTCCACCAATGTTTATTTGAAGGAGACTCCTTACTCACTTACAAATGCATTTCAACGCCTTGTGGCAAAAGGGGAAATCATGATGAGCAAAACATTGTGGTAAAAGTGGAAATCATGGCCAATTTCTTCTTATGGCACAATGTTTTCAACTCTTTTCAGGAACTCGACTTTTATTCATAGAGATATTCCATACTTTTGTGTGTTGTAAGTAAGGAGAGGATATATCAGAACATAAGATGTTTGTCAAGCATTATGCCCCCCTTCCCTTTTTGTATTCAAGGTCATAGTGAACTTGACCTTTGAACAGCTGACCTCAAAGTCAATAGGGGTCTACTGGTCATGCCCAACCTCAAGCTTTGACCTACTGGCGGACCAACTGACCGACATGTGCAAAGCAATTAACCCCCTCTTCTTCAATGGGTGCCTTTAACCCTTTCCCTCATAAGAGAATTCTGCAGCAGACGACTTTAAACAAATTTTGTTAAAAAATAGAAAATCTCTATAATTGAATGGATAACCTATGTTTTAAAGTGGTAAATATTGTGGCAAAAGGAGAAATTGCTTGTTTTGAGCAATTTCTTCTTTTGTCACTATGTTTTCAAAAAGCCGTCTGCTGCAGAGGCGTCAGAAAGCGCCTATATGAGGGAAAGGGTTAAATAGTCTTACCATTGCGGATTTAATGGACAATTGATCACATCCCTGTATGTTTGACAACGCACCCTGAAACACATAAATATGTACAATTTGTTACTTTCATCAGGGACATAGATAAGAGGGATCAGCAACTAAATTGAATACTAAAATATCACCCGTGTCAACACTTGTAGCAAGTAAAACTCAAAAACTATTCAAGATATGAAATTGAAATAAATATTTTCTGGAAGTTTAAACATTCTTCTATTGCAGTAGATAAAAATATTTCAATAATCTTCGGATTTTGATTATATGTTATCCTTATGAAGAATGTCAGTCTATTAATTTTTAGGAAAAAAATAAAATAATACAGAAATCCCGATATCAGTGTCTTTTAAACCAATCATTGTTCAAAATACATTGAATTCCAGTTGTTCATTATATTTCTAACTGTAGTTGAAATCTTAAGCTTTCAGAATATGTATGTTTTGTTTATGTGCCAAATGTGACTTCAAAGTTTTATTTGCTACAAAATGTGAACAATTTGGACAATTTTATTTCTATGGGTGATATTTTTTACCAGATAACAGGTGTACAGGTGGAGTTGCCTATCCCTCTTATCTATGTCCCTGCTTTCATGGTAAATAAATTCTAAGTTCATTAAATTTGATAGTTACTTGATATGAAAGTATTAAGACTCTTTCAAGAACTCTTCATGAAAAAAAAAGGAAAATCCAAAATATATAGATGTACAATTTTAGGTAAGAGAAAAATATTTTGTCGGAAAAGGAGAAATGTTTTGTTTTGAACAAATTCTTTTCCAAAAATGTTGTCAACTGTCGTCGTTTATAAAGGTTTTAGAAAGTGCTAATATACTGCTCAAAAATGTTTGTTACCGGTCAATAAGTTGCAACATGATGGACAGCTCTTTCAGAGAAGCACTGTGCCAGAATCATATATGCAATGTTTAACACTTTCCCTCATAAAGACGCTTTCTGACGCCTTTGCAGCAGACCGCTGTTTGAAAACATAGTGACAAAAGAAGAAATTGCTCAAAACGAGAAATTTCTCCTTTTGCCACAATGTTTTCCACTTTTAGTCATAGGATATTCATTCAATTATAGAGATTTTCTACTTTTTGACAAAATATGTTCAAAGTCGTCTGCTGCAGAATTGTCGTATGAGGGAAAGGTTTAAATGAATTGACCAAGTGGTATAGGATATGTCTTTTGAAAAATTGTTGATGGACGACGGCCTGTGAGTGATCAGAAAAGCTCACATTGAGCACTCTTCTATATTTCCCTGATACAGATGATTTGGACATCTCCACATCTAATAATATTTGAAAGCAATGTGGAAAAACGTTACATTGCTCAAAACAATCTGTTCCTTAATTTCAACTCTATATAATTTTACAACTTCCATTATTGTTGATGCTACATACATTTCCCTCAGAAGCTTTTCTAAAATAACACATTAACAAATTAAACGATTATAAGTAACACTATGTCACATACCATATGACCTCATCAATTCAAAAAGATACAAATTGGCATTGCTGAACAGTATAGGTTAAAATCACCCTATCCATCTGCCCAGTCTTATCAGAATCTACACAAATTGCCATAAGCTTGTAGTATGTAAACAGTGCATATTATGATCAGACTGTGTAGATGCACAGGCTGACCTGGATCTGCAATGTTCACCAAATGTGCAGCTTTTCCCATGGACGAGCTCGTACATTGTAATTTATTATAAACCTGCACATTATCCAATGCAAATACATGCAGATGGTCATGCCCAGTTCAAACCAGACACATTAAAATTCCAAATATGGTAATGATATGTCATTGAAATATGAATTCACGTCATTCAAAATGAGGTAGTTCACATGCCAATATTGAATTAAATTTTGGTGTAAATTAAGTTATTGCGCTTTTTAAAATATAGAATTTTGTATATTTTTCTTTTATCTGACTTAAAAGTTATACAAGGAAATTATACAACTTAACAAGTATATATAATAAAATTATATAAGTATATATAATAAAATTATATAAGTATATATAATAAAATTATATTAGTATATATAATAAAAGGAAAATTATGTTGCCTATGAGTTAAGAAATTATACATTTGTATTTGTACATACATGTTTCGGTTGATGCTGTTGAAGTGTACCATATAAATGTGCCATGTCTACTCTGTTCAGGATAAAAGCTGCCTGCTCACTGACAAGGGCATCAATATGTGCATCAACCTGTACGAAAATAAAACATTCAAGCTGTAATCTCATTGTACAATTTTATCTGCCTATATCAGTAACAGTTCAATCAATATTTATTACCATTTTCCGATCTGCAGAATCTGATGCAGTCCAACTCATCTGCATAATATTTTGAAACAAGATGTGTTTGTGAAACACCAATGCCCCCGAATGGCAACATCTAGGTCAAAGGTCAAGGTCGCCAGGTCAAAAATGTTGGTACTGACAGAAAGTTCATGTCACATGGAATACACATGTGAAATATGGTAGCCGTACCTGTTATGGTTCAAAAGTTTTTTTCGAGAATGGCAACATCTAGGTCAAAGGTCAAGGTCGCAAGGTGAACAATTTTGGTACTGACAGAAAGGTCATGTCACAAGGTATACACATGTGAAATATGGTAGCCGTACATGTTATGGTTCAAAAGAAGTGGTCAAGGTTAAAGTTTTTTTTCGAGAATGGCAACATCTAGGTCAAAGGTCAAGGTCGCAAGGTAAAAAATTTTGGTACTGACAGAAAGGTCATGTCACAAGGTATACACATGTGAAATATGGTAGCCGTACCTGTTATGGTTCAAAAGTAGTGGTCAAGGTTAAAGTTTTTATCGAGAATGGCAACATCTAGGTCAAAGTGAAAAATGTTGGTACTGACAGAAAGGTCATGTCACAAGGTATACACATGTGAAATATGGTAGCCTTACCTGTTATGGTTCAAAAGTAATGGCCAAGGTTAAAGTTTTTTTCGAGAATGGCAACATCAAGGTCAAAGGTCAAGGTCAAAAATGTTGGTACTGACAGAAAGGTCATGTCACAAGGAATACACATGTGAAATATGGTAGCCGTACCTGTTATGGTTCAAAAGTAATGGCCAAGGTTAAAGTTTTTTTCAAGAATGGCAACATCTAGGTCAAAGGTCAAGGTCGCAAGGTCAAACATGTTGGTACTGACAGAAAGGTCATGTCACAAGGAATACACATGTGAAATATGGTAGCCGTACCTGTTATGGTTCAAAAGTATGGCCAAGGTTAAAGTTTTTTTTCGAGAATGGCAACATCTAGGTCAAAGGTAAAGGTCGCAAAGTCAAAAATTTTGGTACTGACAGAAAGGTCATGTCACAAGGAATACACATGTGAAATATGGTAGCCGTACCTGTTATGGTTCAAAAGGAGTGGTCAAGGTTAAAGTTTTTTTCGTGCAGACAGACGTGTAGACGTGCAGACAGGCCAAAGACTAGATGCCCACCGAATCGGTGATTCCGGGGGCATAAAAATTGTGGGAAATGAAGAAATTGCTCATAATAAACAACTGATCCAAATTTTCAACTCTATTCAATATTTATACTTATATTTAAATAGATTATCCATAACTTAGCTGGCAGGTTTTCAAACTCATTCCCTGCAGATGTTTTGTATTTGTGAAAAGGATTAACTAAATAAACTACTATACCACTGCTCCTCCTGAGCCTTAGTTTAAACTTTCTTAACCCTTTCCCTCATACGACTATTCTGCAGCAGACGACTTTGAGCATATTTTGTCAAAAAATAGAAAATCTCTATAATTGAATGGAAAACCTAAAAGTGACTAAAAGTGGAAAACATTGCGTCAAAAGGCGAAATTGCTGGTTTTGAGCATTTTTTTCTTTTATCACTATGTTTTCAAAAAGTTGTCTGCTGCAGAGGCGTCAGAAAGCGTCTATATAAGGGGAAAGGGTTGAATAACACACCAGTCTACTTCATGAATATGCAACCAGTCATGGTAATGAACTGGTGTGGGAAGATTCCATATTATAGCCCCGTTCTCTCGGGAATCAAACTCTAAACCTTTGGACCACCAGGCTGGCACTCTAGATCTTAATCACTGTCTGCAACACCTTGTTAGGACTATAATTTTTTTCTTCTTAGTATAGCATCCAGGAATTTGAGTTCAAATCCAGCTTGGCCATTCATTCTTTATGATGAATGACAATCGTCACTACGACTAGTGCTATTCATCTTCTACCAACGGGCTGAAAAATCTATGTGGCAAGATGCCCAGTAACCTATGAAGGATGTGAAAAGAACTATAAAGAGAAAACTAGGAAACACATGGGTAAGTACACTGGCTGATGTGGTATGACTTAAAATACTATTTTAGTAGTATTTGTCAGGGTAAGCCTAAGCATGCCGGGCAGGCTTACCCTAATAAACACTTTCGCCTCCTGTGGATTTTCTGTTTCAGGAAACATTTCTCTATACGTCTATCCCTTTGAGACGGAATGTGTCGGCCTGGATCAGTCTGCACGGACTGTGCAGGCTGATCTGGGACGATACATTACACAGAGGCCATAATGTTGAATTTCTAGCGGGACAGCTCCAATGTTTGTCCCCACTTACCTGTGCTTGTAGCATTTCTTGTCTGGAATCTGTAAACTCATATAGGGCAATGGTGGTTTGCATGAGATAGATACAGTTGACCATGTAGGCTGCCATGTCCACCGTATTCAATCTGCTGGCAGACACGGAACACATCTGTAACAGTGGGTCTAACATGCTCGATAAAATCTGAAATATACAATGTTGTAAATGCCAAAACATTTGTGTCTCTTATAGAAAATATTTGATACCGAAGCATCAGAAACAAGAAACCGTTGAAGACAGCAAGGCAGAATTGAAGGCAATTTGACCTTGAAAATTGACAAACCAAGGTCAAGGTCAAAGTAACCATAGAAATCAATAGAACTTGTTACTGGTTACCTTCAGGCAAAGTTTCAAGTTTGTAACCCTTTCCAGTGCTGAGATTTTGCCTCAACCTTAAACTTTAACCAAAATGTTGACGGACAGTCAGACAGACAGACAGACGGACATCGCCAATCTATAGACCAGAATTGCTACAGCAATCCGGCCAAAAATGAGTGGAAAGAGGACAAACTGCTTTAAATGAGCAATTACTCCTTCTTTCAGCTTTATTTCCTACTGCAGAACTAAATTAGAAAACTATTCCAGGACATGCATGCAATAAAAAAAAAAGTTTGCTACCTTACCTGTAAAGGAGCAAAATCAAAGATTTATCATCTTTGACCTTAATGTGTGAACATGACCTTTGAGCATACAGAACCATTAGATAGCATGCATACTCTTCTACTTGCACTCTTGGCATATACATAAACATGTACTAAGTTTCAAGAACCTCACTCTAATCATCTAATGCGAGTAATCATATAATCCATTTTTTTTCTGACGCCTCTGACAACTTTTTAAAAGATTAATGCAAATGGAGAAATTGCTCATAATGAGCAATATTGCCTATCGCCACCATTTTTTATTATATTTTATCATAGTTATACATTCATTTATCCCTTTCCCTCATACGACAATTCTGCAGCAGACGACTTTGAACATATTAATATAAAATCTCTATAATTGAATGGATAACCTATGACTAAAAGTGGAAAACATTGTGGCAAAAGAAGAAATTGCTCAAAACGAGCAATTTCTCCTTTTGCCACAATGTTTTCCACTTTTAGTATGTATCGTTTTGAGCAATTTCTTCTTCAGTCACTATGTTTTCAAAAAGCCGTCTGCTGCAGAGGCATCAGAAAGCGTCTACATGAGGGAAAGGGTTAAGGAGAAGAGACACTTACCTGTTTAAAGTCTTGTTTCTTATTTTCTATGGTAACAACAGAGGAATCATGGCATTGTAGCACATCCTTTAAAAGTCCCATTGTCTGTGTTAGAGACGATGGTGCTCCTAAATCGGCAGGGGGTAGCTCCACCTACACAAGGTTAAAATATCTTATATCCCTTTTCCACACATGACAATTCTGCAACAGATGACTTCGAAAATATTGCATAAAAAATAGTGTAAACCTCTATACATGAAACATTAATCATTTAAAAGGTCTGAAAATATTGTGGCAAAAAAAATATTGCTCATTATGAGCAATTTATCTTTTTGCCACAACATTTTCAAAAGCCATCAACTGCAGAGGCGACAGAAAGTGTTTGTATGAGGGAAAGAGTCAATGAGAATGAGTACGGAACATAGGAACTATGTCACATGAAAACTGGCATCCATGACTTTGTGGACTGTGAAGATTTAAGTCAGCCGGCTTCTCTGTAAACTGCAATCAGGATCTTCTGTTGCCATCGTTTTGATGTCCTGGAAGCCACTAGAAAACATTTATGACCAGAAACCAATTATTCTAAATTGTTAATTGGATGTAAAACGATCCCAGCATTATTTGTGCCCCTATCACAAGTTTTTCATTAACAATTTTCCTGATAACCGTTTCTCTCATATAGATGCTTTCTGATGCCTCTGCAGCAGACAGCTTTTTGAAATCATAGTGACAAAAGAAGAAATTGCTCAAAACGAGCAATTTCTCCTTTTGACACTATGTTTTCCACATTTAGTCATAGGTTATTCATACAATTATATAGATTTTCTATTTTTTGACAAAATATGTTCAAAGTCGTCTGCTGCAAATGAGTCGTATGAGGGAAAGGGTTAAGGAAGTTTTTATCACAGATATTTTCGAAACAGTCCACTTATAAACCTTTCCAACATACAACAAATTGGTAGCAGACAACTTTGAAATCATCTGGGCAAAAATATGGCAAACCTCTATAAATGAAGGTTTTTGAATACAGTTGAAAACATTGTCACAAGTAGAGAAATTGCGTTAAGAGCTACTTCTCCTTCTGCCACAATGTTTACAAATTCAAATGCTGCAGATGCCTCGAAATGCATCCATTAGTGGTAGAGGATTAAAATATTATTTGAGATTAACTGTTAGTTATAAGTGTGCATACCTACCCTATCTAACAGTTTGTTGGCATGACAGCTCAAACTATTGAAGAACATTCTGTGACTCAAATCTTGTATTTCCAAAATTGTAGCCAGGAGGGCTGCATCTGGATTCACAATTTGTCTGAAATAATTTATACAAGGTACAGTTTTATCAAAAGCTGAATGTATTAACCCTTTCCCTCATATAGATGCTTTCTGATGAGCAATTTCTCCTTTTGCCAAAATGTTTTCCACTTTTACTCATAGGTTATCCATTCAATGAGATATTCTATTTTTTGACAAAATATGTTCAAAGTCGTCTGCTGCAGAATTGTCGTATGAGGGAAAGGGTTAAACAGTGAAAGTGGGAGAGAATGTATCAAACACAGTTGTTTTTAGGAGATACATACAAGCAGTTTTAGGAGAGACATACAAGTAGTTTTAGTTCTCTAGATGCTTGTTTATGATTTTCAGAAATAAAATATTACACATACAGAGAGATATAACTTCTTTCTACAGGAATCCACTGTAGCCAAGTGGTAAGCATCAGGGATTTGGAACAGGATTCCCCCCCCTCAATTGCCAGTTGCGTCGATCATGGTGGAACGCCCTTGGGCAATGCACATTTCCTAGCCTAGTACTGGTTTGTTTACCCAGGGAGCATGAATAAGTAAACTAGAAATACTGTGAGCAAAGCTCACTGAAGAATACCCCCCGCTCCCCTTGGAAGAGTCCGAGGCGTATGATCTTCCTTCATGCATATCTACATATGATGTGTAACCTTCATGTAAAGTTTGAACCAAATCCATTGAGCCGTTTAGGAGGAGTAGTGCTTACAAGAAATGTGGAGGTATGTGCACAGGAGTCCCTCGCAGATAACCTCTAAGTTAAATTATCTCCCCTTGGAAGAGTCCGAGGCGTGTGATCTTCCTTCATGCATATCTACATATGATGTGTAACCTTCATGTAAAGTTTGAACCAAATCCATTGAGCCGTTTAGGAGGAGTAGTGCTTACAAGAAATGTGGAGGTATGTGCACAGGAGTCCCTCGCAGATAACCTCTAAGTTGAATTATCTCCCCTTGGAAGAGTCTGAGGCGTATGATCTTCCTTCATGCATATCTACATATGATGTGTAACCTTCATGTAAAATTTGAACCAAATCCATTGAGCCGTTTAGGAGGAGTAGTGCTTACAAGAAATGTGGAGGTATGTGCACAGGAGTCCCTCGCAGATAACCTCTAAGTTAAATTATCTCCCCTTGGAAGAGTCCGAGGCGTGTGATCTTCCTTCATGCATATCTACATATGATGTGTAACCTTCATGTAAAGTTTGAACCAAATCCATTGAGCCGTTTAGGAGGAGTAGTGCTTACAAGAAATGTGGAGGTATGTGCACAGGAGTCCCTCGCAGATAACCTCTAAGTTAAATTATCTCCCCTTGGAAGAGTCCGAGGCGTATGATCTTCCTTCATGCATATCTACATATGATGTGTAACCTTCATGTAAAATTTGAACCAAATCCATTGAGCCGTTTAGGAGGAGTAGTGCTTACAAGAAATGTGGAGGTATGTGCACAGGAGTCCCTCGCAGATAACCTCTAAGTTAAATTATCTCCCCTTGGAAGAGTCTGAGGCGTATGATCTTCCTTCATGCATATCTACATATGATGTGTAACCTTCATGTAAAGTTTGAACCAAATCCATTGAGCCGTTTAGGAGGAGTAGTGCTTACAAGAAATGTGGAGGTATGTGCACAGGAGTCCCTCGCAGATAACCTCTAAGTTAAATTATCTCCCCTTGGAAGAGTCCGAGGCGTGTGATCTTCCTTCATGCATATCTACATATGATGTGTAACCTTCATGTAAAGTTTGAACCAAATCCATTGAGCCGTTTAGGAGGAGTAGTGCTTACAAGAAATGTGGAGGTATGTGCACAGGAGTCCCTCGCAGATAACCTCTAAGTTAAATTATCTCCCCTTGGAAGAGTCCGAGGCGTATGATCTTCCTTCATGCATATCTACATATGATGTGTAACCTTCATGTAAAATTTGAACCAAATCCATTGAGCCGTTTAGGAGGAGTAGTGCTTACAAGAAATGTGGAGGTATGTGCACAGGAGTCCCTCGCAGATAACCTCTAAGTTAAATTATCTCCCCTTGGAAGAGTCCGAGGCGTGTGATCTTCCTTCATGCATATCTACATATGATGTGTAACCTTCATGTAAAGTTTGAACCAAATCCATTGAGCCGTTTAGGAGGAGTAGTGCTTACAAGAAATGTGGACATACGGACAGACAGACGGACGGACAGACAGGGTGATTCCTATATACCCCCCCAAACTTTGTTTGCCGGGGGGTATAAAAACGTTTGCAGTGATATAACTGAAATAATGTAGAAAATGGCATAAAACCCCTATAAAACAAAATATTTCTAAAGTATTTTTCCTATATCTATACCATCAATTAATGTTATTTCAATAAAAAAAAGTCATCATGACTAGTAATATGGGTCATCCATATGGGAAGGTAGTCAGTTGCCCGTGAAGTATGTTGTATGGAGTACGGGTGCGAGAAAGCCAGGAAACATATGTAAGTTGAACTTGTCTGCAGAGATATAACTGAAATATCCGAACTTGTCTGCTGAGATATAACTGAAATATCCTTCAAAACTGTGTTTTAACTCCATCCAATCAATTAATCAATAATAGTTCAATAACCTTAATTTACAACCTCTTAATCATTTCCATCATACAACAATTCTGCAGCAGACGACTTTGAACATATTTTGTCAAAAAATGGAAAATCTCTATAATTGAATGGATAACCTATGACTAAGAGTGGGAAACATTGTGGCAAAAGGAGAAATTGCTTGTTTTGAGTAATTTCTTCTTTCGCACTATGTTTTCAAAAAGGTGTCTGCTGCAAAGGCATCAGAAAGCATCTACATGTATATAAGGGAAAGTGTTAATCATCTGCGATTCTGACTTTTCAAGATTACTTCACTTTTCTGCTAGGTATTACAGTACTAAAACCAATTGTCTCTAACAAGTTTGTTGGTTGTGTTTGTCAATTTGGAACATCTTGATTATGATAAAACCTGTACATACCCAATAGTGTGATGGTAGAACTTGAGGAGATTGTTCAGTTTGTACAAGGTAACAGCATCCTGTTCTGATACCAATACTTGCTCCACTCTCACCTAGTTACACAGAAACAAAAAGATGTCAATGAACAATTTGTATTAATTGATTGGAGTTTAACGCCGTTTTTAACAATTTCTCAGTTATATTACGGCGGCCAGTTCACCTACTCATGCATTTCCTGGTTTTCTCACACCAGTACTCCACACAACAATCTTCCCAAGCAACTGGCTGCTTTTCCGAACAATTTGTATACAGGGGTATTATCCAAAAATGTTCAAAACTAGAAAGTAAAACTGTAATCTTTACCGAGTCCGGGAGTGAAGGTCGCAAATCCAAATGCTTCTTTTTCTGTGTATTCATTTATGCACGCAGAACAAGAATGTAAAAGTGTATTTCTTACCAAGTCTAGGAGTGTGGGTCCGAAATCCATTATCGACTTTGAACATATTTTATCAAAAAATAGAAAATCTCTATAATTAAATGGATAACCTATGACTAAAAGTGGAAAACATTGTGGTAAAAGGAGAAATTACTCGTTTTGAGCAATTTCTTCTTATGACACTATGTTTTCAAAAAGCTGTCTGCTGCAGAGGCGTCAGAAAGCGTCTATATATGAGGGGTATTGTCTGTATCCCGGTATACAGACATCCCCAAATGGAAGATTCTTTTACTGATACAGACAACTTATGATGTATTTGTTGTACTTTTGATAGTTGTGAATTGCAAAATCACAGACATCTTTTGTAAATGTCATTGTGGGGTAAGCAGAAATTGTACAAAATAAGCAATTTCTCCATTTCTCACAATGTCTTCAACTAAACATTAAATCTATACGTCCAGTTTTCCAACGGTTGCAATTTTGTCTTCAGACATTTTCAAAGCAGACAACTCTGAAAATATTGTACCACGTAGATGATTAAAAGGTAAATCCTGGAAGCAAGAACAACAAACCAGACACTATTTACTTAGATCAAATACTTTCAGGAGTTATTGGAAATTCCTGATTTCTGGCAATCAACCTTAAAGTGTGACCTTGACCTTCAAACTGACAGAAACAAATTATGATGGTTTTCTACTAACTGCTATATTTAAACAGATAAAGCGTCAGAATTCTATTATTATTATTTATCATCATGAATTGTAACCTTTTCTCACATACAACAAATATACAGCAGAAAAATGGAACAATAGGGCCAAGATGTCCCTAGATATATCCACTGAGTGTTGTATAGCCCTTTCTCACATATAAACGCTTTCTGATGCCTCTGCAGCAGACAGCTTTTTAAAAACATGGCAACAAAAGAAACAATTGCTCAAAACGAGCAATTTCTCCTTTTGTCACCACGTTTTCAACTCTAGTCAATTATTGTTCTTTCATTTAAAGGGATTTTCTGTGCTTTTGCCAAGACGATTTTAAGGTTGTCTGCTGCAGATTTGTTGTATTTGTAATAGCAGATACATTAGTGCTTATGAAGGTGGAAATTTTCTCAAGAGAGGGTAAGAGAGTACCAGGAGTGGATACTGTAAATGACATTTCAGAAAGTCCAAACTAACAAGTCATTACATAACTAGGGTGGTTAGCCTCAGTCTGTGTCAGCCATATTTTCGATATGGCTTTTAAGCAACTTTTGTAGGATGGCTTAGGAGGATACATCTTATAACCCTTTCCCTCATATAGACGCTTTCTGACACCTCTGCAGCAGGCAGCTTTTTAAAAACATAGTGACAAAAGAAGAAATTGCTCAATACGAACAATTCTCCTTTTGCCACAATGTTTTCAACTTTTAGTCATAAACATCCATTGAATTATCCATTCAATTATAGAGATTTTCTATTTTTCAACAAAATATGTTCAAATCGTCTGCTGCAGAATTGTAGCATGAGGGAAAGGGTTAAGCAACTTTTGTAGGATGGCTTAGGAGGAGACGTCTTTTAAAGCTAAAAATTAACCACAGAGAACAGAGTGACCAGAATAGATATTCTCAAAAGATCTCAAAACATCTAGGAAACAATTTTGAAAATCTCTATAAATGAAATGATTGGCTAAGGGGATCTAACCCCTGATGATGTGAGCTTAAAACAAGTAGAAAACAATTTGGAAATTTTCTGTATATGAAAATTGTTTTCAAACATTGCCTGCATGTGGGAAACGGTTAAGATATCTCCTCTTGACATTATCCCCTTCATAAACAAGAGGCCCGTGAGAGCCAGTATCGCTCCAGAGCTATTAGTCAAAAGTTAATTCGCCAAACAGCCCGCCCCCTGGTGGCCGTTGTTTTTGACCAATCAACATGGCTTAAAGGAATCTTATAGAGGGTCACCCAAGGAACATTTCTACAAAATTATTTGAAAATCGACCCGACACTTTCGGAGGAGAAGTTTTCACTATGTTTTTCTTTCAGTTGCCATGGAAATCAGAATTTTGCATATATCCCAAAAAATTGAAGGAATTTAGTAGAGGACATTGAGAGGATGCTTCCTATGAAGTTTCATCCCAATTGGCCAAGTGATTAGGCAGGAGAAGTCGTTTGAAGCAATTCATTGACGCAAGCACGACAGACAATTCACCATGACATAGCCAGTGGAGCTAAAAACTGCTTATGCGGACATTGGCCCCTTTGTATTTTTCACATGGTGAACATTATCCCCTTCGTCATTTTGTGCATGGCGGATATTAGCCCCTTCATAGGCTGTTATTATACCCTTCCATCATTTATTACATGATGGTCATAAGCCCCTTCATTTTAAAAGACGCATCATCAAAAATCATAAAATAATTAGCCGTAATATTAAAGGGTGTTTAACTGATTGCCTATAATGACCAGATAATAATCAAATCAGATCATTTATAAATTTAAATTAAATGGAACAATTATCGGATTTTCATTACAAATTTTCAATCCGCAATCTGTGCGTTAACAGTTTGCCTATACATGTACTTACCTATAATAGGCGGGCGGTCATCAAAGACAGCTTTTTGAAAACATAGTGACAAAAGAAGAAATTGCTCAGAACGAGCAATTTCTCCTTTTTCCACAATGTTTTCTCCTTTTGTCACAACAATACTCTTTTTCAGTACTCATAATAGAAACTGTTCATACTAATGCCTTGATTTAGTCAATATCGTCATGTTGTATGTGGGATTGGGTTAATCTGATGCAGATTAAATAGATGTTCATTATAAATATAGGAGGGGCTAATGACTGTTGAATGGGATAATGTCCGCAGATTAAATAGATGTTCATTATAAATATAGAAGGGGCTAATGACTGTTGAATGGGATAATGTCCGCAGATTAAATAGATGTTCATTATAAATATAGAAGGGGCTAATGACTGTTGAATGGGATAATGTCTGCAGATTAAATAGATGTTCATTATAAATATAGAAGGGGCTAATGACTGTTGAATGGGATAATGTCTGCAGATTAAATAGATGTTCATTATAAATATAGAAGGGACTAATGACTGTTGAATGGGATAATGTCCGCAGATTAAATAGATGTTCATTATAAATATTGAAGGGGCTAATGACTGTTGAATGGGATAATGTCCGCAGATTAAATAGATGTTCATTATAAATATTGAAGGGGCTTCAATGACTGTTGAATGGGATAATGTCCGCTTTCAACAATCTGGTGAACGGAATAATGTCCACCTTAGAAAAGGATAATCTTCGCATGGGAAAGGGCTAATGTCCGCTTTCAGCAATCTGGTAAAGGGGCTAATGCCCATATAATAAGGGGATAATCTCCGCATGTGAAGGGGCTAATGTCCGCCTATGCAATTTTTTACGATGGGGATAATGTCCCGATGAACTAATATCCGCCATTCTGTTAAGATAACAACCTCACCTTAAATGGGCGACAGACACCTTCTGTAGTATGACTCAAAGTGTCTTGAATTGTTTCATCAGTAGCTGTAATGAATTATAAATAAAAAAAAGAATAAATAAAATAATATTTAGTCTTTGACATCACCATAATCAGCTATGTGTAGATGTTTAAGTTAATGGTCATAACAAACAATATTTATTTGTTTATATCTAGTACTGGTACTAAATGTTCCAGGACTCCCACAGTTAAACCTTAAATTATAATACATGTTATCATGTATGTTTTTATGTGACAATGAGCTTGTATGAGCTTGTATGCTTAATGTCAATTAAAATGTTCTGTTCCATTGCTGTAATGATACATTATTTTAATTATAAGACATATGTAAACCTCCTCACTGACACAGACGTCAGCTTTTAACCCTTTCTGACACCTCTGCGGCAGACACCTTTAGAATACATTGAAAAAGAAGAAATTGCTAATAACAAGCAATTTCTCCTTTTGCTATAAGTTTTTCAACTTTTTTAGGCAATAAAACCTTCATTTATAGGGATTTTCTGTATTTTTGCCTAGATGTTTCCAAAAAGTGTCTGCTGCAGATTTCTTGTATGCAGGAAAGGGACAAACAGTCCACTATTAACCCTTTTGCAGTTGCAGACACATTCCACTTCCTCTGTAGCAGACGAATTTTAAAAACATTGTGACAGATGAAGAAATTGTTCAAAAAGAGCAATTTCTCAATTTGCCACACTATTGACAACTTTGTTTAATAAATTATACTTTTCATTTATAGAATGCTTCCAAACTTTTGCCTAGATGGTTTCTAAGTCGTCTGCTGCATATTTTCTGTATGTGGGAAACAGTTAAATACACAATAGTTAATTAAAAGCTAGTGCACAACTATTTTCATATTACATTTTTTGTTATCCTTATGTTTGTTTCAGATACCGATAACCAAGTTTCCATTATTCAATGAGCCATACATCAGAATGAATGACTTTTCTTTTTTAATTTGTAACATACAAAAGTTGTTTGCTAACAATTATTATATCATTATTTCCTTATTATAATATTCCCTGTCAAAGTGATAAATTTCATTCCATTTTATGATACTTCTAATGCCTCTGTAGCAGACTGCAATTGAAAGTAGTCTGAGAAAAGGAGAAATTACATACAACAAAGTTATTTCTGCTTTACACACAACATTTGTTGTATATGAGAAAAGATTTAACCCTTTCCCTCATATGACAATTCTGCAGCAGACAACTTTAAACATATTTTGTCAAAAGATAGAAAATCTCTATAATTGAATGGATAACCTATGACTAAAAGTGGAAAATATCGTGGCAAAAGAAAAAAATCCTTGTTTTGACCAATTTCTTCTTTTGTCACTATGTTTTTAAAAAGCTGTCTGCTGCAGAGGCGTCAGAAAGCATCTATTTGAGGGAAAGGGTTACACAAGGTGTGATTACGAGTATTACTGAAGAGTGACCCTAACCTATGTAATTGTGTTGTCTGCTTCAAAAACATTAGGTGATAATGATCTTACATTTAGAAATCTAGAAGTGTAGTAATTCTGATATTAAGTTGAAAAAGTGAAATAATTATCAAATTCCCCATATGTCACAATGTTTTCCAAAGTTGTCTACTGTGGATGGAGCTATCAAATATTGTGGCCATGATTTTCAATGGATTGGAATAATTTAAATAATCTTGGTAAAGGGGCACTCAAGGAACATTTGTGCCATATTTCTTTCAAGTTAGGCATATAAAGCTTTTTTCTTTTACATTGCCATGGCAACCAGAGTTTTCCATGGAATTCAATTCCTAGAACAATGAAGAAAAAATACCAGTTAACCCTTTCCCTCATACGACAATTCTGCAGCAGACGACTTAGAACATATTTTGTCAAATATTGGAAAATCTCCATAATTGAATGGATAACCTATGACAAGAAGTGGAAAACATTGTGGCAAAAGGAGAAATTGCACGTTTTGTGCAATTTCTTCTTTTGTCACTATGTTTTCAAAAAGCCGTCTGCTGCAGAGGCGTCAGAAAGCGTCTATATGAGGGAAAGTGTTAAGGAACATTCCTTTGATGACCAACATCTGATCTCTAATGACCACAAAAACTCATCCTGCACATCTTGCTCAGGTGAGCCAAAAAATAACAAAACCATTCCAAATAATAGTTTAACGTAAGACAAATTATTTCATTATACCAGATACCTGATTTAAATACCATTTAAATAAAACACCTATATATTGTAAAGAAAACTAATCATAACAGGAAAAAGAAATCATAACCCTCAATGCATTATACTATACTATAAACCCTGTTGACATTGTATGGCTGGTTGAACTATTGTGGATCCATCATAGGCCTTATTGTTAGTTGAATGCAATTGTTTGAGGCATTGAATAAGCCAGGCCACCCCCTGAATTGTGTGCACAGTCAAACATCCAAATGAGGCTGTTATGTATGCTATCTGGTTTGAATGGACATTAAAAGCTTTCAAGAACAAGACACTCGTCTGTTTTCTTGTAAGTCGAAGAAAGGAGCATAACTGAATAATTATTAAAGCCAGAGTTATCTGACTTGGTAAAGACATGTGTAATGTTCCTAGTAACATGTGTACCAAGTTTCATTTGGAAATAATGAACAATTTTTGAGTTATGAGAAAAGGGTTAAGTTTTGTGACAATGCAGACGACGACACTTTTTTTCTTTGAAAAACAGACGAGCTAACAAGGGAAATTGCTTAACCCTTTCCCACATACAAAGAAATCTGCAGCAGACGACTATGAAAACATATTGGCAAAAACCTGAAAAGACAGCTTAATTTTTAAATTAAGTTGAAAACATTGTGGCCAAAGGAAAAATTGCTCATAATGCGTCTGCAGGTGGTAAAGGGTTAAAAGAAGCAGTTCTCCCTAGCCCACCGATTTCAGTATATTAATTAATTAGTTTACTTTTCCCTGTCGTTTTCAAAGCAGACGGCTCAAAAAGAAATCTTATCAGGTAAAACCTTATCTCTCATGTTGTTTTAGAATATTCCAAATTAAAGTACATCCTGGAGGGTTACAATAGGAAAATCATATCAAATTAAGGTATACATAACTTTAACCCTTCCCCACAGGACCCACATACAACAAATTTAAAACATATGACTTTGAAAACATCTTGACAAAAAATTTAAATTTTGATAAATAAATAAAACAAGAGGCCCATGAGGGCCTATGCTCTACTGGTATGGTTCTTTGGTCATTTTCATTCCAGAGCATGTATGTATGGTGAAGATCAGATAGTAAATGGAGGCTCTTTTGATTTCACAAGATGTATTATAGTAATTTTTATAATTTCATGGGCCATAATCCAGTCTTGCATGGGCGGATCTGGCTGGTTTTCAAAAGGAACCAAGCTCTAATCAGTATTTAACTACTATCTAAGTTTGGTGAAGATCAGATAGTAAATGGAGCCTCTATTGTGTTCACATGCTCAATTATAGCAATTTGGACAATTTCAACGGCCATAATCCAGTCTTGCATGGGCGAATCTGGCTGGTTTACGAAAGGAACCGAGCTCTCATGGATATCTAACTACTGTATAAGTTTGGGTGAGATACAATCAAAAGTGAAGACTGTATCGTGTTAACAAGCTCTTTTAAATCAATTTTGACCATTTCAAGGGCCATAATCCAGTCATACATGGGCGGATCTGGCTGGTTTTCGAAAGGAACCGAGCTCTTATGGATATCTAACTACTGTATAAGTTTGGTTGAGATACAATCAAAAGTGAAGACTGTATCGTGTTAACAAGAAATTGTTTACGGACGCACGGAGGCACGCACGCGCGCACGACGGACAAATCGCCACGACATAAGCCCTTCTGGCCTTTGGCCAGTAGAGCTAAAAATTATGTAATATAATTGAAAACATTGTGGTAAACAGAGAAATTGCTTTTTTGAACAATTTTTTGGTTTTTGCCACAAAATCTGTTGCAGCAGAATATGTCAGAAAGTGTCTGCATGTGGAAAAGGGTAAGTATTGTGCAGAAGGACATTTTTTGAAAGAGGTGAAAATACCTGACATGAGCAAGTCTATGACAATATTCTCAACAATTTAATTCATGGTGGGGAGAGGGTTGGTAAACAATAGATACGCTGTAGATAGATAGGATGATGAACCCTTTCCCTCATATTGATGCTTTCTGACGCCTCTGCAGCAGACGGCTTTTTGAAAACATAGTGACAAAAGAAGAAATTGCTCAGAACGAGCAATTTCTCCTTTTGCCACAATGTTTTACACTTTTAGTCATGGGTTATCCATTCAATTATAGAGATTTTCTATATTTTGACAAAATAGGTTCAAAGTCGTCTGCTGCAGAATTGTCGTATGAGGGAAAGGGTTAAAACATTGTTTAATATGAAAAGAAAGGGAGTTGCTTACCAACTTTGAGTACATACGCTGCAAATATTGTATTATACTGACAAAGTTTAATATCCGCGAAAAGCATTCTTCACAAGTCTTTATAACATGACAGTTCAAAGGGACACAATGTGTTGCCTGCCAATATGATGGATGAACAAAGAGAAGACAGAGAATTGATCGCTATTTTTCATCCTGGTAATGAAGGCGACAAATAAAGGGGAAAATACTCGAAGTAACTGGGGTTGAAAACAATGTTGGAAAAGCAAAATATGCTGGTTTTTAAGTACAATTTGCTTTTCCCACAATCTTTTTTGCAGCCAACTTCTTCAATGTTATCCAACTTAACTTGTCAACCTAGAAGTCTTTTTTTTTATACTAATATTTTTTTTTCCAAAATATAAAGTTGGAAGAACCAACTGCTTCCATTAGGGTGTGATTTAATCAGGGATCTAACCCTGGTGTCTAGCACTACATGCAGACAATATTTCGACCATAAATGTACCATCAAGGTATGTTTAATATTGGGCATGGCTCTGCGACGACCGTTAGGCATCAGCAATAAGTGTAGATCGAGATTGGCCAGCAGATCTGTGCAAACTGATCCGACTCTGCACTGTTTGCCATTAGTTATAGAAGATTTAAAAAAAAAAAAATCAGAAAAACAATATCTATTTTGGTCCCTTAGAATGTTGATTGATGGATTGATTGTTTGGTGTTTTACGCCGCTTTCAACAATTTTGCAGTTATATCACAGAATTCTCTGGGTAATTTACCAGTACTACTGGTTCTCTTATCCTGACACCAGCCAGTCAGTCGTAAGGCTAACCACACAACCCTGATGTGCCAAAAAGGGCAGCCATCATACTTCCATTTTTATAAGTCTTTTGTAAGCCCTGGTTGGGCATCCTTAAGCATGGATGCATAGGCTGGTCCTTTAGCCACCCATGTAACATTTAACCCTTTCCCTCATACGACAACATAAAAAATCTCCATAGTTGAATGGATAACCTATGACAAAAAGTGGAAAACATTGTGGTAAAAGGAGAAATTGCACGTTTTGTGCAATTTCTTCTTTGGCCACTATGTTTTCAAAAATCCGTCTGCTGCAGAGGCATCAGAAAGCGTTTATATGAGGGAAAGGGTTAACACTAACCTGGAGATCAATTGTTAATCTAATATAATAATGTAATTAGAGTTATTTGCTTTCAAAGCAACCAAGCAAAAGAGTATAAAATTACCGAATTTGAAATATAATTTTGATACAGAATTGTAAAACATGGAAGGAAAAGGAGAAATTGTACACGTTGAGCAATTTCACTGTATCCTACAATATTTTTCACACTCAATTGCTGCAGGTACTTTAACACTTTCCCACATATAGACGCTTTCTGGCACCTCTGCAGCAGACAGCTTTTTGAAAACAGTGACAAAAGAAGAAATTGCTCAAAATGAGCAATTTCTCCTTTTGCTACAATATTTTCCATCTTTTAGTCATAGGTTATCCATTCAATTATAGAGATTTTCTATTTTTTGACAAAATATGTTTAAAGTCGTCTGCTGCAGAATTGTCATATGAGGGAAAGGGTTAAGGGTTATGGACACTTATAACATCTGAGTGCAACAGATCAACCAGTAAATGGAGAATAGCCACTTACTGAATCATAGCAGAGAGAGACAAATCATTTCTGAATAAAATTGGTACTACATGTATATATGATTTCCAAGGATAGGAATAATTTGCACCCACACTGACAGTGGTATTCTGTCTGTAAGCCTTATAAAAGCTGTTCCCTCCTTTTACCTGTTTTGGCGGAAACCTCATCAGTTCCCCAGAACCCAGTAATTGTAATATCTTCTGTTGTGCAAAATACATGTATTTTTAGATAGCAGAGCACTAGATCACAAGAACTTTGTTTCTTTGCTTTATTTGGGGTTTACAATATGTTCAACATTATTTCAATTATTTCACAGCCACAGTCACAGCCACAGTCACAGTCACAGCCACAGTCACAGCCACAGTCACAGTCACAGCCACAGTCACAGCCACAGCCACAGCCACAGTCACAGCCACAGCCACAGCCACAGCCACAGTCACAGCCACAGTCACAGTCACAGCCACAGTCACAGTCACAGCCACAGCCACAGTCACAGCCACAGCCACAGCCACAGTCACAGTCACAGTCACAGCCACAGTCACAGTCACAGTCACAGTCACAGCCACAGCCACAGCCACAGTCACAGTCACAGTCACAGTCACAGTCACAGTCACAGTCACAGCCACAGTCACAGTCACAGCCACAGTCACAGCCACAGTCACAGTCACAGTCACAGCCACAGTCACAGTCACAGTCACAGTCACAGCCACAGCCACAGTCACAGCCACAGTCACAGTCACAGTCACAGTCACAGTCACAGTCACAGCCACAGTCACAGTCACAGCCACAGTCACAGCCACAGTCACAGTCACAGCCACAGTCACAGCTACAGTCACAGCCACAGTCACAGCCACAGTCACAGCCACAGTCACAGCTACAGTCACAGCCACAGTCACAGCCACAGTCACAGCCACAGTCACAGCCACAGTCACAGTCACAGTCACAGTCACAGCCACAGTCACAGCCATGTTGCACTTATTCATGTTCCCTTGGGTAAACTAGAATGGAGTGCTCCGCGGAGCACGTGTGTCACCTGCACCTGCTCATTGAAAGTGTAACGAAAAAGAGTGATGAAAAAGTGTGAAGGACAGACAGACAGACACAGACAGACAGACAGACAGACAGACAGACAGACGGACAGACGGACGGACAGACGCCAGACAAAAAAAATAAAAAATCCCTAAGTGCCTAAGTGCCTACCATGCTACGCATGAGACAACAAACCAGTAGTAGGCTAGAAAAGGTGCGTCGGCCTCTCGTTCCAAATGTCCCTGGTTCAAGTCCCGTTATGAGCGGGTTCTGACTTTGGGATATTTCGACACAAACGGTGTACTGGTTAAGTCTCCAGGAAGCAGACATTGAGCTTGATTAATATAAGCTGAAACAATATGTAACAATATTGCATGTTGCGATACATTGCTTCATAGGGTAACCCTTTTTTGTCCTGACCCCTGCTTCCCCCCCCCCGCAATTCAATGTATTCGACTGCGTTTATTATTATATCACATGTTAAGATAATTTTTACATATCTCCATGCATCTACAGCTCAAGATTTTTAATATATTAACAGTTTCTATTTTTATCACAATGTTTTCAAATCTATTTAATGAAAATGCTACATGTATTTACTTTGAAATAAATTTATGATATTTTCATGTACAATTCACGTCTTCTTCACAACCTTGAAACTATTGTCATGATTAAACCCTTTCCCACATACAGCAAATCTGTAAATGAAAGTATAATGATTTGATAGAGCTGAATACATTGTGGCAAACGGAGAAAGAGCACATTATAAGCAACTTCGCCTTTTTGTCATGATGTTTTTCAAAAGTCGTTTGCTACAGAAACTTCAAAATGCATCTGGGAAACGGTTTTGGGTCTAAAACAATGAGAGAGAAGACGATCAATTTCTCAGGTGTTTCATTCGTCTCAAACCGGATGACTATTGATATTTCATATATGGTAAACAGTTAACCCTTTCCTACATACAACAAATCTTAAGCAGACGACTTGGAAAGCTTTAATCAAAAATATAGACTATATTACTAAAAGATCAATTAACCAATATAGTTGAAAACATTGCGGCAAAAGTAGAAATTGCTCATCATGAGCAACTTCTCCTTTTGCCAGAATGTTTTCATAATTCGTCTGCTGCTGAGTCGTCAGAATGGGTCTGTATGTTGTAAAGGGTTAAAAACACTTATGGCAAGTACTAATGTAAGTTTAACTTACGTTCACATCTTTTAAGCAGTGTCTGTAGATACTCTTTTTCTGACGCTGTAGCCTGGTGTAACCATGCCAACATATCGCCCACATAGCGCAAAGGATCATGGGAATGAAGTTCTATGGGCCGGGGAGTCCCGCCAGGACCTATGAAGTATTTCAATACATCTTGAATAATTACGCACACACACTATTACATTTATCCCTTTCCCACCTGCATATGCATTTTGATGCGATAGCAGAAGACGACTTTTGAAAACATTGTGGCCAAAGGTGAAATTGCTCATGATGAGCAATTTCTCCTTTGGCCACAATGTTTTGAACTTTATATTACAATTGAGCTATGTTTTAGGGAGATTTTTGCAGGTTTTTGTCACTATGTTTTCAAAGTCGTCTGCTGCAGATTTGTTGTATGTGGGAAAGGGTTAACACTGTAATCGGACGATTTCTGACATCAATGCTTAAGACAACTTTGTAAATACCATGGTTGAAAGAAAAATTGCTCAAAACAATCAATTTGTTCTTTTCCTACACTGTTACAATTTTAAAGATGTTTTCAAAGCAGACGAGTCTTATCATATCATATCAGATACAGTTAAGAACATCATGAAATTGACAGTCTGAGCGGAACGTGATTGGATCGTGAGCGTGATTTGAACGTAGTTGGACTGCTTTATGAGCGGCATGGCATTTTGCGCTCTGAACCAAACAATCATAATGATTGCAAAAATCCAATCATTCTGTGAGCGTGAAAAAGCGCTCAATCTGAACAGAACGGAAAAACGCAATCACAATGTTATGAATGAGTGAACGCTTTGAAAGTGGATTAGAACGTGAGCGGAGCGGAACGGAACGGAACGGAACCGAGCGGAGCGTGAACGGTAAATTTGTCAATTTCAAGATGTTCTTAACTGAGATCATAATAAATTATAATTTCAAATTTTGCATTTGGAAACGCATCACATCTTTACACTCTTCTTTTGCCACAATGTTTTCAATTCTATAACTTCTTTAGTTTGAGACCAAACTATCAAGATTACTTAATCATAATTACAATAGCTTTCACTCTTACTTCAAATATATAGTCGAAGAAATTTATTCAGTAAATACATAATTCGTTGTTAAAATATGGTACACATAACTGCATTGGGACATATAAAGTGTCTTAACATAACTGTTGATATTTTGTTAATATTAGCTAATATATGTCATTATATTTAAATTCAGTTTGCATCTCGTCTCTTGCTTAGCATGCATATGCATTCCAGTTCATTTATATGTATGTATTTAGGTACATCTAAACAAGCGTGTATATGCAATGACTTGTATATACCATTATTTTGTTGTATTATTTTGTATGTTCCACTGTTGTATGCTTCACTTACCACATGGGTCTATGACCTTCAGGTGATAATTTGTATAAACTCCAAACTCTTCATAATAATTATACTTTTACCTATAGAGATTTGTCATGTTTGCGTAGATGTTTTCAAAGTGTTCTGCAGCAAATTTGCTGTATATGGGAAAGGGTTAAAACATTGAGTGCTGTCTTTATCGGGAAAAGGATGTGTTTTCAATTTTATATGATAATTATAATTTTACTTACAAAGATTTTTTATGTTTGCCTAGATGTATTGCTGCACATGTATATGGAAAACGGTTAACGCATCAATTGCTGTCTTTATCAGCAAAAGTATAAAATTTTGAAACACAAAAAACACAACAAACCTCCTCGAGTCAGAGCATCAATGAATCCACGTACAACTGCCGTTCTCCTCGCGGTTCCAAACTCATCTAGAGTATATTTGTAGAGTACAGGTCTATCCTGAATGGCCAACATTGCCTGACATAGGATGGGGGATACGTCTGGCGCCTCACTCGTCAACATGCGGCACTCATCTGAAAGTATCAACCGTGCAGAAATATTTGCTTTAACCCTTTCCCACATACAACTAATTTGCAGCAGACGACTTTTAACATATTTTGTCCAAAAAAGGAAAATCTCTATAATTGAATGGATAACAAATGACTATAAGTGGAAAACATTGTGGCCAAAGGTGAAATTGCTCATCATGAGCATTTTCACCTTTGGCCACAATGTTTTCAAAAGTCATCTGCTGCTATTGCGTTAAAATGCGTCTGCAGGTGGGAAAGGGTTAACACATACATGTATAACAAATCTGCAGCAGACGACTTTGAACATATTCTGTCAAAAAATCGAAAATCTCTTTAATTGAACGGATAACCTAGGACTAAAAGTGGAAAACATTGTGTGAAAAGGAGAAACTGCTCGTTTTGAGCAGTTTCTTCTTTTGTCACTATGTTTTCAAAAAGCCGTCTGCTGCAGAGGCGTCAGAAATCGTCTATATGAGGGAAAGGGATGAACAGTAACCTATTTCCATTACATAGAGCTCTAAATCGCGATAATGTCCTTCAAACCCTATATTGTAGGTACTCAAGAAACTCATGCTGATTGATTGAGTGGGGTCCGACGCCGTTTTCAACAATTTCTTAGTCATATCATGGCGGCCAGTTCACCTACTCATATGTTTCTTGACTTTCTCACACCAGTATTTCATACAACATTCTTTCCACATTAACTTATAGCCCTTTGGTGGAAGACGAATGACGCTTGTCACAATGACTTTCGTCAAATGTCGAAAAAAAATGTTGGCAGAGCTGGGGTTCGAACTCACAACCCCTGGATTGACAGCCTGCATCGCTTCCAACTGAGCTACCGGGGCTCAGCATGTTGAGTCATAATAGATATATTGGTTGGTAAAGATCAGTTTATTCCTCCATATCTAGTCCTCTAAATATGATGAAAATATTGAAGATATCTGTACATGTACATAAAAAAGAGTAATTATTGAATTGAGTTGATAACATTGTGGCAAAAGCAGAAATTGCTCACTATAAGCATTTTTTTCTTCAACCACTATGATTTCAAAAGTTGTCTGCAGTCTGCAGATGTGTCAAAATGCATACAGATCCGCAAGTGGAAAAGGGCGAAACAATGTCAACTAGTGTATGAACCTTTTTTTTTTTGCCCATATCTATATAAAATCTGAAACTTCAATTAACAACTAGAACTATCACTGAAGATGATAAATACCCCCTAAACAGCACCTTGACCTACACCATAACTTAATAAGTGAAAGGGCCATAACTCTGTAAAATAAAAAGCAATTGTAACCCCTTTAGTAAATGCACATCTCCTCTTGGTATAGAAGCTTCATGTAAAATTTTATTGAATTCCACCCAGTGGTTTTTAAGAAATAGGCTGGACAAAATATGACTTACGGCCGGCCGACCGACCGACAGACAGACAGACAGACTGCCAGACACAGTGACTCCTATATACCCCCTCTTCTTCGAAGGGGGTATAATAAAGACGGAAAACTAAATGCAAAAGAAAAGGCTTGAAAGGACTAGAATGGAATACTTTACTGCACAATTTAACTCTTTCCCATACACAGCAAATCTGCAGCAGACGACTTTGAAATTGTCTATGTATGGAAGTACAATATTTGAATAAGAGTTGAAAACAGTGTGGCAAAAGGAGAAAATACTCATTATGTATAATGTTTCTTTTTGCCACATTGTTTTCAGAAAGTGCCTGTATGTGGGGGAAGGAATAACCCATTACTTCACACAGACAATATTCGACGCCTGCTGTTGCAAACCACTTTTGAAAACATTGCAATAAAAGGTGAAATTGCTCAAAATAAGCAAATTCACCTTTTATTGCAATATTTTCAACTCTTTATCAATATAGTTTTCTAGATTGGTGAAATTGTGTCTGATGATTGTAAATCAGACACCCTTTACAAAAGCCATGTGTTTGTTTGTTTGTTTGGAGTTTAACGCCGCTTTCAACAGCTTTGGTCATATCACGGCAATCAGTGCACCTACCCATGTTTTCCTGGCTCTCCTACACCAGTACTTACACGACATTCTTTCGAAGCCACTGACTACTTTCTCACATAGATCAGAGGTGAGAGGCGATTGAAAAATCGCCCGAAAGAATGTCGCCGCAACCGGGTATCGAACCCGTGACCTCCAGATCACGAGTCAGATACGCTACCAATTGAGCTACCCAGCCGGGCAAAAGCCATGTGAAGTAACGGGTTAAGTATTTCTATATCACTTACTTTGGGACCATCTGTAGAGTCGTTCGTAAGCTGTTTCTTGATGAAGTGCCATTGATTCCATTATCTCTAACCTAAACAGAAAATAAGATGGATCTTGATCACTCATTTGAATACCCTTTCCCTCATGAGACAATTCTGCAGCAGACGACTTTTTGAACATATTTTGTCAAAAAATGGAAAATCTCTATAATTGAATGGATAACCTTTGACTAAATTTGGAAAAAATAGTGGCAAAAGGAGAAATTGCTCGTTTTGAGCAATTTCTTCTTTTGTCACTATGTTTTCAAAAAGATGTCTGCTGCAGAGGCGTCAGAAAACGTCTATATGAGGGAAAGAGTTAAATGTCGAAAGAGGGAAGTACATAGAGACATTCCTATAGGGGTTATCCCACTTGCAGACACATTCTGACGCATCACATGCTGACGCATATGAAGCTGACGACTTTATAAATCAATTAGGCAAAAAGAGAAATTGTTCATAATGAGCAATTTCTAGCCACATTGATTCCAACTCTATTCAATAATTATACTATAATCTATAGACAGATTCCATATTTTTGCAGAGATGATTTTAAAGTCGTGTGGGAAAGGGTTAACTATCTAATTGTAGCAATTAACTTGCCTTTACCTGTTTTGGCAGGTTACCAAAAATACCATTCACATTGAACTCTTTCAAATTCAGTCCAGTAGTTTCAGAAGGGAAGTTACAAAAACTTGCACCATACTGCACTTTACAGAAATGATCTGTCAAAGCCCTCTTTCAACAATTCTTATTGGCCTATTAATTCGAATTTTGAGGGCATTCTAAGGACCATCTCTGTGAACTAGTTTCAAAATTGAGCTGCTACTTTTAGAGGAGAACATTGTAAAAGATTTTACATTACACTATAATTATAATGTTGGACTTTCACAGCCTAAAGTGACAATGTTTTTCCTACATCAGTTTTTGGTTTCAGCTCTTTTCAGTAGGTCACCTAAGAACCTTAGAATTTGTTTCAAATTTCTTCAAAATTGGGCTGATCGTTTCATAGGAAACCTTTTTCTTCTGGTTATAATATCGACTGGAGTCATTTTGCAGCAGACCACTTTGAAAACGTTGCTGTTGTGGAAGACAGTGGTGCAGAGGTAGAGCGTCAACCTCTTGTATCAAAGGTCCCTGGTTCGAGTCCTGTGATGAGCGGGTCCTGACTTTGGGATTTTTCCACACAAGCGGTGCGAGTACTGGTTAAGTCTCCAGGAAGCAGACAGAGAGCGTGATTAATATAAGTTGAAAGCTTGCTTTCCAATCGATGTAAATATGAAAAAAATGTCTATAAATGAAGCAAATATCTATAAATGAAAACACTATTAATAAGTTGAACAATGTTTTCAAGTCTTCATCTGCAGATGCTGCAATATATGTCAGCATGAAGGAAATGGTTATAACTACGGATGAGACACATTATTTCATAAATATGTGAGAAAGTCTAACAATCTATGTACCCAGCTGTTTCATAGTTATAACTATGAATGAGACACATTATTTCATAAATATGTGAGAAAGAATAACAATCTATGTACCCTGCTGTTTGATGGTTATAACTATGGATGAGACACATTATTTCATAAATATGTGAGAAAGTCTAAAAATCTATGTACCCTGATGTTTGATGATTATAACTATGGATGAGACACATTATTTCATAAATATGTGAGAAAGGATAACAATCTATGTACCCTGCTGTTTGATGGTTATAACTATGAATGAGACACATTATTTCATAAATATGTGAGAAAGAATAACAATCTATGTACCCTGCTGTTTGATGACTGGTCCTGAGAAGTACTTTACAGTCATTGTGGATCTGCCGGACTCTTTCTAGAGACTTGAAAAACTCCTTAAAGTATACATACAAAGTACATGTATTATTAGTATAAAAATGCATTCAAAAATGTAAATCATTCTCCTGATGTGGTATATCTAGAATAGTCTGCTTTACTTAAGCTATTTGAGGTGAAATAATGATGTTACTTCTGGAAGATTTGAAGAATTATTTTAATGCAGAATAAACCCTTTCCCACATACAGCAAACCTGCAGCAGATAAATTTTAAAATGTTCACTAAAAAATATGGAAAATCTCTATAATTGTAGGTTTAATTACTGAAAAAAGTTGAAAATATTGTGGCAAAAGGAGAAATTGCATTTTCTTCTAAATTTCACTTTGTTTTAAGTAGCCACCTGTATTCAGCAACCAAATTTTGATTCTCCCCTGGATAGCTACTTAAGACAGGTTTCACTGTATTCTTTATCCCATTCCCTCATATGACAATTCTGCAGCAGACGACTGAACATATAATGTCAAAAAAATAGAAAATCTCTATAATTGAATGGATAACCTATGACTAAAAGTTGAAAGCATTGTGGCAAAAGGAGAAATTGCTCGTTTTGAGCAATAACTTCTTTTGTCACTATGTTTTCAAAAATCCGTCTGCTGCAGAGGTGTCAGAAAGCATCTATATGAGGGAGAGGGTTAACTAATATGATATTTATAGACTATAATCCCATAATATGGAATTTTTAGACTATTCTTAACTTGATATAGGGTATTTCTGGACCATTTTTAAAAAAGAAAATACCTGAACTAAAGAAGGAATCGTCACGACAACGGAAACCAAATATTTCGAGAAAATAGTGAGAAAAGAGAAATATTGGAACATGGAAACACTCAAAACAAGCAATTTCGCCTTTTGCCACAATGTTTTCCACTTTTAGTCATAGGTTATTCATGCAATTATAGAGATTTTCTATTTTTTGACAAATTATGTTCAAAGTCGTCTGCTACAGAATTGTTGTATAAGGAGAAGGGTTAACCATCATACACACATTTTGACACATCTGCAGCAGAAGATTTTTGAAAGGATTGAAGCACAAGGAAAAAGTGATTATCAGGAGCAAATTTTTCCATTTGCCACACTGTTTTCAAATCTATCCTGTAACTATTCTTTCATTCACATATATTTTCCATGGTTTTTATCAAGATGATTTCAAAGTTGTCTTTGTATGTAGGAAATAAATTAACCTTTTCCCACATACAACAAATCTGCAGCAGACGACTTTGAAAACATAGTGACAAAAACCTGAAAAAATCTCCGTAAAACATAGCTTAATTTTTAAATAAAGTTGTAAACATTGTGACAACGGAGAAATTGCTCATCATGACCAATTTCACCTTTGGTCACAATGTTTTCAAAAGTTGTCTGCTACTATTGCGTCAAAATGCATCTGCAGGTGGGAAAGGGTTAACCATTTCCCATATACAACACATCTGCAGCCGATTAGTTTTGAAAACATCTAGACAAAAACATAGAAAATCACTATAATATATAAGGGTATAACAAAGTACAAAAACATTGTGTCAAAAGTAGAAATTGCTCGCCTTGAGCAATTTCTCCTTTTGTCACAATATTTTTAAAAGTTGTCTGTTGCCGAGGCATCAGAAAGCCTTTATATGTTGGAAATAATTAAATTGTTACCTGTGACAGTGCTCCACTTCTGACTCCCCTCAATGAACGTATCTCTTCAGAGGTGAGCTGAAATTTATCCAGGAATGCACTTGCAACTTGTGCCTTCATCTGTAATGTTTGGCTGAAATTTGGATAGAATACAGGAGTCCTGAGTTTACGTTTTCCCCCATAGAATAAAGCAACAACGCAGATTACTTTGTCAACATCTGGTCAAAATTATTGTAATTTCAATTAATGAAATTATATTTATTGAATGGAGTTGTATCACCTCGGTGGTGTAGTGGTAGAGCGTCCACCTCGGTTGCTGGAGGTCGCAGGTTCGATCTCCGGCCGGGTCAATCCAAAGACTATCAAAATAGTAGTAATGGCTGCCTTCCTTGGTGCTCAGGGTTGCGGGATTAGTGTACCGACTGACTGGCTGGTGTCAAAATAAATTGACCAGTAGTACTGGTAACTTACCCAGGAAATGCGTGATATAACTGAACAATTGTTGAAAGTGGTGTAAAAACACCAAACAATCCATCAAAACATTATGGCAAATAGAGAAATTGGTCATGATGAGCAATTTCTCCTTTTACCGCAATGTTTTCAAATGTTGTTCCACCTCAGTGCGGGAGATCGCAGGTTCAAACCCCAGTCAGGTCATACCAAAGACTTAAAAAGTGGTAGTAATGACTGCTCTCCGTGGCGCTCAGGGTTGCGGGACTAGCGTTACGACTGACTGGCTGGTGTCAGGATGAATGGATCAGTAGTACTGGTAACTTACCCAGGAAACGATGTGATATAACTGAAACATTGTTGAAAGTGGAGTAAAACACCAAATAATCAATCAAATCGAGGGCTTGGTGTGAGACGGTTGTAACTAAAAACCTATTTTGAAAACCCGGGTTTAGGGGCGATTTTGACCCCTTTGTAAACAGAACGAGCAATGGCACCTAAATTTCCATTGTTTACCAAGAAAAATTATTTAACGCTTATAAGGATTGTATGGCGAGGTGATTAACCTTGGTAAAAAAATACCAATTTTAGTTACAACAGTTTCACGCCAAGCCCTCGAAATGCTGTCTGCTGCTGTTATATAGTAAAGGGTTAAGGAAATTTAACTACATTGGTAACAACTATTGTACATTTAGATACATTGGTTACTTAACTTATAATTAAATACATCATAATCATAACCATAATTTTATTCACAGTTGAAAACAATATCTCCTTGAATCCATGTTACTTAAGTAATAACATGATCAATCAGTGTAATCAACCAAGGATGTATATATATGATGTGGTCAAATAACTATAATACAATTATTAACCCCCTTTCAAACATACAACAAATCTGCAATAGAAGATAAATGGACAAAAATATGCATTAAATATTTTAACCCTTTCCCCCATATAGACGATTCCTGATGCCTCTGCAGCAGATGGCTTTTATAAAACATAGTGACAAAAGAAGAAAACATTTCTCCTTTTGCCACAATGTTTTCAACTTTTAGTCATAGGTTATCCATTCAATTATAGAGATTTTCTACTTCTTGACAAAATATGTTTAAAGTCGTCTGCTGCAGAATTGTCGTATGAGGGAAAGGGTTAAGTCGTAAATATAATAATTGTACTACATGAGCAAGTTCTCCTTTTGCCACAATGTTTTCAGAAGGGATCAGCTGTAAATGCGTCAAAATGTGTCTGCATGTGGGAAAGGTTTAAAAAATATGTTACCTCTCAGTGTGAAGTTTTGTTGTTTGATTAATCAAGTCATGAGTCTGCTCCTTGGCTGCCTGTAATAGATAAGGATTAATAAAAGTATTTTAAGTAGTTTAGCCTTTTCCGCTCTACAAACAATCTGCAGCAGATGACTTTGAAAACATTAAATAACAAGAGTCCTGGACCATGATGGCCCTAGATAGCTCACCTGAGTTATGCAATGAGATTTCTTATGCAGAACACATGACAAAGTCTCAAACTGCTGAAATAAAAAAAAGCAGTCTCAAGAGATTTTAAAAGATTTTCCTTCAATTTGGCCTTGTGACCTAGTTTTAGAGTTAATATGACCGATATTTGTACTTGAACTAGATAATTCAGACAAACATTCTTACAAAATTTCAAGCTGCTGAAGCAAACAAGAGGGCCATGATGGCCCTAGATCGCTCACCTGAATTATGCAATGTGAGTTCTAATGCAAAACACATGAAGACAATTATTCTGTCAAAGGTTCAAAATGCAACCTCCAGTGTTAACAAAATTTTCCTGCATTTAGACGAATTACCTCTTTTTTTACCTGATATGACCCATATTCAAATATGGACTAGATATCATCAAGAAAAACATTATGACAAACTTTCAACTTGCTCAAAGTAAAAATGCGGCCTCCGGAATTTTAACAATATTTCCAACAATTTGACCTAGTGACCTAGTTTTTAAACCAAATATGTCACATATTCGTACTTGACCTAGATATCATTAAGACAAACATTCTGACAACATTTCCTAATTGCTGAAGCAAATATTGCGGCCTCTAGAGTGTTAACAAGATTTTTCTTCAATTTGACCTAGTGACCTACAAAGTTTCAACTTTCTGAAAGTAAAAATGCGGCCTCCGGAATTTTAACAATATTTCCTTCAATTTGACCTAGTGACCTATTTTTTAAACCTGACATGACCCATATTCAATCTTGACCTACATATCAAGACAAAAATTCTTATAAAATTTAAAACATGCGTAAGTTAAAAATGCGGCCTCCAGAGTATTAATTAACAAGATTTTCCTTCAATTTGACCTCATATGGCCCTTTTTCGAACTTGTCCAAGATGATGGAGATGAATGTTCTGATAAGCTTTCATGAAGATCGGATGCAAAATGTAGCCTGTAGAGTGTTAACAAGGCAATTATTGATGACGCACAACGGCCAAAATGTTATCACAATAGCTCACCTTGAGCACTTTGTGCACAGGTGAGCGAAAAATATGGAAACTTTCTATAAATGAAGAACAATAATTGAATAAAGTTGAGTACATTGCGGCAAAAGGATAAATTGATCATAATGACCAATTTCTCTATTTGCCATAATGTTTTCAACTCTTTTTCATTAATGTAATATAGAACTGTTTTGCTTAGGTTTGCTCAGACTTGTCTGCTGAAGATTTGTTATATATCTGGGAAAGGGTGAACTTTATCTCTCTAACTTATATATAGATATACTATATTCAGCTGAATTCTTTTTATATATATATGGGAAAGGCTCAACTTTATCTCTCTAAATTATGTAGATATACTATATTCAGCCTATGTTGGAAGTTAAATGAATTTTGACAGTATGCTTTTGATACAGAGTTAAAAACATTGTAAAAAGTGCTTTGTTTTCAGCTCTTTCTCCTTTTCTCACAAAGTTGTTCTATGCAGAGACATCAACTTTTATTTTTTGTCCAGTGCACAGTTAAACCGCATTGACCCAATAAATACGAAACTCTTTTATTTACCTTAAGTCTAGAGGTCATATCTTGACAACAGTCGTTCATGGCTTTGACATCATTGTACACACTATCCAGTTGCTACAGAAATTGAAAAGATTGAAAATATCAGTCAACTTCTTTAAGTGATCATCTCTGTTAAGCGGCAAGCTTGTATTAAACAGCCCATTGAAGGTAAACCAAAAACCACTTGTCGGTATATTATTATTATCATGTTATATGCAACTAACGGGGAGACATTATAATTAAAATGGATAAAATGTAAACTGCATGTTTAACACAATAATAATTTTCAAGTACTGAACTGTCAGCATAACAATTTGTCTGTCATCACAAGTGTCACAAGTGTAACCGTTATTCGTAATTTTTGGATTGAATAGAAGTCCCCTGAATATCATTACAAGCAGAGTTTACTGATATTTATTGATGGTTCTCCCATAGCACAGCTCATTGCTCGCCTAATAGTTCATTCTGCAAGGCCAGGGTAGACAAAATCAAATAATAAACTAGAAATATCACTGAAGATGATAAATACCCCCAAAACAGCACCTTGACTCAAAATATGGTTTACGACCGACCAACAAAAGGGCCATAACTCTGTAAACAAGAAAAAGTAACAAAGGGCAATAACTCTGTATTTAGATTAAATAGAGTTATGGTTTCTGTACACGGCACTTTCTCTCAATGTGTTGTATCATCCTATGAAGTTTTATTAAATTCCAACAATTAGTTTTAAAGTTATGCTCCGGACAAGACTCTACGAATATGAAAAAGTAACAAACGGCAATAACTCTGTCATTATGTAAAGTAGAGTTATGTTTCTTGTACACTGCACTTCCTCTGATTATGCTCTACCATTATATACATGTAGTTTTATTAGATTCCATCTATTAGTTATTAAGTAATTCTACGGACAAGAAAAAGTAACAAAGGGCAATAACTCTGTATTTAGATAAAATAGAGTTATGGTTCCTGTACACCGCACTTCCTCTCAATGTGTTGTATCATCCTATGAAGTTTAATTAAATTCCAACAATTTGTTTTAAAGTTATGCTCTGGACAAGACTCTACGAATAAGAAAAAGTAACAAAGGGCAATAACTCTGTAATTATGTAAATTAGAGTTATGGTTCTTGTACACTGCACTTCCTCTGATTATGCTCTACCATTGTATGCAGTTTTATTAGATTCCATCTGTTAGTTATTAAGTAATTCTCCGGACAAGAAAAAGTAACAAAGGGCAATAACTCGGTATTTAGATTAAATAGAGTTATGGTTCCTGTACACTGCACTTCCTCTCAATGTGTGGTATCATCCTATGAAGTTTTAATAAATTCCAAGAATCAGTTTTAAAGTTATGCTCTGGACAAGACTCTACGAATAAGAAAAAGTAACAAAGGGCAATAACTCTGTAATTATGTAAATTAGAGTTATGGTTCTTGTACACTGCACTTCCTCTGATTATGCTCTACCATTGTATGCAGTTTTATTAAATTCCATCTGTTAGTTATTAAGTAATTCTCCGGACAAGAAAAAGTAACAAAGGGCAATAACTCTTTATTTAGATTAAATAGAGTTATGGTTCCTATACACTGCACTTCCTCTCAATGTGTTGTATCATCCTTTGAAGTTTTATTAAATTCCAACAATTAGTTTTAAAGTTATGCTCCGGACAAGACTCTACGAATAAGAAAAAGTAACAAAGGGCAATAACTTTGTATTTAGATAAAATAGAGTTATGGTTCCTGTACACCGCACTTCCTCTCAATGTGTTGTATCATCCTATGAAGTTTCGTTCAAATCCTATGTTGCATTGTTAAGATATGGTCCGGACAAAATATGGCTTCCGACCGACCGACCGACCGACATACCGACCGACCGACCGACACAGTGACTCCTATATACCCCCCCAAAACTTTGTTTTTTGGGGGTATAATAAATAGTTTATTATAATTATCATTTAAATACTATTATTTATTGTATAGCTGCAAATTTTTCGACACAAGTACATGGAGATTGTCAGGCACAAATTCAACACAACAGATTAAAATTCAATATTTGACGCTTTCATATGTATACGGTACCAAATCGAGGGCTTGACGTGAAACGGTTGTAACTAAAAACCTAAATTTTGAAAACCCTGGTTTAGGGGCAATTTTGACCCATTTGTAAACAATGCAAATCTAGGTGCCATTGCTCAGAACGAGCAATGGCACCTACAATTCCATTGTTTACCAAGAAAAATTATTTAACGCTAATAAAGACTTTGTGGCAAGGTGATTAACTTTGTTAAAAAAAAAAAATTTTAGTTACGACCGTTTCATGCCAAGCCCCCAAAATATTGTAATAGTACATTACTGAAATATGATTTCGATTCATTCAAAATGCGATAGTGGGGTGTGATTCATATGCCATTCATAAATGTTATTGTATGCATAAATTTGTGCTTACTTACAGTTTTTACATCTTGAAATGTTGATACAAACTCCTCATTGATTGCCAAACTCTTTCTCTCTATATCGCTTCTCAGGTTTCTTCTTGAGCGTAGGCTGTTCTCTGTGAAGAACGTTGATAATGCCTTCAGGGCTTCTAACATATCCTGGAAAAGGCAGAGGACTAAATAAGGACTTCAACCCTTTCCCACATATAGACGCTTTCTGACGCCTCGGCAGCAGACGGCTTTTTGAAAACATGAGCAATTTCTCTTTTTGCCACAATGTTTTCCACTTTTAGTCATAGGTTATCCATTCAATTATAGAGATTTTCTATTTTTTGACAAAATATGTTCAAAGTCGTCTGCTGCAGAATTGTCGTATGAGGGAAAGGGTTAACTCATTCACACAACCAGATGATTTTGGAGCATCTGAATCTGCAAAAGACTGGCATAATCATGGCAACTGCCCATGTTGTGTTTTACTGACAAACCGGATCATTATCATCTAGACGCTTAATTAATGTTCACCAATATATGTCGCCTATATCATCACATGATTATTGACTGTGACAGTTAACAAGAGCTGTCCATGAGACAGCATGCTCGACTATTTGCATTTTGAATCTATAGTATTAGCAAACAGTGGTTAATGAGATAATTATGTGTCTGATAGTACCTTGCATGTCAAACTTTAACCAAATTGTCAGTCAAACAAGGGCCATAATTTGTACTGAATTCATACAAGAGCTATCTTACTTGACTGCCTGACACCCCTGAAGACATGAATGAAGTTTCAAGTCAATATTATTAGAAGTTACTGAGATATGTCCATGATAGTATCTAGCATGCCAAACTTTAACCAAATTGTCAAAGTCAAGGGCCATAATTTGTTCCAAATTTATTCAAGAGTTATTTAACTTGACTTTATGACACCCCTGAAGACATAAATGAAGTTTCAAGTCAATATCATTAGTGGTTACTGAGATATGTCCATGATAATATCTAGCATGTAAAACTTTAACCAACATTTCTAAGTCAAAATCTGATGTAGAATTTTGGAACTTGTCCTGCAAGTTCATTTGATGATGTCCAATACGTGTGTGAAGTTTCAAAGCAATAGCATCTGTGGTTTGTGAGAAAAAGCCTTGAATGCAAAACTTGAACCAAAATTGCAATGAGGACGCCGACGCAAAAGTGACTGTAATAGCTCTCCATATTCTTCGGGGCACTTGCGTAAAAGCATTCATTGCTCTTCATTCCTTTTATATATGCCTTTCAGACACTTTCCCCTAAAAACTGCCAAGCCCTGTTTTTTCTATATTAATGTCTCTCCCCAAAAGAAACCCTTTTCCCGGTAAATATTCCCTGAGTAGCATGTTTTAAACTACACATATATATCACATAAACTGTAGCTGTCGCCCTCTCCCGGGAAAACGGTTTCCATGAGGGAGAGACAAAACAGAAAAAATGGGCTTGGCTGTTTTGAGGTGAAAATGTCTAAAATGCATATATAAACGGAATGAAGAACAATAAATGCTTTTACACAAGTTCCCCGGGGCAGTTGCCAGAGAGCGACAGCTACATTTTTTGTCAAATATATATATATGTATAGTTTAAAAGATGATTTGGGGAAATGTTTAAATGCATTTTTACGGAATGAACAAGGCTTATACGGGTAAATAAATCGACGGCGAAGCTGGCGATGTTTCCCGTCAATAGGTAATGTGTATGAATAATAATGTATTTGTGTGTTCAAATAAAACTTGTAAGGGTTTTTTGACCTTTGACATTCTGGAAGTTATAAATCCAAATTCCTGTAATATGACGTCATAATGTGACGTCATTCTATTAGTGGTGCAGAGGTAGAGCGTCGGCCTCTTGTATCAAAGGTCCCTGGTTCGAGTCTCGTGATGAGCGGGTCCTGACTTTGGGATTTTTTTTATTTTTGTTTGTTTCACAATCGATGTAAAATAAATAAGTTTAAACTAAATGAACCAAAAGGAAAACGACAGCAATTATAGGAAACATTAGTTTGGCTTGTCACAAATGTAGTTCCGTGAATTATGGAATTGTTTTATTTGAAGTACCTTATGAAGGGCAAGTTGATTATTTGTTGTACCTGTCATCATATTTTCATGGATGTAAAATCTTAGCTATATTTTAAAGTTAAATATAAGCTTAACGTGATGATAATTTTTATTTTCTTTGCTTAGGTCGGTAGGACTCGTAATTGACGTAAATAACTGATCGTGCTGCAAGCAAGGGGCTAACTGCAGTTCGCGGGGAATTATTCACCGATCACAACATATAATAAATGTTTACCCGAAATAGGTAGCACGTACCTATACTCATATTAGAGATTAACTTATACGCAAATTTCTGGAAAGATACGTTTTGAGTAGAGACGTCAGAGGTACCGTAAGGGGAAACCTCATGCAAATATTTGATAATGGAGGTTTGGGTAGGTTGTTGCAGGAGATTGTTCATGGATTATTTAATTACAAATTCTGCAGTTCCACAATGTCAGTCAGTAAGTACCTTATACCCCTCTATTTATTTGTTTTTCAAGGGTCTACATGATCATGAGCAATACCTTTATTGATATTTAACAGTCATTTTAAACAGACTCAACAAATAGGTACGAAAAGGGCATACTTAAAAAATATATAGTCATTTCCCAATGGGGCAGTTGCCAGGATTATGCCAAGAGACTTTTAGTAAACATTGTGGCAAAAGGAGAAATTGGTCAACATTTTAGTCATTTACACTTCTAAATCTTTATCAAAATGTCTGCAGAAAACATATATGCACTTTCATAGTTTAGTGATAAAATGTCCAGATGTCTATTTAGTAACTAGATCGCAATATGACATAATTTGACAGATTCAGATGCGATTGTTAAGGGCGAAACTCAATTGGACGAATGCATCTTTAGTTGTCAGAGTTGCAAACAGCCCGGTCTATATTGACGTGTAATTCTTGTCATACCTTATCATTGTCCAGCCGTGTTTCCAGAATTTTATTCAGTTTTTTAGATAGTGGGTTTGACGCTTGCAAGCCGCCGGCATTAGTAGATCCTTGACTTGCTGTGTTGGCATCTGCCATTTTTGTGATTTTTCTATGTATTAAGAATTACCTCCCTTGGTAAGAACACAGATCGATGTATACCGGGGACTACCGGCCATTTCGGTAAACTGCGGATATTCGGATTTTGGACAAGGTAAGAAATAGAAATAATTAGTAAGATTTGGATACCATTTTGGGTAAACAGTTGATTTTATTTTTTTACCCCAACTTTAATTCTCTCAACATTTGTCATAAAATCCATTCTTGCATATTTAAAAGGATTTTCATTTTTAAGAAGAGCCAAAATTGTGAGAAAATACCTGGAATTCACACTGTCAGTCAATTTTATGAAAAGAATTGGCCACAAAAGTTATCTGAAAAAAGTAGGTAAAGAAGAGCATTTTTACATTTGGCTCCAAAAATCACAAAAGGGGATAAGAATAAAATTTAAGAGCTGTTTAGATTCTCTAAACAAAAGGAAACCTGTTGATGCAGTCAGAAATAGCATGTTTCCAGCTCCTTTTTAAGCAATCTTCGACGCAACAGCTGGTTTTCAAATTTACCTCTATATTCACGCCTAGCTCCGCCTACCTCCACGAGCAGTGTTGTCATACGCCTATCCCTATTTAAAATTAACCCATTTACCCAAAAATGTAACCACAACTTACTAATTATCATTATTTTTATGTTCAAAAATCCGAATATCCCGAGTGCAACTGTTACATGCCACAACATATATAGGGACGGGACAGGCACATAACGTGATTGCATGCGGAGCTAGGCGTGACTATAGAGGTAAACTTGAATGCCAGCTATTGCGTACAAGGTGGAAACATGCTATTTGTGACTGCTTCTACAGGTTTCCTATAAATTTGAGAATCTAAGCAAATCTTCCGTTTCTGACTGCTACTATCCCCTGCGTTTTTGTTATGCGATTTTTGGAGTAAAGGGCTCTTTTTCACCGCACTTTTTTCACCATGTTTCATGACCCTTTTTTTTGGGCCAATCCTTATTTATTTTTCCATTGCATTTGCTGACAGTTATATTCTTATAATGCTGGCTCTCCTTAATTGATACATGAAAGATATTCTGAGAAAAACTAAGAGAATAAAAATTTGGATATCCCCGAGTAACTGAAAATCAGCGAATTTCGTTATTAAATATATGATTAAGAAGCTTGCACTATCATTTTATTTTTGAAAAATCCAGAACATATAGTCAAACAAAGACATGATTCCTTGTTTATCATATTAGTCCTTCCATACTTTCCAAAGCCGAGACATGTCACTTAATGTAATCATGTGGCTTTCAGTTTATGAGATTACATTAACATTTTAAATAGACATCTCGTTCAATTTTGACCGAAAATGAAAACAACTGGTTAAAATGACGCTCTTGTTTGTGAAGGCTAAGGGCAGGTAGGAATTTGTTTTTATTTAGACTAACAATAAAAGATGTCAGCCGTCCCGCGAGAAAACCAACACTGTGGACTCAGCGTAAAGTATCGACCCGGATGAGCCTAAGCATGCCGCGCAGGCTAACCCAGACAGACACTTTTCGCCTCCTGTGGATTTTCTGTTTCAGGAATCATTACTGTAACCTATATCCCCCTGAGACGGAATGTGTCGGCCCGGATCAGTCTGCACGGACTGAGCAGGCTGATCCGGATCGATACATTACGCAGTTGCCATAATGTTGGTTTTCTCGCGAGACGGCTCATGTGTCGTACTTCCAGAGAATATTGACATTTTTCTTTTAGCTTGAATGTCATGATATCCAGGTTTCCTTATTGATTCTTACAACATTCGATAGTGTGTGCCCAACAAAGAAAACAACAAAATAATGCTTACTTCAATATAGTCATCAAAATGCGATATTCGTGAAAATGACTATACATCTAAAACTAGTGGGTATGAATAATTTCTAGGCAACCTTCTCCAGAATGCATTGAACATATGACAATGAGTTTAGATTTCTTTTTAAATATTTATAGGTTGCACTAGAACTGTTTAATTTGATCATTTTGGTATTTTGACCTTGTGTGAAAAACATCAGTTTCGACCCAACCCGATTGTGTTCATAATTAAATGACTGTAACTATCTTTGAAGGATGAAATCATTTTTGCATAATACATGAACCCCCATTTTCTTTGGATTATTTTAAAGCCTAGAGAGAACTATTTTCAGTGATATAGCTCTTTTACATGTAAAAGTCTTCGAAAGAGTGTCAATTGAGGGTTGAAACTGGTTAATTTACATGCAAACAAAGCAGTACTTTAATTGGTATACTGTGACCTTAAGGGACTATTTGCCTTGTTTGAAAGTGAAATTAGAGAATATGAAACACAAGGTTCGTCCTAGCCCTATTTCATCCAAAATGTCGGTACCCATTTTCGCCGAGAAACGCTTAGAAAATGTGACAATTGAGGGTTGAAACTGGTTGATTTACATGGAAACAATGGAGGAATTTATTTGGTGTATTGTGATCTGTACATAGCTAATATATTTGCTATACTTTGACCTTTAAGGGAAGTAACCGATATTGAGTCTTTGTCATCGAAAACGTTCGCTCTCAGGTAGATCTAGGTAATCCATGAATTATGCTTGTATTCGATTTCTGATCGATTTTTCAAACAATACAAAATAAAAAGAAGTGTTATTGATCATCATATCCTTACAAAGAGTATTTGAATGTTGACAGTGATTTAAGTTAACTTTTACAAGTGGATATTTCGTACCCTTTTCTATACGTACCTTGTAAATTAGTGCGGGTTTCTGTTCTCGAATCATGTTATTTCATATTTTAACTGGTCGCATCCGATGTTACAATCGAATATGTCACGTCTAAATGTTGTAACTGCATGAGGTTCAGATAGGTGGATGTGTACATCTCTTTCCATCGCAATACATTTCTTATTACCCAACACCCTATGATGGGGGTTCTTTGAGTACCAACAGGCCACAACATAGGGTTAGAGGGTCAAATAAGGATTTTAGAACAAGCGAAAATACCATTATCTAGACTAAGAGCTCTGCACTAAGCCTACTTATAGATGTCTTTAAATACCGATATAGCGAGTGTTGGGGGTCAGGATCAGCCTCGAATGCCATATTTTTCCAGTTTACCACTCCAACAAATCTAGTCCAAATAATTTAGACTTTCGGGTCGCGTATGCATGATAATAACAAAATGAAAAATGAGCATACGCGATGTCTTTTTTTGAAGGACTACAACAAATCATGCTGGTTAGCACATCTGTTTAGGAATGAGGATGCTGTTTTGTGAAATAAAACTGATACATTTTTATTCAGATTAGGTCGACTTAAAAGAGATCGTTTGTTTTTATCAATATCTGTTTAACCCAAAATGTGTCATATCTTGACTTAAATCAGAGACATACAATACTCATACATGGACATGTAACTATAAATTATAAGTGGCTTCGTTTGATTACATTCTTGATAAAGGTTTCAGCTTACCTAAGCCAGGGAATAATAATTATTACGTATTAGTAGCCAAGCCTGAGTATATACATGATTGCTCAAGGAGAGCTATCGTGATCACCCTTTGTCCGTCGTATGTCTCAACAATTTGCTTGGGTACACTGTTGAGAACGCAGTTTGCATCTTATTTCTGTCAAATCTTTTCAGATTGTTTGTTGAAATGATAGCAATTTCAAATTAGAATAAGTCATGTCAGGTAAAAATCTTGGTCAATAAGCCAAATTTAAGTAAACATTTGTGAACATTCTAAGAGGCAGAATATTTTTTGCTTCAGCAGTGTGAAACTTTGTCAGTATGTTTGTTTGGATAATATTTACGCCAAGTTTGAATATGGGTAATTTTGGGTCAAAAGCTAAGTCACTAGGTCAAATGGAAGGAACATCTTGTTAACACTCTGGAAGCCATATGTTTAATCTGGACATGTTAGAACTTTGTCATAATGGGTGTTTTGATGATGTCTAGGCTAAGTCTGGATATGGGTCATGTATCGTCAAAAGCTAGGTCACTAGGCCAAAATGAAGGAAAATATTGTTCACAGTTCGGAAACCGTATTGTTAACTAGAGCATGTTGAAATTTTTGTCAGAATAAGTGGCTTCATGATTTCTAGGCCAAGTTTGAATATAGGTCATGTCCGGACAAAAACAAGGTCATTAGGCCATATTGAAAGTAAATCTTCTTAAGACTCTATTATTCGTTAACCTTACCGAAATGATGAGTTTATATATTGTGATTGACTTTGTGGTTGGCAATTTGGCATATCTCAGGTGAGCAATACAGGGCCTTCTTTTTGAAATACAGATGACGATTAACATTAAACAATCAGATGGCTTAACGGTATCTGGAAGCATTCTTACAGTATAAACAATTACAGCAATAATTATATAATACATGTCATATCGTATGTGCTCTCAGATTATACCACTTCTCGAAATGCTACTGTTGTAGAATTGTCTGCTTTGATAACAGTTAACACAAAAGTAAAATGTCCAAATTGAAGTACATATAAACTTAAAAAATCTTTTTCTTTAAAAGTGTTGTCTATTTTCTAGACAATTAGGAAGAAATTAACCTTATGTGATCCGCTACAAGCAATGTTCAAGCCATATTCATTGGTTGGGACGGCATTTAGTTTTGAGCTCACCTAAGCAGGAAGTGCTCAGCTCAAGGTGAGTTATTGTGATCGTCCTTCGTCCGTCTACATCTTCTCCTCAGTAATCAGTAGATTGAATTTCACATAAAGCATCATCTCCAACAATACTAAAAGTTTTTTTTCATGCAGAATTCTGGTTTCCATGGCAACCAAAAGAAAAAAAACTTAAAGAACAATTTGAATTTTTTTAAAATTCGTCTCCAAAAGAATCTGTCCAATTATTTTGTAGAAATGGTTCCTGGGTGATCCTCTACAAGGAATTTTCAAGCCACATTTATTGGTTGGGACGCATTTAGTTTTGAGCTCTCCTAAGCAGGAAGTGCTCTGCTCAATGTGAGTTATTGTGATCGCCCTTTGTCCGGCGTCCAGCTTCATCATCTTCTAACTAACCAGTGAAATGTAATTTCACAGAATGCATCCTCTCAATGTTCTCAACAAATTTCTTCAAGACTTTTTAATCCATGCAGAATTCTGGTTTCCATGGCAACCAAAAGAAATAAACTTCAAAAAAATCGGAAACTTTAAAAATCTTCTTCTCCAAAAATATCTTTCCGATTTCCAAATTGTTTTGTAGAAATGGTCCTTGGGTAACCCTCTATCAGATCCCTTCAAGCCATGTTAATTAGTCGGGAAATATGGCTGCCAGAAGGCGGGGCTGTTTTGCCTTATATGGCTATTGAGAAATCTTTAAAAATCGTCTTCTCCAAAAGCATCTGTCCGATTTCCAAAGAATTTTGTAGAAATGGGTGTCCCTCTATCATATACCTTTAAGCCATGTTGATTGTTCGAAAAACATGACAACCAGGGTCGGGGCTGTTTTGCCTTATATGGCTTAAGTGAAAACAATATTGATAACACTTTTAGAATCTTATTTGCAAAAGTATCTGACCAATTTCCAAATAATGTTGTAGAAATGTGCCTTGGGGGTGACGCACTATCAGATTCCTTCAAGCCATATTGATTAGCTACAAACATATGGCCGGCGGAGGACAGGCTGTTTTGCCTTGTATGTTTAAATTGAAAACTTTAAAAACCTTCTTCTCTGTAAGTATCCGGTAAATTTCCAAATAATTATGTAGAAATGTTCCTTGGGTGACCCTCTACAGGATTACGTCAATGCATGTTGATTTTTAATGTGGTAGGCATGACAAATCACATTGCATAATTCGGTCGAGCGATCCAGGGCTATCATGGCCCTCTTGTTTCAGTTTAATGATTATCTCGAAAATGAATTTGATAAAGAGCCATAGCATTATGGAATTTGATCACTTTATAGGTCATGCTGCAGGCAAACTAACCTTAGATAATTTGTTATTAGTGTTGATTAAGATATGCCTGTCCATCCATGCTATCTGATTCAAATGGACACTGTTTTTAGAAGCGCTTTTAAAACCATCAAGCTGATTGGTTTACACACCAGACAATAAGAACTACACCAACCGTTATAGTGGATCGATGTTAAACATGTGATCTCAAGTCAATAAATAAATTACATTAAAGGTAAAAGCTTGCTTATGTTATTGTTTATCTTGCTAACGAACGCTACATGAACGACGAATTTATTACATGTACCTACTTTCTTAGCAGGTAGCGAGAACTTACTAGCAAATAGTGTAGAGATAGAATTTGGCTCAACACTGTTCACGTAAAGCCTAAGATTGGTGCTGCTAGAGGGCCAATCTTTCACATAGAGCAAATTGGGATTTGGCACATACAATATGTCTTGTGATGTACACTGTTTTGTTAAATTAGTGTGATAAGCAGGACATATGTGCCGAACCCCGGTGTTCACAGGCAAAACACCCCAGTACCATTGGCCCGGTCACATATTACTTTGGAATCAACTCCAAATACAGGATTATGGACCTTGCTAAAATATAGTGCTTTGAATATCTCTGTTGGAGAGTATTTGTAACACTGTCATGAATGTTAATCAGAAAGATTATCAGCCTTCGCTGATGTTCAATTGGATAATTATTTCACATCTCTTAGTGCATTCTTTGGAAATATTCTCCTCCTAAAACATATAATTCACTTGTTGACTGTTTGAACTTATGCCATATGAATGATACGTGTGTGAGCCGCTTTCAAACCAGTTACAATGCTGAATCATGATTGAATGTCGAAAGAAGAAGCGACCCGTTTCTGTGACAATTAATAATGCACTGTTTAAATTTCTTTGGAACTGTTGGCCCATTTCAAAATAATTACACGTGGCATCCTTATACAAAGACAAAAGGCCAATGACAATATGATTTACCTAAATGCGGGGACAACAGGGGCAAGGCCAGTTTAAACTTAATATTTTAATTAGTCTTTCACATCAGTGTGATGATGATCGAGCTATACATGGTCAACCGAAGTTTTCAAGCTAAGTGTGTCACACGTACACGTATTTTTTTTCTTTTATGTTCATTCACTTTTCAATGAGGGACACCTACATATAGAGGTCGTTGGCCTTTTGTGACAACATACTAAATGTGTTAGCATCAAACCATCAAGGACCTCTTGTTTAATGTTATACTTGATGTCATTATTATTAAATTATTGCTTTGTTTAATCCTTTCCCTCGTAAACACTTATTCTGAGGCAATGATGAGCAATTTCTCCTTTTGTGACAATGTTTTTAACATTATTTACTTGCTTTCTTTTACAGACATTATTCATATATCTGCAAAGATATATTCAAGGTCTTCTGCTGCAGATGTGTTGTATATGGGAAAGGGTAAATCGTTCAGAGATGATACCTAGACCAACTGTAGGAACATTTTGAGATATATATATATATATATATATTCATATAATCTTTATTTCAGACGGCTCGGCTAGATGTCGGTACACGATTTACTGTCAGTGTGACAACTCAAGTTTGTAAAATGGATGGCATTTACCAGTGTGATTACTGCATGGCTACTTTTAGTAATGTGGTTGATATCGAAAGACACATTGACTCTCATTTGACGGGCACAGAACATGATTTCCACATTCACAAGAAATCAGAGGTTAAAAGTTCAAGCAAGAGTGCTGCAACATACCCAAACCTATGGTCAATATTATCCTATATTGATTCTAAAACTGGTCCAGACAATAAGGAGCAGGATGTTGAGGTCAACGTAAATACATATGAAGATGTCAGCGATGAGGAGGTTTCAGATAACAATAACTATGATGAAGGTGAAGTGTTGCATAGAAACAATGATTACATTGGTAAATGTTGTATTTGCCTACAGCCTTTCTCTACCTGCTTTGAATATACAAATCATGCTGAAAAGGAGTCTGTTACCATGATAATCCAGTGCCCGATTTGTTATTTTTATTTTGAAAACATTGACGCGTTAGAAAACCATCGCCATCAAAACCGCTGCCATAAGCTTAGTGGTATCGCTGGCAAAGATAATTTAAAAGAATCACATCAAATTGACAACCTTTCTAAACATATTAAAACTACTATGAGAGAGGTTACAGCAATACATGTCCCAATTCAAACAACAGAATATTCTTCACAACTGTTTCTAAACGCTGGATTGACTGACATGAATTCTTTTAAATGCAGGCTTTGTGAAAAAGTTATTTGTGAATGTTTCATCTGTCAAGAAAATAATATAGGAGCAACCCTTTCAAATTATACGGAAACAATACAAGAAGTTAGTCAAGTCACAATGGATAACTCACAACTTCGTCCTAAAACTCAAACCAATAAGAAAAAATCCCTAAAATGTAGCAGATGCGATAAAGTGTTTCATAACCTGTCTGAATGGCTCTTTCACGATGAGACTCACCCTGAGGACAAACCGTTTCGTTGCATACTTTGTAACACACTGTTCATGGCCTATCGGAATTATCTGCGTCACAGAACTGAAGCCTCAAAACACAAAGATACAGACAACGATTCTCAAAAACATATATGTCCAACGTGTGATGACAAGTTTAAGACTGCCAGAGAACTACTGAAGCATTATGAAATGCACATGGATTTGAGACCCTACAAGTGTTCGGTTTGTCAACGCATGTTTTCAAGTCCTGCCGAGTTGATGGATCACAAAAGAATTCATAGTGAGTTGGTTAAATATAGGTCGAGGTGTAAAATCTGCAAAGTGTCATCGTTTCACAAAAGACAACATCATATATTACACAATACTGAACATCATAAAGGATCATGTTTTGTTTGCATGAAGCGAATACCAAAGCTTTTTCATCTTAAACATCATGTTGCAGCACATTTTGGTTTCACACAATGTCTGTCTTGTAACACGTCATTCAATAACAAAGGAATGCTGGCTAGACATATGCCATGCACTTTCGGTCTCCTTTCTTGTATGATATGCGGAAACAGGTTCATGGATGTTAAAACGTTAAATTGTCACGTCAAAGGGCATGGGCGAAACGGAGGTTCCGATTTTAAAAAACGTCCCAATACAAAACTGTTGTGTGAAATCTGCGGTTCGATTTGTTTAACGATCCAGGGACTACATACACACAAAAAGAAACACATTAAACCATCGAACAAATTCAAATGTAACATTTGTAATTCTTGCCACAATAGTAATAGGGGTCTTGTGATGCATAAAAGTTTGAATCATCCTATCAAAAAAATGTTTAGGTGTACAACCTGCCACAAAGCATTATTAAACAAATCATCATTTCTGCTGCATATGCATGGGCACGAACGGAAAGCAGAAAAGAAGCCCGTGATTGAGTGTGACAAATGTGATAAAAAGTTTACAACGATTTCCCAGTTAACAAAGCACAGTAACATACACATGTATGACACAAAACCATACAAATGTGACCAATGTGAAGTAGCGTTTGCACAAAATTGTAATCTAACTAAACATAAACTAATACATAGTGATAAAAGACCATATGCCTGTGATAAGTGTGACGCAGCGTTTAAACACCGAAGTAACTTGAATAGGCACAGATATATACATACAGGGGATTTCCCTTACAGATGTAAAGTGTGCGCCTTTGGTTTTGCATCAAGATGTATGTTAATCGACCATCAGAAATCGCACGATGGACTTAAACTGTACACGACATAACTGGGCAAAACCCCAGAATGAGTAAGACAAATGTAGATAAATATTTGTATGTGCATCCAAGGTGTGTGATCTAAATAAACAATGTTAAATCAAAGCGCCAATGGCACTGTAGTGGCGATCGTATGGAAAATCCTGCAAAGTAACAAGCAGTATATCGGTGTAGGGCTTGCGATGACTCTGGTGCGGGTACATTTGAGAATGTATCAACCCTGCATCTTTTGACAGTAGAATAATGTTAGTTTGCCAGAATGTTGTCTTGGTGATTTTTTAGTTACGTTCTGAAATTGGTCATGATGTGTTCAAAATTAGGCAATTCCAAAGTTATGAAAAATCTAGTTTGTATTCGATAGACTTCCGTTTTAGCTCATTAGAATGGCTATTTGTAAACTAAATTGTTCGGGTAATCACATATTCATCACCATGTCGCTAGGCCATATTAAGATAATATTTTTTACACTTTAGAAATGACTAAAAAACGGTTTCTTAGAACCTTACGTGACTAATTTGCAGAGAGCGCAGAGGTAGTTCAAACTATACTGATCGCAAACACTCTAAGTTTTGTTTTCTTAGAACATGACTAGTCTATGGTAAATGGATCAATGCATCTTCGTGTCAACACTGTTGTATGAAATTAAAAGTATTTAGGAATTGAATTTAAGTTCCAGACATATATTAGTCGATTGTGTGCACCCTTGATCTATGACGGTGGTGGAATAACATTTTAGATGAAGTTCGGGTGGGAGAAAAACGTGTCTGCATGAGTGGTTTCTCTTTGACAGTTTTGATTTTTAGCTCGACTGGCTGAAAGCCAGTCGAGCTTATGTCATGGCGAATTGTCCGTTGTGCGTCCGTGCGTCCGTTAAGTTTTTGCTTCAAACTACTTCTCCCCTCTAACCACTTGGCCAACTAGGATGAAACTTCATAGGAAGAATCCTCGCAATGTCCTCTCCTGAATTCCTTAAACATTTTTGGATCCATGCACAATTCTCATTGGTGGCAACAGAAAGAAAAAAATAGTGTAAACTTTAAAAATCTTCTCCTCCGAAAGTGTCTGGCCAATTTCCAAATAATTTTGTAGAAATGTTCCGCTGGTGACCCTCTATCAGATTTCCTCAAGCTAAGTTGATCGGACGAAACATATGGCCGCCAGGGGCGGGGCTATTTTCCCTTATATGGCTTTAGTGAAATCTTAAAAAAAACGTCTCCTCTGAAAGTTTCTGGCCAATTTTCAAATAATTTTGTGTGCCCGGCCGGGTAGCTCAATTGGTAGCGTATCTGACTCGTGATCTGGAGGTCACGGGTTCGATACCCGGTTGCGGCGACATTCTTTCGGGCGATGTTTTCCATTACCTCTCACCTCTGATCTATGTGAGAAAGTAGTCAGTGGCTTCGAAAGATTGTTGTGTAAGTACTGGTGTGGGAAAGCCAGGAAAACATGGGTATGTGCACTGACCGCCGTGATATGACCAAAGCTTTTGAAAGCGGCGTTAAACTCCAAACAAACAAACAAATAATTTTGTAGAAATGTTCCTTGGGTGACTCTTTATCAGATTCCCTCAAGCTAAGTTGATTGGACGAAAAACATGGTCGCCAGGTGGCGGGGATTTTTTGCCTTATATGGCTATAGTGGAAACTTAAAAAATCTTCTCCTCCGAAAGTGTTTGGCCAATTTTCAAATACTTTTGTAGAAATGTTCCTAGGGTGACCTTTTATCAGATTCCTTCACGCCATGTTGATTGGTCGAAAACTATGGCCGCCAGGGGGCGGGGCTATTTTGCATTATATAGCTATAGTGAAAACTTAAAAATTCTTCTTCTTCAAAAGTGTCGGGCTGTTTTTCAAATAATTTTGTAGAAATGTTCCTAGGGTGACCCTCTATCAGATCGTTCAAGCCACGTTGATTGGAGATTTATTTTTTGCCTAATGGCCGTGGAGCGATACCGGCCCTCTTCGGCCTCTTGTTTATTTTATGAGAGTTGTACATTTCCAGGAAGCTCAATAATTATAAACAGCTGAAAGTTTAGTCACACGCCTTAAGCATTCCAGTCGCCTTGGTATTCTTTTTCATCTTCAGACAAGCGCGGCATGAGGACAACAGTAAAAGTTAGATTGTTAACAATAATCCGAGTAGTCTGTGTCGCCAGTATCGTAGGACTTGGACTGAATTAATTCATCGAGCACATGTTTAGAGCCCACGTGCAAATCGCTGATCCTGTTACAGACCATTTCGCACCGTGTGTATTTTGGGAAAACTTTACGTATCTCACACTTATATTCTCAAATTAGCTATATGAATATAGGTATTAAATATATATGTTCAAAAACAGGGATGTTTTTAGTTTTGTGGGGTGTAGTTTTACTATTATTCATAACATAATTCCCAGAAGAATGCTATATTTTGGTTGATTTTCAGTGATAAATATTTTTCGTAATGATACTTGGATGTTTGTAGAGCTTCTGTTGCTTTTATAGACATATATACTTTTGTAATGAATGTATCTTCAATGTACTGTGTTTTTGTGTCACCCTGCGTAGCATGGTAGGCACTTAGGGATTACTTTTTTTTATCCGGCGTCTGTCAGTCTGTCTGTCTGTCTGTCTGTCTGTCTGTCTGTCTGTCCGTCACACTTTTTCGTTATACTTTCAATGAGCAGGTGCAGCTGACACACGTGCTCCGCGGAGCACTCCATTCTAGTTTTTAGCTCACCTGTGCACGAAGTGCTCAAGGTGAGTTATTGTGATCGCCCTATGTCCGGCGTGCGTCGTGCGTCGTCCGTCGTGAAACGTCCGTCAACTTCTCCTCAGTAACCGGTGGGTCAATTGGGATGAAACTTCACAGAAAGCATCCTCTCAATGACCTCACCAGATTTCCTTCAAATTTTTGGGATCCATGCAGAATTCTGGTTTCCATGGCAACGAAATGAAAAAAACTTCAAAATTCTTCTTCTCCCAAACTGGTTGGCAGATTTTCAAATAATTTTGTAGAAATGTTCCTTGGATGACCCTCTATCAGATTCCTTCAAGCCAAGTTGATTGGTCGAAAAACATGGCCGCCAGGGGGTGCGGGGTTATTTTGCCTTATATGGCTATAGGGAAAACTTAAAAAATCTTCTCCTCCGAAAGTGTCAGGCCGATTTTCAAATAATTTTATAGAAATGTTCCTTGGATGACCCTCTATCAGATTCCTTCAAGCCATGTTGATTGGTCGAAAAACATGGCCGCCATGGGGGCGGGGCTATTTTGCCTTATATGGCTATAGTGAAAACTTAAGAAATCTTCTTCTCCCAAACTGGTTGGCAGATATTTAAATAATTTTGTAGAAATACTCCTTGGATGACCCTCTATCAGATTCCTTCAAGCCAATTTGATTGGTCGAAAACTATGGCTGCCAGGGGGCGGGGCTTATATAGCTAAAGTAAAAAAAAAAAACAGAAAACTTAAAAAATCTTCTCCTCCGAAAGTGTCTGGCCGATTTTCAAATAATGTTGTAGAAATGATCCTTAAGTGACCCTCTATCAGATTCCTTTTAAGCAATGTTAATTGGTCAAAAACATGGCCGCCATGGGGGCGGGGCTATTTTGCCTTATATGGCTATAGTGAAAACTTAAAAGATATTCTTCTCCCAAACTGGTTGGCAGATTTTTAAATAATTTTGTAGAAATACTCCTTGGATGACCCTCTATCAGATTCCTTCAAGCCATGTTGAATGGTCGAAAAACATGGCCGCCAGGAGGGGTGGGGCTATTTTGCCTTATATGGCTATAGTGAAAACTTAAAAAATCTTCTTCTCCGAAAGTGTCAGGCAGATTTTCAAATAATTTTGTAGAAATGTTCCTTAAATGACCCACTATCTGATTCCTTCAAGCCATGTTGATTGGTCGAAAAACATGGCCGCCAGTGGGCAGGGCTATATTGCATTATATGGCTATAGTGAAAACTTAAAAAATCTTCTCCTCCGAAAGTGTTAGGCAGATTTTCAAATAATTTTGTAGAAATGTTCCTAGGGTGACCCTCTATCAGCTCCTTCAAGCCAATTTGATTGGTCGAAAACTATGGCTGCCAGATGGCGGGGCTTATATAGCTAAAGTAAAAAAAAAATCAGGTGAGCGATTCCAGGGCCATCATTGTTTTAGCTTTTGTTTAATTCCTCTTTATATGAATGGACGCTTGCTATTATACCTAACAAAGAAAAGCAAGAATTGTAAACTATCCATAGTTCCCCCACCGCCTTGGGGTCAAAGTCAGTAGTCCTACGTACAGAACGGTGGCGTAATTGGGTGATAAACTGATAGTGGGGTATATAGAGGATCTTACATGAGTGCTTATTTGTTATTGTTTTTATGAAACGAGTCGACTGAGCGTCATATTCGTTTCAGTCGACAAGTTTCATAAAAATAATATCAAATAAGCACGAATGTAAGATTCTATTTATCACATAACACCATAAAAGGATTGTTTTCAATCTTTAACTCAATCTTTCTTCGTCCTCATATAAACAGTGACCGAAGTTCACCCCGAAGTTCTAATGCATACTTCCACTGTAAAAAGTAGTCCCTATCAATAACCTTTTGATTTTATACAAAATTAGCAACAAGGCACTTATAACATATCATTTATCGAGATTTATTCTCTTTAAACAATATTTAATAAATGCCGAAATTCAGAACAATTGTTAACAATATGCTGTCATTTAAAGTGACGTCACACTGGCACACTCATACGTGCTGTGAGTCGGCTATTTATGTAACTAGTTACATATGCTATTTATGTCACTGCTTTATGTCACTCCTGGAGTGCAAGTTATGTGATAAATATATATACACGGCGGTGACGCAGGTGAGTCTGGGAATATTCCATAGGGGAATTTCTGTAATCCTACATTTCATTTGGTGTACTTAAGTGTTCATTGTGGCCATACCGAACACTGAAACTAGCTATATCCACATGCAGATTTATTGACATTTTCGGACGAAATCGAACCTCAACACTCTCAGCCTTCGGTGCTGAAACATGCATTTCTTTATACCTTTCCCACATACAACACATCTGCAGCAGACGACTTTGAAAGCATCTATGCAAAAATAAGAAAAACCTCTATATATGAAGACTTCTTATTGAATCAAGTTGAAACGTTGTGGCAAAGGGAGAAATTGCTTGTTTTGAGGAATTTCTTCTTTTGTCACAATCTTTTCTTGCTGCCAACGCGTCAAAATGCGTCTACAAGTGGAAAGGGTTAACCTTTCCTAGCGAATTGTACTTATTGGCGTACGTGCGTATGCCTACATGAGCCATGGCCTGATCAAGCCGTTTCTTTAAATTGGCTTGCAGGTGAAGATCCGCGTCACATTTTCCCAATTTTGCAACGCACCTTCTAAAGATTAATCTTCACAAACCAAGTTTGGTTATTCTATGTGAGGTAACATAGCTTATATTGCTCGGACAAGTTTTTCTTTTTAGCTCGAAGACAAAAAAGTCGGGCTATTATGATACCCTTGGCGTCGTAGTCGTCGTCACAAAACATACCTTACCCCATGACTCAAAAACCGTTCAACATTTTCAATTTCAGAATCAAATGAAACATATGTATTTTATGATAAAAGTGCTATATATACGGAATATTACGTTGCGGGAGCGATAAAAGAGTTTGTATTGCACTACAAGTAGCGTGGAAAAATCGATATCTTACGAGACCGAAGGTCGAGTAAGATATGGATTTTCCCACGCTACGAGTCGTGCAATACGAACACATTTATCGCTCCCGCAACGTAATATTCCTTTTATTATATACCTACGATCTATGAAGACCGAAAAAACTAACAAATATACAGATTCAATATATTTTTTATTGGGGATACAATTTTGTAATCTTGAAATGAAAAGATGAATGGCGGATGAATATTTACTACAATACTTAGGCCACGACCCTAGAATGTATGCTGATACGTAAGTCCCGCCCAATAACATTATCAAATTAAATTTCCATTGTTTTGTGGGAGAAAATGACAACATAATCTTTATTTGCGGGGTTTTATTAAATTTGACGCTATGTTTTTGATACATACAATAGAAACAATTTTCCAAAATAGTACTGGTTGTCTGCATATTTTACTACGTAGCGCAGATTCAAAACGGGAACCTCGCTGAAGTAGTCCGCGCACTGTCTGACGTTTTGTATTTTCACCGCATGTAGATACGGAATTTTAATCCGTCGTGTCTGAACTGCGCATGCCAATCTGCATGTATTTCCACCGGAAAATGTACAGGCATATAATACAAATGTGGTATAATAAAAATACACAAGTTTCTTGGAACGGTACGCATGTCTACACCAAGTCTCATAACTCGGGCCTTAATAATGATTGAAAAATGAACTTTTCGATTTAGTTAAAACGGACGAGCGATGGCGTTCGCGCCCTTTTGATTTTTCTTTAAATAGGGTCTGAGGTCAAGTTCACTGTGACCTAACTTTAGTACGCAACACTCCGTCTTGCCTAGATTCATGTGCAGAACATCTTGGTAACTCTTAGTGAAACGATAAAGGAGATAAGGCCTGGGCAATTATTTTCGGAAGATCGGTCGGTTTCTAGCTCCACTGGCTTATAAATAAAGAACTGAACTAATGCGTTTGTAGTGAAGTAGTCTTGTTGAGGATAAGTTCTCCATTATACTGCCATTGCAACTAAATAATATCGTTTGCTTATAATCCTTTCATGCGTGTCATTAAACTACACTGTAAACTAAGATCAGTCTGTACAATCGTACGGTCTAATCTTGGTCTACATTGTTCGCAACTCCTATATTTATTCATAGGAGAGACTCAATCTCATTAAAATCATCTCCTATTAACGCTTACATTTGGTCAGATCGTGTACTTTAGTCATATTGAGGAGAGACTGTTTTAAAATGTTGGCGTACCTTGTCAAATATCAAGGATGATGAACCCTTTCCCACCTACAACATATCTGCAGCAGATGACTTTAAAAACCCCATCTAGACAACACTATGGAAACTCTCTATACATAAAAGTGGTTCATAGATGTTGAGTGGAGTTTGTGATGAATACGGCCCTCTGCTTTCAACAACACCGGTATGTTACTGTAGATGCTTGATTATAGTTCGTAACAAGGATGTAAGCCATTTATTTTATATTATTCGATTGTAAATATTAACATGCAATTAATTGTTCAAGATTCACATGCAGACGCTTGCAGTGATATTGATACATTGTGTTGCCGGCTCGCCCATTCATCTAGTCTCGTGTGATAAGCCTCACCTCACCGCCGTTACGATTGTGCTGGATTTCTATCGGTTCACACTGTCTTTTCGATCGTTTCATCATGTACTCCAGCTATTGAAGGGACGCTAAACTAAAGGAATATTTCTGTACATAACCAACACTGGGTACTTGGGCTGTACCCGATCGAATAAGAATCTTAGATGTGACCTTCTCATGTACCGATTTAGACTCAAATTTTCTTCAACTGCCAGCCTTCGAGGTTTCGTTTGGCAGGATCCATGTCATGTAGCATCCTTTAACAACATACAAACGATTTCTGAGGCCACTGCAACCGACGATTCGTGATGAGCATTTCTCCTTTTGCCACAATGTTTTCAACTCTTATCATAGATTGAAATCTTGTTATAATAAGTTTACCATAGTTTTAACCAGATGTTTACAAAGTCGTCTGCTGCATAATTGTTGTATGTGGGAAAGGGGTTAATTAATTTGACATAGTAGTCGGTTTCGGGGTACATCGTCTTGTAGATCGCCATATAGTGACGTATCGAAAGGGGTCCGGTTAAGATCTGACAAAGCATTAGAGTATCATCATGTTGAAAAAAAAAAACTTGCATTGTTATCTCAACCCAAATGCTTTGAGCAAGGCCGCCAACTGTATCGGGAGGGAATTAAGATACCCCAGGATGCAATTGCCCAACCCGCAACCGACTTCCGTGTAAATGAGCTTGGACTCGCTGTAGGTCGCATATTTCAATAGAAAGATGCACCGCCGTATCCCTGAGAAATGAAATAAGATCAAATCCTGATTCATGCGCTCATTCAAATAAACAACAAGACGAATTTTGATGCAAAGCATCAAAGACGCCGCGCATGATTTTGAAGCATGACTTTGTGGAAGCAGATGCAGTTCAGTACATTTAAATAATGTGTGCAAACAGACAGGATGTAAAAATTTCGAACAAGAAAGCCAAATATCCCTTTATTTTAAACAAGAAGGCCAATATGTGCCTATATTGCTCACCTGGCTACCATAGCCTATAATAAAAGGTTACCAAGAGCAGAAAGGGTCAATTTTGACGGAGGGATTACACGTTTTATATGCTGCGATCTATGTGATATTCAGCATGTGAAGTTTAGTCCAGAAACCATTTGGTTTACAGTTTGCTAAACATTGACTGCAACTATAATGTGTCATGTACAAGCTGAAGTTCCTTAATTTTTTAGCAATAAACGGTTTTAAATCTGCTCTAACTAGATCAATTAGATAAAGCAAAAACGTAGGTGCTTAAATATTTTAAAACATATATTAAAGTTTAATGCCTCTAGTTATAAGTTAAGTGGGACACAAGCTTTGGAAGGAGAGGGGGAAGTCTATTTTTACTTCCAATTAAGCAGAAGTATGAGAACAATCAAAGCGCTAAAAACGCTGATGGTATAGGGGCATATGTAAGTTGAAAATATGTGGCATAGATAATATGGACAAACATTGTTGAAATAATAAGCAATGACCTTTAAAACAAACCAAACCAAAACAGTGCACATCTGTAGCTCTGAGTTCCCTATACACTAAGTCTTAAATTGATACATTGGACATCTATTGAGACAATAACCGAAGAAATGAAAAAATGAGTTTACACCTAAAAAAACAGATCAGATTTGTGTTCAAAATATTGTATCGATTTCATAATCTCAATTTATGCGTGTGCCGACTTTGAAATGGATCCGCGAAACAGAAACAAAGTTTTGACCCATTAATGCAAACCGTAACGGACAGACGGACGGATGGATGAACACAAAGACGGACAGACAGTCAGTCGCTCCGGACAAAGTACACATCTTGGGGAAGCACTCACTAACGAACAAGGGCAGTTCACGGAACGCATGTGTTGCATGCGAAAGTCATATAATAAGTGAGAACATGAAAAGACAAAACTATACACACTCAAAACGCAGCATCCTAAAGTTATGGTAATGGTGCACTGCAAATCTGTAGGTCATAAGTTACCTACAAACCGAGTTTGAAATGGATACAATGGAAATTAATTGAGACAATCGCTGAACTAAATAAGGAAAAAATAAACAGACCAGAGTTATGTACCTAGTACTTTGCCGTTCTCCTGATCACACGGTATAAGTGTGACCACTTTGAAATAAATCTGCCATACAGTAACAACGCGTTGACCAATACATGCAATTCATGACGGACGGACGAATGCACATTCAGGCAGACAGCCGGCCGGACGCCGGATTATACCTCCAAGCTTTACAGACAGAGACAACTCATATTTTAGTATTGATTACAGAAGACTGGTTCGATGCGTCTCCGAAACGGGACAGTACAAGGTTAATTTACAAAAACCTATTAAGACTACATTTCTATTTCATTTGTCAACAGATACATCTAGGACTAGATTACACGTTGACGAACGTTGAGTCTTCAATTAACGCAAATGCATATACATTTTAAATGTTGTCCCAAAATCGCTAGAAGCGCCTCAATTATAAAATAAATAATGACCTTGAGGTTATAACTCGTGTGTATGTTGACATTTTCGGCCAATTTTTTTTTCCGACGTTTGACAAAAGTCAATGCAACATGCGTCATTCGTCTTTCATCAATGGGCTAAGTCTATGTGGAAACGCAGCCAGTTGCTTGGGAAGATTGTTGTGTGGAGTACTGGTGTGGGAAAACCAGGATATACATTTGTAGGTGAACTGGCCGCCGTGGTATTACTGAGGAAATGTTAAAAAAGGCGTTAACCCCAATCGATCAATGTTGAAATTAACTTATCTCTAATATGTATATTTAATTTCTATTTCCTGTTTTGAATAGTGATGAAAACATTGTGGAAAAAGACAAAATTGCTGATTATCATTCATCTGTTAAGGTGAGTCAAATGTGTCTAAAAGGGGCAAAGGTTAAAATAATAACTGTAGACAAATGTTTTCGTTATCTAGGTTATAGAAACAAAATTAATTCATGTTTCAAAGCATTGTTTGGAAAGGAGGAATTGCTCATTGTCAGCAATTGCTCCGTTTGCAAATACACTTTCAATATTCGTATGTAACTAAGTAGCTATAACGGAAACGGTTCAACCCTTTCCCGCTTACAGTCGCTTGTTGACGCATATGCAGCAGACGGCTGCATAATTGTTTATCGTGACCCATTTCCTCTTTTTCCACACAGGTTTCAACTATATATTTCCCCCCTTGATGTAAGGCAAAATTGCTCGTTATCATTCATCTCTAGCATGTTATTCAAAATGTGTCGAGTAAAAGAATGTCCATAGTAAAACGTTCAAATATGAAAAGAATTAATTTGAAACGTGTTTGAAAGCATTGTGTGAAAAGGAGGAATTGCTCATTGTCAGCAATAGCTCCATTTTCAACAATATGCTCAATATTCGAACTGTTATAGTATCACGGAAAGGGTTCCGCTTCAATGGGGAGGATGTAACCATTTTCCGCTTTCAGACGCATGTGCAGCAGACAACAATCGAAAACATTGTGACAAAAGGAGAAATTGCTTATCGTAACTCTTTTCAATAATTGTATTTACAGTGATGTGCACATATCTCTATATAAGTCGACTGGGTCACAGCACGGTCGATGTTACCTAACACCACTGACATTGAGGTCAATCATAGTTCAGAGTGTGTTTCACACGTTGGAACTATTTTGTCTCATTAATTAATGCAAGCGGAGGGTTTTTCGTGATTCGGTCGAACCAATGAAATCGTTGAAAAGGCAGATTATAACCAATCGAACTCAATTTTGGCGTAGGTATTCAATTGTAGACTGTAGTTGCAGCCCGTAATCCGACTTTTCGAAAGCAGGCTGAGTATGGGATAGGGGCGAAATGCCCCTATTCCAAAAACGGGAGTATATAAACAAAAAATATTAAGTAATTTTGAAAAGTTAATAGATATTTATGATTAAAATTGAGCATTTATGAAATAAAAGAAAACGTTCACATGCATAGTCAACATATATCAATAATACAATGGTCTGAATGAACAAACTGTATATGGGGAGGAACGTTTTAAGTTTAAAAATACAACATACATGTAATTGTATAAATAGGCAAACACATCCCCCGAATTTTGGGGCCGTAAACCAAACAATTAAAAAAGCGCAGCCTAAGAAGTTGGGGAAAAGTGAAAAAAAAGATTTATGAGCTTTGATGAACCGTGTTGTTGAACCCGGCGCGCGCCCCCCCCCCCCCCCTAACATTTTCCAAGCATAGGTATTTTCCAAAATTATCATATGTAAATCTTTTGAAAACAATCTAAATCGAATGCATTTTTAAATTTAAACCTTGGCTAGTTTATTTCTTGTCCAACGGCATTAAAATTTGCTACAGTGAACATCGGATACTTTTTAAGAAGCAAAATCGTTTATTTCCGCAATGTTCGGTCTTCAAATTTCCGTTTTTCATATTTTTCCCCATTCGGCTACTCTTGAAAGTGTGTAAACAAATAATGGCAGCGAGTCGGCCAAAAAGTTTTAAACGCGCAAAATTTGAAAGTCAACGCACGTTAGATGCGTTTTTCAGCCAGCATGTTGATCAGAAACATAAGCGGTAAGTAACAAATTAATTGTTTTATATTTATATTGCTGATTATTATTTGTCATAAACATGTGGTCCTTCGTTCCAAATCTCAATAAACTATTAATAAATTCGAGTCAGTTTGGAACTCGCTCAATTATATGATTAATAATAAATGATACACAGTGCAGTACTATGGCTGTGTGGTTCAGTGGATGACTAGCTCGCTCTGTAATCAGGCGATCCAAGTTCTATTCCCGGTTCCGGCAATATTTTTTTTTCTATATATACTTTTAACTTATCAATATTTTTATTATCAGGGCTCCAATCTTACGTAAAACAATTCTATTTTTATTCATAAATTTGTAGATTGGTCTGTGAAGGAGCCTGCCACCAAGGAGATATTGAAGACGGAGGTAGTCAATGTACCTGTATAGCCTTGTCCTTTTTATGTCTTGATGGATATCCCAACACTTCAAAAGAAGTTGACAGCGTTTTAGAAAGGGGGACAGAACTACATGTTTCCATAACAACAGCAGAACAGTTCTTGATGGTAACTGAACTGCCTTCATCAATTTGTTTTAAAGACAGAACGTTTGATTTACGAGTATTTGAACCAAGGAGTGGAATGGTCTCACACACTTATGATGACGAAAATGCTTTGACGTTTTGTTTGTCTTCTGCTCTGGAGAAATGTTTTATGGAATCTGACAAAGCTTTTCTAACTCTTGGAAATAACCCTGGATCGACACTAGGAATAAAGCAAACAGAGGATGGGTCATATTTCGTCTCCTTGGATTCCCATAGTCGTGACAAACAGGGCCTGTGTGTGCCTGATGGCAAAGCAGTTGTAATTAAGACGAAAGGAATCCAACACCTGGTAGAATATATCAAAGATCTGTCACATTCTCTATCGTCCAGTGACCTCAAGTTTGAAGTAACAGCACTTTCATTGAGGTATGTAACAATGCTACTTTCTCAATAAAAAATATTATAGTGTCTTTTCTTTTTAGATTTCTCACGGGAAAGTTGCTAAATATCATATTTTACTGTACAAGAAACACATCATAATTAAAACATTATAATTACATGTGACATATTTCCTGTTACATGAGATTATTAAAGCGACCACACATTACCTTTAATCAAATGACTTAATAAAACAAATCTACTTCTTATGATATTCAAACTGTTTGTTTTGTTGTTTTAAATGTATGTCGAAGGCAATTCCTTGTAAGGATGGTAGTGGTTTCTACACTCATTGATTGTGAAGCTTTATACATTTCTTGCATTCTTTTAATAATCATGAACGGCAATAATTGTGTACAGCTAGCCTATAATTGTGTACGTAGGTTAACATATGTTTAGTGAATTAATTCTATAAACCAGGTCATCAACGGCCCTCGTACATAATGACGGTCTTGTTGAAGATATAACTCATGAGGGAACGGTTCCCATGGAGATAGGCCATGCCGATCCGGAAGCAGACCCTACTAACGCGAGAACGGTTACCACGGAAACAGGCAGTGCCAATCCGGAAGCCGACCCTACTTACGCGAGAACGGTGACCTTGGAAACAGGCAATATCTATCCGGAGGCAGCAACCAATGCTTGTATGGCACCCTTGGCGGCGGACCAGGATTCAAGAGTATGTACAATATTAGACGAAACAAAATATATTCATTTATTTTAAAACTGAGTAATAAAATATCCTGGCTAGCTAAAGATCTTTATTTGCACATTCCGTTACTTCGATTAATAAAGAAAGAAAAATAGGAGGATAACGGCATGTTAACAACCGATCACGATATTCATTATTAATAAATTTGATTTTGTTTCACCATTGTCCTATGCCTTATGAAGTTTTAATAGCACTTTTATGGTCAGAACATTACTTTGTTTAATTAAAATCGTCGTAGTTTAATAATAATTCATAATTTAAAACGGGATTTTCCATAAATCTTATAAGATTGTCAACGGCGTACTGCAACGTCGCTACAAAATACATATACCGGGTAACTTGATGTACTTTTTTCCGATTGCAAACAAACTAAACCGTGCTTTAAAAAATATATATTTATGCGTCAGTTTAATATGCAACTACTTTTAAAAGACACTGTCGGTAGCGTTAATACAATTATAGTAAAATATTAATTCTATAGCTTGGCATTAAACTTTTTTGAAGTATTGGCACCCATGGCTACTTCGATGATTGTAGGAGCTTTGAATTGTTGGCCAGATAGCTCAAGCGATTTCGGTTTATAGATTGGTGATGTCTGTCTGTCTGTCTGTATGTATGTCTGTCTGTGACTGTCCGTCAAAATTTTCATTGTCGATTTCGGAGGTCAATCCAGCGTTACAGTCTTCAGGGATTTCTTGCTATTATTATGATAGGATCTTTATAGTATGCTTTTAATAGATCGCACTCCTTTATTCTCATTTCAGATTCCTAATTATGATGTCCCGATACAACCCCCATTACCTGAGCCATTGTGACACTAACATTCTTACAGACGATGAGAAGTTTGCTTTTATTTCAAACAGGGAGCCAAGTGCCAATTTCATTTTCCCACCAAAACTATATAAAGATAAACGTAAAAAAGATGGGGTTATGAAACGTTTCTGCAATAGAGATTGGTTCAAAACTTTCAGTTTTATAAGCTATTCGACCTTGGCTAATGGCTTGTTCTGCTTGGCGTGTGTTTTATTCCCTGACAAAGATCACCGTAGAAGTAAAAAGTTAATTACTGAACCATTTTGTAACTGGAAAGATGCAACATCAGACTTAAAGGAACATTCGGTATGTGCATATCACTTGAGTTCCATGAGCAGACTTGGTGCATTTATAGATTGTTACAAAAACACATCAAAACGAATTGACGTTATCATTACCGAAGGCTCGGAAGATAAGATCTTGGCAAATAAAAGAATCTTAAAATCGATAGTCAGTACGCTTGTGTTTTGTGGACGCCAAGGTATTGCATTAAGGTCCCATAGAGATGACGCGAAGACAATTGACGATGACAATATTGACAAGAAAAGTATGCACATTGGAAACTTCAAGGAGTTGCTTAACTTTCGTATCGGTGCCGGGGACAAAATCCTAGAAGAACACCTTCAGTCATGTGCTAAAAATGCAACTTATACATCAAAAACGACACAAAACGATTTGTTACTGTGCATTAAAGACTTCATTCAAAAACATATAGTTGAAGAAATAAAATATCAAGACATTGGACCGTATTATGGGATACAGTGCGACGAATGTACAGACTCCAATAATTGGGAAAACCTTGGCATTGTATTACGGTACATGGTGAATGGTAAGCCTGTTGAGCGGTTGATTGATTTCGTGGCGTGTGAAGAAGTAACAGGAGAAGCGATTTGCAACAGTGTTGTTCAAAGTCTGGAGAGCGTTGGCTTAGATATTGGATTGTGCCGATCCCAAACAATGGACGGAGCAGGTAACATGTCTGGTAAAACTAAAGGGTTTGCCGCTAGATTCGCCCAACTATCCCCAAGAGCAATATACCACTACTGTTCTTGTCATGACTTAAACCTGGTTCTCTGTAAAAGTTGTAAACTTAAAGAAGTCCACATAATGCTTGATTCTATAAAACAACTAGGAATATTCTTCAAGTATTCACCAAAAAGAAGTAGGCGACTCGAAGAGGCCATTTCAGACTGCAACAAGAACATAGCCGACGGTGAAAATATCAAGAAGAAAAAAATCAAATTATTTTGCGAAACAAGGTGGGTGGAAAAACATACGTGTTTAGATGGCTTTGAATTAATGTATGAAGCTCTCATAATGTGCTTAGAAGCAATTTCGTTACACGAGCGAGGTTGGGATACTAAAGCGGTAGTTGATGCTAACGGTTTGTTGAAAAGCATAACCAGTCCTACCTTTATAGTTACATTTACGATTGTGCACCACTTTTTCGGCTATTTCAGTGGTATTTCCAGAAAATTGCAAGGCACTGCTTTGGATATTGTTAAAGCATTTGATATGATAGAGAGTGTTAAGACTGTAGTATTGAATGCGAGACAGGACGATACTGAATACGAGCGCGTTTTCGAGCAAGCATGTGACATGGCAAAACTTGCAAATATATCTACAATAGAACTACCGAGACTATGTATTCGACAGACCCAGAGGAACAATGTACCAGCATCCACTGCTAGTGAGTATTATAAACGCGCGGTTTACATTCCATTTCTAGATTCAATGGTTTCTGAAGTAAGCTCAAGATTTGGAACCTTAGCGAGGCAGGCTGTACGCGCACTTCATTTGATACCGTCTAACCTTGCGGTCTTAAATGAGGAATCGATTGACATGATATTCACCTATTACAAGGATGATCTGATGTCACCATCTACGTTTAAACAAGAAATGACATTATGGAAACACCTATGGGACAACCAAGATAATAAACCAACAGATATAGTATCCACATTGTCCGACCAAAACTGTGATTGCTTGATGTACCCAAATATCCACAAAATATTGAGTTTGATGGCATTTGTTGAGGTAACATCTAGTAGTGTTGAGAGAGCGAATTCGTCAATGAAGTTCATAAAGAACAAGTTGAGAAGTACTATGAGTGAGGACCGATTTAACGCTCTAGTGTTAATGTACATACACAAAGATATTTATATTGATGTAGATCAAATAATAAACATGTTTGCCAGAAAACATCCAAGGATTATGTTAATCAGAATAACTTCAGCCCTGTGAAGTTTGAAGACTCTGGTTCAAAGAATTCTTGAAAATTCGGCGTGTACAAACCAAATTGAATTTGACAACTTGACCTCTGCAAAGTTGACCCGAAAAACAGTTATGGTCATCTTCTCATGGAATCCTATCATCCTGTGAAGTTTAAAGACGCGATCTGTGCCAAAGGGTTCTTGAGATAATGAGTAGAAACATAGTTGACCTTTACAGCCCCTGTGACATTGACCTTTGACCGATTGACTTCAAAACTACTAAGAGTCATCTACTTTAAGAGTCAAATCCTCCTGTGAAGTAGTTTGATGACTGAGGGCGAGCCAGAAAACCTTGACCTTTAACCCCCAAACCCAAAACAATAGGGTTCAACTACGATACTTAGTAAGTACACTCATCATGAAATTTGCAGACTCTAGTCCAAAATAGTTTTTCAGATATTAAGCGGAAACAGATTTGACCTTTACGGTCAATTAAATAACTGGTTTTGAGATATTGAGCAGATTACACAGAACGGATTTGACCGTTATGGCCCCTGTTAACTTGACATATGACCCAAAAATAAAAGGGATCATTGTCTCACGAAGATTGGCCTTATATCCATTCAGTGGGCTGTCACATATTAGTTTGCAATATCGTGCCAAGCTGTCTGGAAGGTAAGTTGTTTGAGTTCCAGTTCGTACAATAGCATGTTAGTTCTGTGGCAGATGCTGACAAGAGCTGGCGCCCTAAAAGTGGGAACTATTAGACATGCTCATTGAGTGACAACCAATTATAAGACTACACTTTCTCCTTTTGCCATAATGTTTTCAGCTCGATTCAATTATTAAACTTCCATAAACAGAGATTTTTGCCACGACATTTTCAAAGTACTCTGCTGCAGATTTGTGGGTTTCTGTGGGTTAGATCTGCACTTTTGAACGCACCATAACTATATATATATATGTAAGTATGTTGTACATACACGTGACCTTATTCTGGTTTTATGTACAAGGACATTCCAAATGCGTTTTTATACTCTGACTGTTTTCAAAGCAATATGTAACGTCGATATAGTTAGACTATACATACACCTAGTATGACAATGCCCCACAGTGGGATTTTGAACAGTAAGACGATCGGTCCGGCGGTGTTTCGAGATTTGGCCAAAAATGAATATTGACAGTTTTAAAAGTTTCAGTTAAAATCGCAGCCTTCGGACTAAAAAACGGGCATAAAAGCCCACAGATGGAAGCAATCCATTTTCCTTAGGCGACCATTATAGCGTTTTGGGCTATGGCTCTTTCCCAACAGCCGATATAACCCAGAAACCTATATTCAATTATAGGTCATTATCAAAACTACCAAAAATTCGATTTAATCTCACCCTTCGACCAAAGTAATTTGCAAATAGAAATAAAGTGAACCATTTATTTAAAACTGTTGATTTTATCAGAGACAGATACTTATGTCTCGACCTTATGATAGAAATATTATTACTTCAACCTCTCTAAGGTGATGTCCCTCATGTGGACTTATTTTGTAAATGTAAATTTGTATAGATGCTGTCTATATGCATATATTTACCATCAGCAGACTGTGGCCAAGAATTGAAAGTGGCAAGTTCAGGAATCCTGTTTTTGTTGTTCTACAAAAACCAAGGGCGAAATTGGATATTTATAATATTACCTCTATTATAAATGTCTTCGAGGACAGATATCCCGGTGAAAAGGTTTGTGTAAAAGTTGCGCTGTCACTATGTCTAGGAGGGAACGACTTTTTTCCGAAATGTCAGCACATTTCTCATGAAACTGTCCTCAATCTGGTAATAGAAGATCCAGAATTTCGAAAAAATCTATTTAAAGTAGGCCAAAAGATAGAAGTGAGCGAGCCGTACTTGAATACATTGTACAAAACTGTGTTTTGTCCCAAAAAACATTGTGGGATGAATATGTCATATAATCATGTACGTACGTTGACAATAGGAAAATCTCAATGTCAATCACAAAAGGGCGGCTACATCACAAATGATCCCCGCAGATGGCTTCCCCCGGAAACTGCTATAACACAACTGGCCGACAATCGATTATATAGGAACTGCAGGAAACCACAGCGCAATTATGCCAGACTTTCTGAAAAGTGACTGTCTTGTCAAACACAAATCTGGAGAAGTGGAATATTATTTTGGGCAAGATGTACACCTAGATAGTTTAGAAGAATTGCCAGCAATTGACAGTTTGCCAAAGCGACGTATTAACTCCACACCGCAGAAGGGTTCTAGGAAAAAACGGCAAATGACATCCACACCAAAATCAAAACAGAAGAAAAAGAGTATTAAAATTACTGTGAATACCTGTACATGTAATGAGAGTTGAACAAAAGTTTTTTAAAAATATTAAAGAAATCTATCATAATATTCAAATTATGGACGGTAGAATAAATGTTTTTTTACACACGTGCAAATACTATGCAATATTGGCTTGATACCTTACAAAATACTTTGTTCATATTGTCAAAATATAAAATGTATATAGCATTAGACATAAAAAGAGATAAAAATAACAGTGAAAGATACCTTACAAAATACTTTGTTCATATTGTCAAAATATAAAATGTATATAGCATTAGACATAAAAAGAGATAAAGATAACAGTGAAAGATACCTTACAAAATACTTTGTTCATATTGTCAAAATATAAAATGTATATAGCATTAGACATAAAAAGAGATAAAGATAACAGTGAAAGATACCTTACAAAATACTTTGTTCATATTGTCAAAATATAAAATGTATATATCATTAGACATAAAAAGAGATAAAGATAACAGTGAAAGATACCTTACAAAATACTTTGTTTATATTGTCAAAATATAAAATGTATATAGCATTAGACATAAAAAGAGATAAAGATAACAGTGAAAGATACCTTACAAAATACTTTGTTCATATTGTCAAAATATAAAATGTATATAGCATTAGACATAAAAAGAGATAAAGATAACAGTGAAAGATACCTTACAAAATACTTTGTTCATATTGTCAAAATATAAAATGTATATAGCATTAGACATAAAAAGAGATAAAGATAACAGTGAAATTGGGTTACTAAAGTCAATTTATGTCACTTAAAGTGTTTACATAATGCACTTATACATTTTTCCTCAAAGTGTTTAAATACTGCCCTAGGTCTTATACATTTTTAAACTATTATAATTCTAATTTACACTTTTATTTTCAATTTAACTAAAACATTGTATCAACTTAAATATGTATAATATTATATATTATAATATTAAATATGTGTACATGTATATTTTTTTAATTGCATTTGCCGATTTTAAAAAATGAATAAAATATATGAAAATTACAGAGAATGTATTTTTCTCACTTTTCAGAAGTTAGGTGTGTGCAGTAAACCAGAAACACATGACTAACAGGAAATAGAGATTTTATTGCCCTACTAATTAACTCTTGTGGCTCGTGACTAATGATTATCTCATTACTGACCAGAGCAGATGATTATCGCATTACTGACCCGAGCGGGGGGTATCATACACTTTTTGATCAGTTTGATGGGCTTATACTGAAGACTGTAATGGGCCAGAGGCCTAAATTACTGAAAAAACATATTGTATTGTATTGTCTTGTTAAAATATATCGAAACTTTTTGAATACTTGTTTCTATAATACTAATATCACATTGACACCAAGAGACATATATACAAACATCCAATTACATGCAGATTGTCAAGAACAAATAAAACACGACGTAAAATACCAAAATATGGTATTGGGACATCACTGAAATATGATGTGACGTCATTGCATTATGGTTTCACTTCTTTTAAAATGTTGTAGTGGGTCGTTGTAGTGTAACACAAATAAGAGTTTCGTAAAAAGTGCTAGTTTAGTAATCAAACAGTTATTATGAAGCAACGATTGGATTATAGAATAAATGACCAATGTGTGGACAATGGCTTTGTTGAACCGTAAAGTTGTAACGAAAATAAACAAGAGCACCGCCTACGGCACAGACGCTCGACTGATAGGGAGAAAACAGAAGAAAAAAAAGCTGAGCTGAACAAAAAACCTTAACCGGACGACCACGCCGCCGCCAACAAAAACCTTAACCGAACGACCACGCCGCGGACGCCCAGGATCATGACAATAGTTCTCGTTTTTTTCAAAAGTCGAGCTAAAAATCGGGACTCACACATATTGTGCTACAACGTCATTCTCACGCTATTCATAATGTTTAGTGTATGTTAGTTTCGTTATTTCCTAAAGGCAAAATAATAATAAAAAAAATGCATTTTTTTCCCTTTTTGTTGGTTTAAAATACAAGGTAGAAAGGAACAAATGTAAGAGTGGCGGTTATTAGCTCGACTATTCGAAGAATAATGAGAGCTTAACTACTCGCCCCGGCGTCGGCGTCTGCGTCTCCGTCGGCGTGGCTGTCCGGTTAAAGTTTTAAGGCAAGTTGGCATTTTTCTTTTCGTAAGTACTTGTGCTAAGGCTTTCATATTTGGAATATAGTTACATCTAATACATTTCTTTAAGTTTGAGGGCAAGTTGGCATTTTCATTTATTATTTTACTTTTTCTCAATAAATAGTTGTGTTTTGGCTTTCATATTTCGAATATAGTTACATCTTATACCTTTCTTCACATTGATTGCTGAGGATGCTGAGTGTGACCTTCTTTTTGGGGTAAACAACATGATTTGGGATGGTTAAAGTTTTAGGGCGAGTTTGCATTTTCATTTTTTTTTTTTTTACTTTTTCTCAGTAAGTACCTGGCCCAGGGCTTTCATGTTTGGAATGTAATTACATCTAATACCATTCCTCACATGATATGCTAAAGATGCTGAATGTGACCTTCTGTTTGGGGTCAAAAACATGATTGTTGGTGTATTTTAAATTAAATTTATATTTCCATTATTTGTATGGCATTCGGAACAGCTCGATGGACTACTTCTTAGACTACTTCTAAGATGTGGGGTACCGACATCGGGCGTGGAGTACTGCGGTCTTGGCTCTTTCCTATCTGTTTATAAATATGTTAATCGCATGTGTAAAATTTTGATTACGAGATGCTGAATTGGTTTTGAAAAACTTATGATGCTATTTTTAATAAATGTGTTTTTAAATGTTATGTTATGTTTAATTACTGTAGTGTTACGATAAATAATAATTTAACCCCTCTTTTCCCACATGTAGACGTATCTGCAGCATTCGAGTGTTTAAACAATTGAGGCAAAAGAAGATATGACTCTTGATGAACAATTTCTGCATTTTTCACAATGTTTTGAAGTTTATTATAATAAAAACCCACTTTCACTATATAGAAACTGTCCATGATGTATTTACGTGCTACATGGTGCGGTTATCATTCAAATCACCCCGACAGGAGGATGGTCTATTCTGATTAAATATATCTGTCTGTCCGTATCCTATATTAAAGAACATTCACAACTTCGTAGAAAAAAAGTAATATGATTTATGATTTTGTTTACTTGGCTCCCGATTTTCTTAAATGCATTTAATATTTCATCAACTTCAATAATTTAAGTACTATGTATATGTATATGTATTAATTATAACCAGACAACAGACGACTTAGGAAACATCTATGCAAATAGATCTATATTGAAATTTCTATAACTGATAGTATTATTTATTTACGCCGCGGCGTCAATATTGAATAGGTTTTAATTTTGTACCAAGGGGTGACGTAATCGAAACGGGAGCAACTAGCATTATTATTGCAAAGAAAAACTCTGTAATATGTTTGATAAAAAAACCCAACCTTTATGAATCAATAAATTGTATTTGTAAACTGATTTAAGAAACATCGAGATTCAAAATACTTATGTCTTCTACCGTTATTACAAATCTTTAGACACATTTAATTTGTATTTAATAACTTTTTCCCAAGTTCCTAGGCTACGCTTTTTTTAATAGTCTGAGTTAAGGCCCTGACGACACGGTTCATCAAAGCTCAGAAAAAAAGTTCACTTTTTCCCCCAATCTTCCTAGGCTACGCATTTTTGATTGTTTGGTTTACGGCCACAACATTCGGAGGATGTTTTTGCCTACTTATAACATTCTGTTGTATTTCTAAACTTAAAACGTTCCTCCCCATACAGTTTGTTCATTAAGACCATTGTATTCTTGCTATATGTTGAATATACATGTGAACTTTTTCTTTTAATTTCATAAATGCTCACTTTTGATCATGAATATCTTATTTTTTGTTTATAGACTCCCGTTTTTGTTATTATACTTTTGCTAAACTTGAAGGAGAATAGACTCAACCCTCTCCTTCCAATGCTTGTGTCACACTTAACTTATAACTAGAGGCATTAAACCTTATAATGAATGTTAATATTTAAGCACCTACGTTTTTGTTTTATCTAATTGATCTGGAAAGAGCAGATTTAAAACCGTTTATTGGTTAAAAATTAAGAAACTTCAGCTTATATGACACATTATACACATCTTCTGTATTCTAGTGACGGAATTCCTAAAAAATTTAGTCTATCGGTATAAGTTCGAAATTGTATATTGGATAATAGTTTAGTTGCTCGTCTTTGGACATTTTCAAATACTTGTATTCCTTATAGATGTATTTCAGTTAACTATATACATGTATAAGAAAGCATTGTCTACATTTAATCGAACAAATAGAAATATTATTTATATTTCGCTGGGTTCAAACAAGTATACCTTAAATTCTTAGACTGAGTTACCTCCCTTCATCGTAACTAGCAAATTAGTTCAGTTGAACTTGAAGATATGGCATCGGTAAGTTTTCAATTTTCCTATTTAATATCTTTCGCTGTAAATAACTGTTGCTTTATATCAGTTATTTTGACCATGTTACTTAATTCACATATTTGCTGTACGTATAGTGATGTGACAAAAATCAATGTTACAGTTTGTGTTGTTTTCTCTCGTACAGTAGAATATTTCACTTCCTGATCTCGAGGTTGAGTTGGTCTTTCATTCTCGTAAAATCGGCACTGTTTCGTCATGGTTTGGTTTCATCAAAATCATTTTATCGATGCGTTAAAATCTTCAAACACACCACAGTTCATGTTGTTAAAAAATTGTTGTTGAATACATTTATTTTATGTTAAACTAATTCTACTTTCACTTTCAACTGGCATGCGTCACTTGGATTCAGGGGTATCACTAAACAGAGTCTGGTAGAGTCCGGTAGAGTCTGGTAGAGTCTGGTCGTCAAATATCCCACTATATCACTGTTTTGTTGTGTTTTTGTATTGAAATGAATAAAATAAAGTGCTAGTGTATCATATAAATAAAAATAAATAAGTATTTGTCTATTTTAGTTCATTTTCGAGTGAATATAGAAATATTATACGCGTGAACACGGACACTGGTAGAGTCTGGTCATTATTAAGCAATAAATACAAAGTTTTATACGATTTTTAAGTTATAAAAAGTTTAATTTGATTTATATGTGTCATATTTCATATTTATTTCTTATATTACTACAACTGATAATCGGGAAAATAGTGGAAGATTGGGGATTTTTAACGATAACATTGTGTTTCGTAAATCAAAATGGCTGACGTAAAATTTCTGTTTATAATGCGGCCCTATCGTACATCCTGAACGAGTAATACACTAAATTCTCTCTCTATTATGGGCCAACTAATTGATTAGGTGTGATCAACAGATTAGTGTTATAATTACCGAGATTTTAAATGTATGAAAACTACTAGATTGGAATAATTTATGTTTTATATGTCATTAACATTAAATAAACCAAATGCTTAGTGAGCTGTATGCTTACTTAAAAGTAATTCATATGAAATTGCAGGATAAATTGAGTGTCATCGGTCATCGATCAGAGTAAATTAAGTTTTTGTTCCGACGAAGAGTTTTCGACTTGTAAAGCCATTGACATATGTTTTCCTTTGTGCTTTAATGTAGCCGAAGGGACATTGTTTTAGTTCGATAATTCGAAAGAGCAGGTTTTCGAGTTTTTCAGGTTAAAAAAACATTAATTTTATGAGGGTTTGGCCAGGACCGAGGGAGGAGTTCGAGTTTTCCAGGGTGTTCGACCTTTCCCATGTTCGAGCCAACGAGGTTTTACTGTACATTCAGATCATTCATACTAGGTACTTTATTTAAGCCTACACGCGAAATAGAAGGGCTAGTCGCCGCTTCTTTCTTCTTGCAAACACATCTATCACTAGTACAGTGTTTATGTCACGATCACGGTGAATGTTCATCAAAACAAGCCCGAATAATCTACCGGTGGTAAGGGTTGGCGGCCGTAGATATGTTTTAACCCTTCTCAAAGTGGTGAACCGTGGAACGTTTCGCGTTTATTTCTGGTTGCAGGTTGCGACACTAGCGGTCTCTTCTCAGATCCAAATAAATGGCACGGACCACAATTCGCTCCACCAATAGACTTCGAATATCGTACTCCCATGTACAATATGAAAATACTATATAACTGTATACATACAAACTACATGTATAGGCATCTAATATTATCAATAAACATAGATGCTACATGTGACAATTTGTCCATGTATAAATTGTTCTGATTTGTCCGTTTTCAACCTTATCCCCCTTAGGGTTCACTTTTCATTGCATTTTCCGCATTTGTTTCATTTTTTATTTTTGAACCTCTCAAAATATTTCTTACGCACCTAGCTACGCGCCTGAGTCCTGACCAGAGATTAAGGCGATTTATGAAATTATTGAACTTCAAGTCGTATCACATTTCAAACATCACATCAACAGATAAGCAACTAACATTACCCTCCATTACGAGAATTGCACGAAAACTCGGCCCGCGCAAACGCCTGAAAAATTGCAAAACAAACACAATTGAAAAAAAAAAAAAAGATTATATTGAAAAACATTCATGTAAAAAGGACTGCATATTTTAGTTGCAAACCAACAACAATATATTTTTTATATCAATCAATCGCTAATACCTGTATGTTAGTTGTACATTCGACATTTTCAACAATAATTCCTCTATATTTGTCTAAAATGTTAACGCTAGGACAAGGTTTAAATTTGAGTACTGGTTATGTCACCAGGAAGCAGACATAAAGAAGCGGAAAATATCAACCCAAAACAATGAATAAAAATTCCAAAAAAATGGAGCTCTGTGTAGGGTCTTTTTAATGAGATCACGTCACCAATTAGAAACGAATTGAATCAAACACACCTAAATCTTGAGAATACAAAATCAACCGGTATACATCTGTTAGATATTCGGGTTGAGACAAATGTGTTAAGGGAGATTTCCTGGTTTGTCCTTTGCGTATCACTCGATTTATTAGCGAGCTGGCAGGGGAAGGGCTCTATATTGACTTATAGGTTTCGCGGGTAATGTTGGCCCCGGGTTCACATGTCGGCAATGTCTGCATGCTAAACAAGCGCTGCGAGCACCCTAGGCTAGCACGCTCAACAGTGGTTCAGACACGGCCGGTAGCCTGGTGCTGCTGCTCAGCCATGCTTTGAATCTCTATCAAATGAATGTACATAGAACCAAAATCATAGAATAAAAGATCCAAAAAAATGGAGCTCTGTGTAGGGTCTTTTACGGCCCGGGACCTCGTCAGGCACACAGGATCTATTTTGGTAACCTAAAATGGAAAACATAGAATAAAATTCCCAAAATGATATAATATAGATCCAAACATTAAATGTTGGGCGATGAGAGAGTTTCTCCACGTGGTGTAGCCTGGATACAATATTTCGCAAAATGCATTTTATGAACTATATCAGGAAATATATTTATTTTTCTAGTTAAAATATTTTTGCATATATTTAAAAAAAAAATGCAAATATGGTTTAGTTTGATTCTATTTTTTGCGGAATGTAGTAACTACACTCTTTAATTTCATATGAATTACTTTTAAGTAAGTATATAGCTCTCTAAGTATTTGGTTTAATTAACGTTAATGACATATTATACATACAATTATTCCAATCAAGTAGTTTTCATATATTTAAAATCTTGGAATTGTTATATAATATAATTATAACACTTATCTGTTGATCACACCTAATCAATTAGTTGACGCATAATAGAGAGAGAATTTAGTGTATTACTCGTTCAGGATGTGCGATATTGCCGCATTATAAACAGAAATTTCACGTCAGCCATTTTGATTTACGAAACACAATGTTATCGTTAAAAATCCTCACTCTTCCACTATTTTCCCGATTATCAGCTGAAATAATATAAGAAATATATATATAATATGACACATATATATCAAATTAACCTTTTTATAACTTAAAAATCGTATAAAACTTTGTATTTATTGCTTAATAATGACCAGACTCTACCAGTGTCCGTGTTCACGCGTATAATATTTCTATATTCACTCGAAAATGAACTAAAATAGACAAATACCTTTTTTATTTTTATTTATATGATACAATAGCACTTTATTTTATTCATTTCAATACAAAAACACAACAAAACAGTGATATAATGGGATATTTGACGACCAGACTCTACCAGACTCTACCGGACTCTACCAGACTCTGTTTAGTGACACCGGGATTCAGTGATGCCCTTTTCCAAAATCTTCGTTTCTCTTCATTGTTTTTCTGTGCATAAAAATCAAATACTACAAATATAAAAAAATAAACTCCATTTGGGAAATATAGTTGAATAATTCATGAATGATTGAAAGAAATTAAAAGAGTGTACATAAACAGTTACTGTTAAAAAATAAAGTAACTTTCCAAAATACAAATTTGTTTCAGCCTACTATGACAAACAAATTCAAAATTAATGTGTCTCTTTTTTCAAATTGAGTAGCTAATATGTCTTTAGCAAATGACGTCACTTTAGAAGAAAGCTCACTTGGTTCTAAAGCAATACATATGTTTCTCATTATGAACAACTAGAGTTGCTAATTGAACTATTTATCATGTAGATCACTGTACACTTGAACTGGTTCTATCAAAATATGTTTTATGTTTGATTGAATTACAATGGATTGCCACTCACCCAAATATATAAGAACTTACACATTTAATGAATTTGTATGCAGGCAAATGCTGCCGGAAGTCAGTGGCCAAGATGGATGAAACCTGGAATCCGGGTTGTCCGTGGTCCGGACTGGAGACAAAGTGTCAGAGATGCATCAGTGATAGACATTGGAACGCTTAGTTATGTCCCGAAGCAAGCCGCAGACAATAAAGTGTTTGTTGTGTGGGATTCAGGACTGGAGCGAAGTTATAACTCCGGTTTCAGAGGCCAGTATGAATTACGGGCTTATGACATACAGCAAGTTGGTAAGATGATTTATTCATTATGAAATATATTATGACAGTTGTGTGTAACACAGCTCTAGAACTGTGTACATGGTATAAATATTACAGCACATCCTGCCTCAGGGATCGGTGGTTGAACTTAATATATATAATTATAGAGACCATGCTATTGCTCTCATCGAGCATAAGCTGTTTAGCTACTAAAGACCCATTTGAAAGTGTACACTATATTGTGTACAAGCATTTGACAGGTGCAGATAAGTTCAAGAGACAGATTTAGATACAAGGGAGTCCAAGTGTGTTACCCTAGCTCTTTCCTACAGACCCCTTTGTTCTTTAACCCTTTCCCTCATACGACAATTCTGCAGCAGACGACTTTGAACATATTTTGTCAAAACATAGAAACTCTCCATAGTTGAATGGATAACCTATGACAAAAAGTGGAAAACATTGTGGTAAAAGGAGAAATTGTGCAATTTCTTCTTTTGTCACTATGTTTTCAAAAAGCCGTCTGCTGCAGAGGCGTCAGAAAGCGTCTATATGTATAATGAGGGAAAGTGTTAACACACTAAGTCAGTCAGTGTATCTAAGCACCGACACACATGAGGCACTTTTTTCCTGGAAAGGACAAGAACTTGACCTCTATTTAAGTGGGAGACACATAACACACTTCAGAAAAACAGGATTTGAAGCCCAAAACCTCTAGATTATGTGTTAACCGTTTCCCTCATATAGACGCTTTCTGACGCCTCTGCAGCAGACAGCTTTTTGAAAACATAGTGACAAAAGAAGAAATTGCACAAAACGTGCAATTTCTCCTTTTGCCACAATGTTTTCCCACTTTTTGTCATAGGTTATCCATTCAATTATTGAGATATTCCATTTTTTGTCTAAATATGTTCAAAGTCGTCTGCTGCAGAATTGTCTTATGAGGGAAAGGGTTAACCACCAGGCCACTCAAAACACTAAGAACATTCTGGTAGTAATGAATTTGACAGAGTTCAATGACTTGAAGCTGGGATGTAGAGCTCTTAAATCATCCCTGGTTGAAGGGATATCAGTACAAAGTACTGGTTTGTTACTTATTTTAGTCTTTATCCCTTTCCCACTTGTAGACACATTTTGACGCATCTACAGCCGACGACTTTTGAAAACTTCGCGTCAAAAGAAAAATTGCCAATTATTACCAAATTCTCCTTTTGTTGTCAAAATGTTTTGAACTCTGTTTAATAATTAAACTCCCATTTATGGAGATTTTTCACACATTTTGCAAGATGTTTCAAAAGTCGTTTGCTGCAGATATTTTGGATGTGAGAAAGAGTAAAAACCCTTTCCCTCATACAACAATTCTGCAGCAGCCAACTTTGAGCATATTTTGTCAAAAAATAGAAAATCTCTATATTTGAATGGATAACCTATGCCTTAAAGTGGAAAACATTGTGGCAAAAGGAGAAATTGCTCATCATGAGCAAATTCTTCTTTTGTCACTATGTTTTGAAAAAGCTGTCTGATGCAGAGCCGTCAGAAAGCATCTATATGAGGGAAAGGGTTATTAGTTGAAAAAGGTTGGTCAGTGTCTCAGAAAATATATAGAGTTTAATTAACATTGTTTTCATGATACGGGATTTAAATCCCAAGTGGAAGAGATTCTTGCGATATAAAAACGAGTGCGCCATAGCGCACGAGTTTTTATATGCAAGAATCTCTTTCACGAGGGATTTAATTCCCAAATCATGAAAACAATGTTTATTAAACTATATATTATATACTCGGCGATAATTTTCGTTTTTAAACGACAATACCCCTGTGCAGCTCATTAATTTTTAGCTCAGAAGTGGAGAGATCTGAATGACGTAATCTGCCAGTTTTGTAATGACGTCACTATTATATATACGTGACGTCACCGACAATGTGTACATTGATTGAAATAAACTTATGTCATGTCGATTCAAGCTCTTATTTGCGGGTTCAAAAGTGCAATTGTGGCTTATTTAACGGTTCATCATGGAAATAAAGTGTTAAGTAGTGAAAACGGAGCTTAAAAGTGTTTAAAAGAGATTTTAAAAAAGTAGTTCCGAAAATCCGGCTAGTGAGCTATATCGCACACTAGGCGATATTGCTCAGTAGACAAAAAGCATGTTATAGGTTTTCTCAAGTTGGGAAATCTCTATATTTTATCATTCAGTATATAATATATGGATTTATAGCTCACCTAAGCACAATGTGCTCAAAATGAGTGTATGTGAGGATCATAATGTGTTAGTGTGAAATGAATGTCATTTCTTTAAGAAATATCGATGTTTAACCCTTCCCGTTATATAGACGCTTTCTGACACCTGCAGCATACAACTTTTTGAAAACATAGTGACAAAAGAAGAAATTGCTCAAGACGATCAATTTCTCCTTTTGCCACAATGATCCACTTTTAGTCATAGGTTATCCATTCAATTATAGAGATTTTCTATCGTTTGACAAAATAAGTTCAAAGTCGTCTGCTGCAGATTTCCTGTATGTGGGAAAGGGTTAAAGCACTGGGTCCATTGAAACACAATTTCACCAGAATGTTCCTTTGGTTGTTCTCTTTAACGCTTAACATTTATGTCAATGAAACTTCGAATCAATTTGATTTTTTTTGTAATAAAATAAGTCAATATTTGGGTGAGCGATTCAGGGATGTCATGACCCTCTTGTTCAAACCTTTTCCATATAAAGACTCTTTTTCTGACGCTTACTAAATGTTTCTAAAGTCATCAGCTGCAGATTTGTTGTATAACGGAAATGGCTAATCCTTGTATCTGAAGGTCTTGGAGAGATTCAATAAAATCCTGTCTGGTAATCTACTGAGAATATATTTCAATAATCCAGGTATCAACCATAAAAAGACGTGTAATGAGTGTTCGAAGTCGCCGATCTATGGTATTCGGTACCTCTGTACAGAGTGTGATATTGACCTCTGTACAAAATGTTACATGGCAGATTCTCACAGTCTCACACATTCATTCCTACGGTTTGATACAGATGATTCACAACAGTAAGTAAATTTGTTTTTTAATCCTTTCCCTCATATAGACGCTTTCTGACGCCTCCGAAGCAGACAGCTTTTTGAAAATATAGTGACGAAAGAAGAAATTGCTCAAAACGAGCAATTTCTCCTTTTGACACAATGTTTTTTCACTTTTAGTCATAGGTTATCCAATCAATTATAGAGATTTAGCTTTTTAGCTCACCTATGCACGAAGTGCAAGGTGAGCTATTGTGATCACATTTTGTCCGGCGTCCGTCCGTCGTGCGTCGTCAACATTTCAGCTTGTTAACACTCTACAGGCTACATTTTGCATCCGATCTTCATGAAAGTGTATCAGAACATTCATCTCCATCAAATCTTGGACAAGTTCGAAACTGGGCCATATGAGGTCAAAAACGAGGTCACAAGGTCAAATTGAAGCGAAATCTTGTTAACACTCTGGAAGCCACATTTTCAACTTCAGCATGTTGAAACTTAATCAGATGTTTGTCTTGATGATACGTAAGTCAAGTTCGAACATGGGTCATGTTGGGTCAAAAAATAGGTCACTTGGTCAAATTGAAGGAAAATCTTAACACTCCAGAGGCCGCAATTTTTGCTTCAGCAGTTTGAAATTTTGTCAGAATGTTTGTCTTTAAAATATCTAGGTCGAGTTCGAATATGGGTCATGCCGGGTCAAAATCTAGGTCACTAGGCCAAATTGAAGGAAAATCTTGTTAACACTGTAGAAGCTGCATTTTTTGCTTCAGCAGCTTGAAATTTAGTCAGAATGTTGAGCTGAATGACATCTAGGCCAAGTTCGAATATTGGTCATGCCGGGTCAAAAACTAGGTCACTAGGCCAAATTGAAGGGAAATCTTGTTAACACTGTAGAGGCCACTTTTCAACTTGAGCATGTTGAAACTTTATCAGAATGTTTGTCTTGATGATATGTAGGTCAAGTTTAAATATGGGTCATATTGGGTCAGAAACTAGGTCACTAGGCCAAATTGAGGGAAAATCTTGTTAACTCTGTAGAAGCCGCATGTTTTGCTACAGCAGCTTAAAATTTGGTCAGAATGTTTAGCTGAATAATATATCTAGGCCAAGTTCGAATATAGGTCATGCTGGGTCAAAAACTAGGTCACTAGGCCAAACTGAAGGAAAATCTTGTTACCACTTTGGATGCCGCATCATTTGCTTAAGCATCTTGAAATTTGTTCAGAATGTTTGTCTAAATGATATCTTGTTCAAGTTCGAATATGGGTCATATGGGGGTCAGAAACAAGGTCAATAAAGGAAAATATTGTTCAAACTCCGGAGGCCGCATTTTTACTTTGAGCAAGTTGAAAATTTGTCAGAATGTTGATTTGATGATATCTTGTCCATGTTGGAATATGGGTCATATCAGGAAAAATAATTTATAGATCACTAGGCCAAATGAAGGAAAATCTTGTTAACACTGGAGGTTGCATTCAGAATAATTGTCTTGATGTGTTTTGCATAACAGTACATTGTATAATTAAGGTGAGCGATCCAGGGCCATCATGGCCCTCTTGTTTAGCTCTACTGGCCAGAAGGGCTTATGTTGTGGCGATTTATCCGTGCGTCTGTCCGTCCGTCCGTAAACAATTTCTTGTTAACACGATACAGTCTTCACTTTTGATTGTATCTCAACCAAACTTATACAACTTAGTTAGATATAGTTAGATATCCAGGAGAGCTCGGTTCCTTTTGAAAACCAGCCAGATCCGCCCATGCATGACTGGATTGTGGCCCTTGAAATGGTCAAAATTGCTATAAAAATGCTTGTTAACACGATACAGTCTTTACTTTTGATCTTATGTCAATCAAACTTATACAGTAGTTAGATATCAATGAGAGCTTGATTCCTTTCAAAAACCAGCAAGATCTGCCCATGCATGACTGGATTATAACCCTTGGAATTGTTAAAATTGCTATAATAGAGCTTGTTAACACGATAGTCTCTTTTTTTTATTGTATCTCAATCAAACTTATACAGTAGTTAGATATCCATGAGAGCTTGATTCCTTTCGAAAACAAGCCAGATCCGCCCCATGCATGACTGAATTATGGCCCTTGAAATTGTCAAAATTGCTATAATATGGCTTGTTAACATGATACAGTCCTTATTTTTGATTGTATCTCAATCAAACTTATTCAGTAGTTAGATATCCATGAGAGTTTGGTTCATTTCTAAAAAACGGCCAGATCTACCCATGCATGGCTGAATTATGGCCCTTGAAATTGTCAAAATTGCTATAATACAGCTTGTGAACACAATAGAGCCTCCATTTACTATCTGATATTCACCAAACTTAGATGGTATTTGAATATTGATGACATATTGGTTCCTTTTGAAACAAGCCAGATCAATGCCAGTAGAGCATAGGCCCTCATGGGGAAAAGGGTTAATGAGCTTAATGTTTTGGTAGAATGTTATGGGAATTAATGGGATCCTCATAATGCCTGTACTGGTGTTGGGGTTTATGTACAAGTTAAAAATATCCTGTAAAGAGTATAACACCAATTGTCCCGTACCAAAGGTCCTGGGTTTGAATGCCGTGATGAGCGGCTTCTGCCTTTAGAATTTGTCCTCACAAATGGCGTGAGTACTGGTTATGTCTCCAGGAAGCAGACATTGAGCATGATTAATATAAGCTTAAAGCTTGTTTCGCAATCAATGTAAAATGAATTAGTTTAAACCAATTATCATGTGCTGGTGTTAGCATTGATATACAAGTTAACAAAATCTTGTAAAGAAAATACATATATAACTCATATTGTACTTTTAAAGCGCTCATCTGATTGGATTATTATACCCCTAGATACATTGTATATGGGGGCTATATAGGAGTCACGCTTGTCAGTCGGTCAGTTGGTCGGTCCGTTGGTCTGTAGACATTTCTTGTGAACACTATTTCTCAGCAACCCTTGGTCAGAATTCTATATAACTTCACAAGAATGATTGATACCAAGCCTAGTTGTGCATATTGTCGCCGTGTTGCACTGAAATTATTTTTAACTGAGTTATGGCCCCTTGAATTTCTCACACATATGTATATTGTCAGGCACCAGCTGGGGGTATTCATCACCTTCAGTGATATTTCTAGTTTCAATTATAATGATTGTTGCATTCAGCATGCAAAATTCTTATCTCGAGGCTCACAAAATGTTGCAATTCTTATCTCGAGGCTCACAAAATGTTGCAATATCATTCCAATTTCACACATAATGCAATCTAACTATCGATTCAATGATGTAGGATATATATATTTAGTTGTTTGGTTTTGAAATATCTGTCGGAAAAAACTAACATTTTGAAAATTGGAAGAATGAATGACCTTGAATTGAGGAAACAATTTAAACCTTTCCCTCATACGACAATTCTGCAGCAGATGACTTTGAACATATTTGGTCAAATAATGGAAAATCTCTATAATTGAATGGATAACCTATGACTAAAAGTGGAAAACATTGTGACAAAAGGAGAAATTGCACGTTTTGTGCAATTTCTTCTTTTGTTACTATGTTTTCAAAAAGCCGTCTGCTGCAGAGTCGTCAGAAAGCGTCTATATGAGGGAAAGGGTTAAGTATTGCTGCAATATCTTGTTTTCAGGCATTTTTTCAAAAGTTGTCATCTGCAAAGTTGTCTTCTACATAGGTATCAGAAGTCATTTCTACACAAGAAGTGGTTAATCTATGATTATTTTTATTTTACAGAGTTAATCTTCCAGCAAGGAACATGAGTAAGAAGTCCCAACTAAAAGGAGTTTTTGAAAAAGCAGAGGTTATTCGTGGTCCCCATTGGAACTACCCAAACAAAGATGGTTTGTTTGTTTTACTGGTGTATTTTGTTGCTTTAACCCCTTTCCCACATACAGAGAATCTGCAGCAGACAACTTTGAAAACATTAAAGCACTACCATGAAAAATCTCTATGTATGAAAATATATTTATTAAATTGGTTTGAAAACATTGTAGCAAAAGGTGAAATTGCTCATTATGATCAATTTCTCCGTTTGCTACAATGTTTTTAAAAGTCGTCCGCAGCTGAGGCGTTAGAAAGTGTCTGTATGTGGGAAAGGTTTAAAGAGTGCTTCTGTAAAATATTACATTTTCATTTTTAGATCACCTTTGCCAAAGGATCAACGCTCAATGTCAATCATCTGTTGTTAACTTTTATCTTCAAACAACAATTCCTCCCGGACCAATTTCAACCAAATTTCACAGAAATGTTTCTGTGGTGGTCCTCTTTCAAAACTGTTTAAAGATTAAAATTACATAAATCTACAATTTGGTCGTTGCAGCACCAGAAAGGATGAAAAATGCGCAAACTCAAATTTCTTCTCAACTGATAAAAAGATAGTTTGTTAGAAATGTTCCTTGGATGACCCTCTTCAAAAATTGTTCTGCTGTCCTATAAGAACTGTTGCCAGTAGTTTATCAGACTGCCTGGGTTGTGCAGTGGTAGTGCCTCGTTATTGAAGGTCTAGGGTCGATTTCTGACTGGGTCATCCCAAAGACTTTAACAATGACAGTAATGGCTAGGCTCCTTGGGGCACAAGATCATTGCGGCAAGTTTGAGGTTAAAGTTAAAGCTTTGTTACTCCTTTATTTAACTTCAGGTGGTGACACTAACAAAGGCACTGTTATGGCTTTTATTGCTATGAAGGAAGGTGTTTCCAAGGGATGGGTCCGGGTTAAATGGGATATTGGTAATGAAGTGGAGGAATACAGACTAGGTGCAGGCGGCTACGTCGATGTTGTGGCGATCAAATCCAGCAGTGGGGGCAATGTATATGTGGATCACCTCCCTCTAGTTGGTAGGTTTTAGTCAGGAGAGGATTAGATAAGGAAGAGTGAACAGGTCTTGCTTACCCAATATCTATTAAAACCTATGTTGTAGTTACATAAAAGAATCGTCTCACTAAGACGATTCTTTTGAGTACATACAACATAGGTTTTGAAGGTCAAATAAGGATTAGGTACCCCTTATCTAGAGCTCTGTTTCAGTATACAGCAATATATTGAATAGCTCTTTTGTCTTTTTGTGAGAGTCAGTGGGTCATTGGTAGTCTATTGGCCCCTTGATGAACCAAATCCGAACCTGCAGAAGCATTTTCACGCATCTGCATCAGACATCTTTAGAAAACATTGTGGCAAAAGAAGAAATGGCTCATAAAAAGCAGTCTCTCCTTAGTGGCCAATAATTATACTTTCACTGATAGATCGAGGGCTTGGCGTGAAACAGTTGTAACTAAAAACCTATTTTGAAAGCCCCTGGTTTAGGGATAATTTTGACCCCTTTGTAAACAATGCAAATTTAGGTGCCATTGCTCAGAACGAGCAATGGCACCTAAATTTCCATTGCTTACCAAGAAAAATGTTTTAACGCTTATAAAAACTTTATGGTCAGGTGATTTACCTTGGTAAAAAAATACCAATTTTAGTTACAATTGATTCACGCCAAGCCCTCGAGATATCTTCATTATTTTTGCCTAGACGTTTTCAGGCGTGTGCTACAGATTTGATGTTACGGAAAGGGTTAAAAGGTCCTGGGTTCAAGTCATGTTAGTGTGGAATCATTAATTTTTAGCTTGACTATTCGAAGAATATGAGAGCTATACTACTCACCCTGGCGTCGGCGTCCACGTTACACCTTTGTTAAGGTTTTGCATGCAAGTACTTAAATACTACATGTATTGCATTGAAACTTTCTACAACCCTACCCAACTATCACACCTATGTAGACTATCAAGTTAAATAACTCTATCCTGCATTTTATGCAAGTTATGGCCCTCTTTTTACTTTTGGTTAAAGTTTTGCGTGCAACTACATTAAGAGACCTTATCTTAGTAACTACTTCAAGCATTACATTGCATCTTTATACAGCCCTTCCCAATCATCACACCTATGTAAACAATCAAATATGATAACTCTAACCAGTATATTTTGCAAATTATGGCCCTTTTTTTACCTAGAAATGTGGTTAAAGTTATGAGTCCATATCTCAGTATTTACTTGATGCATTGCATTGAAACTTTATACAACCCTACCCAACTATCACACCTATGAAGATTATCAAGTTAGATAACTCTGTCTTGCATTTTATCAAGTTATGACCTTTTTTGGACTTAAACAATTCTGGTTAAAGTTTTGCATGCTTTGCTACATTAAGTGACCACATCTTAGTAACTACTTGATGCATTGCATCTAAACTGTATACAGCCCTTCCCAACCATCACACCTATGTAAACAATCAAGTTAGATAACTCTATCCTGCATATAATGCAAATTATGACCCTTTAAGAAATTCTGGTTATTGTTTTGCATGCAACTACATTAGACTCCATTATCTCAGTAACTTGAATAAGCAGTGGAATAGTTGAGCGCGCTGTCCTCCGACAGCTCTTGTTATCTTTCAACACAATCAGTGCATATATGGATTAACCCTTTCCCTCATACAACAATTCTGCAGACGACGACTTTGAACATATTTTGTCAAAAATAGAAAATCTCTTTAATTGAATGAGTAACCTATGACTAAAAGTGGAAAACATTGTGGCAAAAGGAGAAAGTCCATGTTGGAATATGGGTCATATCAGGAAAAATAATTTATAGATCACTAGGCCAAATGGAGGAAAATCTTGTTAACACTGGAGGTTGCATTCAGAATAATTGTCTTGATGTGTTTTGCATTACAGTACATTGTATAATTAAGGTGAGCGGTCCAGGGCCATCATGGCCCTCTTGTTACATAATTATTTTCACAGGTCTGTTATATGTATTTGATTGGTTAGTGTCTGAGTTTTAAACTGGGTTTGATCCTCAATTGCAGTATCCATGAGGAAGGGCCCTTGGGCAAGACACATTACCTGGCCTTGTACTGGCTTGTCTCCCATAGCTCTGAGGAAAGATCCTTGGGCGAGACACATTACCTGACCTAGGACGGTCTTGTCTCCCATAGCTATGATAAAGGGCCCTTGGGTAAGACACATTACCTGGCCTTGTACTGGCTTGTCTCCCATAGCTATGAGGAAGGGCCCTTGGGCTAGTCATATTACCTGACCTAGGACTGTCTTGTCTCCCATAGCTATGAGGGAGGGCCCTTGGTCAAGACACATTCCCTGACCTTGTACTGGCTTGTCTCCCATAGCTTATAGGGAGTGCCATTGGGCAAGACACATTACCTGGCCTTGTACTGGCTTGACTCCCATAGCTATGAGGAATGGCCCTTGGGCAAGACACATTACTTAACCTAGCACTGGCTTGTCTCTTATAGCTATGAGAAAGGGTCCTTGGGTAAGACACATTACCTGGCGTTGTACTGGCTTGACTCCTTTCGCTTTAAGTGAGGGCCCTTGGGCAAGACACATATCCAGGCCTTCTACTGGCGTGTCTCCCATAGCTATGAGGAAGTGCTTTGGGGAAGACACATTACATGGCCTAGTACTGGCTTGTCTCCTATAGCTATGAGGGAGGGTGTTTGGGCAAGACACATTACCTGGCCCAGTACTGGCTTGTCTCCCATAGCTATGAGGGAGGGCTTTTGGGCAAGACACATTACCTGGTCTAGTACTGGCTTGTCTCTCATAGCTATGAGGAAGACACATTACCTGGCCTAGTGCTGGCTTGTCTCCCATAGCTATTAAGAAGGGTCCTTGTGCAAGACACATTACCTTGCCTAGTACTGGCTTGTCTCCCATAGCTATGAGGAAGGGTCCGTGTACAAGACACATTAACACATTACCTGGCCTTTTACTGGCTTGTCACCCATAGCTTTTAGGGAGGGTCCTTGGGCAAGACACATTACCTGGCCTTGTACTGGCTTGTCTCCCATAGCTTTTAGGGAGGGTCCTTGGGCAAGACACATTACCTGGCCTTGTACTGGCTTGTCTCCCATAGCTATGAGGAAGGGTCCGTGTACAAGACACATTAACACATTACCTAGCCTTGTACTGGCTTGTCTCCCATAGCTATGAGGAAGGGCCCTTAGGCAAGACACATTACTTGGCCTAGTACTGGCTTGTCTCACATAGCTATGACGGAGGGTTCTTGGGCAAGTCAGATTGCCTGGCCTTCTACTGGCTTGTTTCCCATAGCTATGAGGGAGAGCCCTTGGTCAAGACGCATTACCTGGCCTAGTACTGGCTTGTCTCAGATAGCTATGAGTGAGGGCCCTTGGGCAAGACACATTACCTGGTCTTGTACTGGCTTACAAGTCTCCCATAGCTATGAGGGAGGGCCCTTAGGCAAGAGACATTCCCTGGCCTAGTAATGGCTTGTCTCTCGGTGTTCTGTCGCTGTGATATGAATTAAATATCAATAAAATTGGCCGAAACCCTAATAAAATAGTTTTTGTATTTTCCAGGAATAATAAAATTAAAGAATGGAGATAAATGTACGGTAAACATGGATCTGTCATCATTTAAAGACGCTCAAATCAAGGCCAAGGTACCAGGAGGCTGGACAGATGACATGAAACAGGTATCTTCCTTAACAGTTTGACAGTCAGCTCTTATATGGATATGGATGCAATCTATTCACACTTTCCCATAAACAACAAACCTGCAACATACCACTTTGAAAACATGTAGATTTAATGTAATGCATATTATTATTAGATAATGTGCCAAATGGAGAAATTGCTCATGATGAGCAATTTCCCCTTTTGCTACTATGTTTTCAGAAGTCATGTCATAACGTCTATATGTGGAAGGGGTTTAAACCAGACCAACATACTTTGGCGTATGTATATTGGATCTGACAATACCTCATAAAGGCTCTCAAATTTAACCTTAGTCCTATAATGTTGAAAATGGCCAAAATGCTCCTTTTTGAAGAAACAAATTAAAAAGACTCATTGCTTGATTGATTGATTGTGGTTTGACGCTATTTTCAACAACTTTCAATTCAAATCACAGCAGCCAGATCACCTGCCCATGTCTTTTCTCAAACAAGTTTTCAACACCACACTCTTTCTCAAACAAGTTCTCAACACCACACTCTTTCAACGCAACTGGATGCTTTTCCAAATGGACTGTTAGCTCATTGGTGGTAGACTGATTACGCTTTGTCACCATGACATTTGACAAACATCCTAAAGAATGTTGGCTGAGCTGGGATTTAATCTCGTATCCTGGCTATGACTTATTGCAGCTAGAGATGGATAATGTTGGAAGTAAATAGGCCTTAATTGAGTAATTATAGCCCTATTTGATTTTTTACTGTTTTCCATCTGTCCGTTAAACATTTGCTTCAAACGGCTCTTCTGTAATCACTGGCCCAAGTGTGCATCCTCGCAATGTCATCTCTTGAATTCTATCAAAATATTTTGAGTCATGCAGAATTCTGGTTGCCATGCTAAATGAAAGATATAAAATTAAAATTCTTCTCCAAAATTGTAAGGCCTATGTTATATTTATTTTGTATAAATTTTCTTAAGTTGACCCTCTTCCAGATGCCTTGAGGCCATATAAAATATTGCCTTTAGGGGTTGAGGTTGTGTTACTGTTTATGTTGATTGGTCAACAAACCTGGGGAACAGAGCTGTTTTACCCTTTATGCTTAAAGTAGAAAATTCAAAAATCTTCTCTTCAGAACATTTTGTACCTATTTTCAAATTTCGGAAGTATGTTTCTAACATGACCTTCTGCTGGATGTCTTCAAGCCATGTTGATTGGTAAAAAAACATAGGCCCTCAGGGTGTGCCTGTTAAGGTAGTAGGAGCCTAATAGGCAACATTTCAAATTATGATCAGCTTGATAGTTTCTTAATGTGTATCATTTCCTGGATTCAAAAACAAAATTTAAAAGAAATTTAACCTCAAATAACAATTTAATTTGAATTTGAATTACCCTATCCCCCCTTTCAGAATTTTCGATAAAAACGACATCACCCGAGAGACAAGAAAAATCCTTTATTTCATTTATTTTTCAACATTTTGGTAATACTTTGGTATCAAAGTAACAAGAAATATATTTGCTTTCAGAAATAATACATTATTAATCACATCACCAACAAATATCATCAAACTGTGCTGGAATAGTCTTATGGTATTACGATTTTAACATACTATTTTGACCGCGTAAAATTAGAAGATCGACGTTTAAAAGCAAAAATCAACAAATTCTAGAAATACTCATGACCTGTTCTTTATTGATAATTAACTTTAACCTTTTGGGAACATTATGCCAAAAAATCAAAATGTTTTAACCGTCTCATCTTAAAAAAATAGAGTTTGAAATTACCAACCACCTATTGCAGCCATGACTGCAAGTAATAAAATCTTCAAAGAAGCTAATATTTATGTATAGAAATATATTTAATTACTTTTTAATTCAAAGTACAATATAAACTTCTGTTAAAAGTGTTAGCTAATGAAAACAAAGAAGAAAAAAAGAAAGAAAAAAATTTTGCTTCTGGAGGCATTCGAACCACTACCTTGAAATCCTCAAAAGATTTGAAGTCCTGCGCTTAACAACATAGGCTAAAGCATTAAAATTGAAGAGTTTTAAATGGAGGATTTATTATGCTCCTACTACCTTAATAGCCAGTCTGTTTTTTGAAGGAAAAAAAGGGGCTATTGTGATACCCTTGGCATCGTCATCTGCCACGTCATGGAACTGTAACCTTGCCTCATAACTCTAAAATCGTTCAACATTTCCAAATGAAACTTGATACACATGTTTCTAGTAACAATAAACATGTCTATACCAGGTCACATAACTCTGGCATTAATATTTATTCAGTGATGCCTATTAATCAACTTAAATTTTTTTTAGTTGAGTGTTTGTGTTCGCTCCGCCGACTCCTGTTACTCTTTATGCCTGAAGTGAAAACTTTGAATAGAAAATCTGCTCTTTAGAACATATAAGCCTGATGTTCTAATTATTGCATAGAAATGTTCCTACCCTCTGCTAGTTTTTTTCACGCAAGATTGATTGGTGAATTGACATGGCCACCAGAGGGATAAGCTGGTTTTTAGCTCCACTGGCTGAAAGCCAGTCGAGCTTATGTCATGGCGAATTGTCCGTCGTGCGTGCGTGCGTGCGTGCGTTAACTTTTTCCTTTAAACGACTTCTTCTCCCTAACCACTTGGCCAATTTGGTTGAAACTTCATGGGAAGCATCCTCTTAATGTCCTCTACTAAATTCCTTCAATTTTTTTTGATCCATTCAAAATTCTGGTTTCCATGGCAACCGAAAGAAAAAAATAGTGAGAACTTAAAAAATCTTCTTCTCCGAAAGTGTTAGGCCGATTTTCAAATAATTTTGTAGAAATGTTCCTTGGGTGACCCTTTATTAGATTCCTTCAAGAAATTTTGATTGGGCGAAAAACATGGCCGCCAGGGGGGCGGGGCTTTTTTGCCTTATATAGCTATAGTGAAAACTTAAATAATCTTCTTCTCAAAAAGTGTTCAGCAGATTTTCAAATAATTATGTAGAAATGTTCCGTGGGTGACCCTCTATCAGATTCCTTCAAGCCATGTTGATTGGTAAAAAAACATGGCCGTCACAGGGCGGGGCTATTTTGCCTATATGGCTAAAGAGCAAACTTAAAAAATCTTCTCCTCCAAAAGTGTCAGGCCGATTTTCAAATAATTTTGTAGAAATTTTCCTTGTGTGAACCTTAATTAGATTCCTTCAAGAAATGTTGATTGGGCGAAAAACATGGCCGCCAGGGGGCGGGGCTTTTTTGCGTTATATTATAGCTATAGTGAAAACTTAAAACATCTTCTTCTCCGAAAGTGTTCAGCCGATTTTCAAATAATTTTGTAGAAATGTTCATTGGGTGACCCTCTATCAGATTCCTTCAAGCCATGTTGATTGGTAAAAAAATATGGCCGTCACAGGGCGGGGCTATTTTGCCTATATGGCTAAAGAGCAAACTTAAAAAATCTTCTCCTCCAAAAGTGTCAGGCCGATTTTCAAATAATTTTGTAGAAATGTTCCTTGTGTGAACCTTAATTAGATTCCTTCAAGAAATGTTGATTGGGCGAAAAACATGGCCACCAGGGGGCGGGGCTTTTTTGCGTTATATAGCTATAGTGAAAACTTTAAACATCTTCTTCTCCGAAAGTGTTCAGCCGATTTTCAAATAATTTTGTAGAAATGTTCATTGGGTGACCCTCTATCAGATTCCTTCAAGCCATGTCGATTGGTCGAAAAACATGGCCGCCAGAGGGCGGGGCTATTTTGACTTATATGACCATAGTGAAAACTTAAAAAATCTTCTCCTCCGAAAGTGTCAGGCATATTTTCAAATAATTTTGCAGAAACATTCCTTTGGTGACACTCTACAAGATTCCTTTAAGCCATGGTGGTTGGTAAAAAAAATAGCCACCACGGGGCAGGGCTGTTTGGAGATTTTATTTTTGCCTTATGGCCGTGGAGCGATACTGGCCCTCTTGGGCCTCTTGTTTTTTCCTTTGTGCCCAAAGTGTATAAGGTTATTTTGCCATATATTAAGGCAGTGAAGGGGTTCTGCCCCTCTTGGGCCTCTTGCTGTTATCGCTTTCACACAAATTAAATATCTGCAGCAGATGACTGAAAACATCTGGGCAAAACTTATGAAATTCCATAAATGAAAGTACATGTATAATTATTGAATAGTGATTGAAAAGATTGAAGCAATGTATTTAAACCATGTATTTAAATGTATTTAAAAATGTTCAGTGTAGATGTACCATCAAGGATGTTAAATGATAATCATTTCAGTGTATAAATGAGACGGGTACAATACAGGAGTTGTTGTATAATGGAGAAATGGCCCGAGTCCAGTATGAGGAAGGAAATATGTTTGTGATTGTTACAGCGGCTTTATACAGGGTAAGAATTACTTAGTGGAATGATTTATACAGGGTAATTGGAATGCTTTAAATAGTGTAAGTGGAATGCTTTATACAGGGTAAGTGGAATGATTTATACAGGGTAATTGGAATGATTTATACATGTTGAGTGGAATGCTTTATACAGGGTAAGTGGAATGCTTTATACAGGATAATTGGATTGCTTTATACAGGGAAAGTGGAATGCTTTATACCGGGCAAGTGGAATGCATTATAACAGAATAAGTGGAATGCTTTATACCGGGCAAGTGGAATGCATTATAACAGAATAAGTGGAATGCTTTATACAGAGTAAGTGGAACGCTTTACACAGGGAAAATATAATGCTTTATACATGGTTAGTGGAATGATTTATAAAGGATAATTGGAATGCTGTATACAGGGAAAGTGGAATGCTTTATACAGAGGTAATTGGGATGTTATTTTATTCAAACACCTGACATCCCTAATTCTTATATTTGTTTAACCCTTTCCAATCTATAGACACGGCTGGCGAAATATGATTTTGACTTACTTGACTGTTTTTTCAAAATGCTATTTTGCACTTGTCCGTATGATAGTTATATAGTAAATCCCTACAAAATGTCACTTGTCTGCACAGGCTCTAGGACAAGCTAGGCAATACAGACAATGGATTTTGCCACCCCTGATAGACATATTTTGACACATCTGCAGCAGATGATTATTGAAAAAATGTTAGCAAAAGGAGAAACTGCTCGTTTTGAGCAATTTCATCTTATGCAACAATGTTTTCAACTGTGTTTAGTAATAATACCTTCACTTACAGAGACTTTTCATATTTTTAGATCACCTGTGCACTTCAAAGGTGATCTCAAAATATGAAAAGTCTCTGTAAGTGAAGGTATTATTACTGAAGTGCTTAAGATGAGCTATTGTGATTACAATTGCCTTGTTAACACTCTACAGGCTAAATTATGCATCTGATCTTCATGAAAGTTTATCAGAACATTTATCTCTATCAAATCTTGGACAAGTTCGAAACTGGGCCATATGAGGTCAAAAACTAGGTCACTAGGTCAAATTGAAGGGACATCTTGTTTTCACTCTGGAGTCCACATTTTCAACTTGAGCACATTGAAAACTTTATCAGAATGTTTGTCTTAATGATGTCTAGGTCAAGCACGAACAAGGTCACTAGGCCAAAATATGTTCAAAGTCGTCTGCTGCAGAATTGTCTTATGAGGGAAAGGTTTAAAGAGATATTCAATATCTTATAATGCCTAGATGTTTTCAAAGTTGCCTGTTGCAGATTTGTTGTAATCATATATATCAGTTACTCACAAGATTAGTGGTAGTTTAACCCTTTCCCTCATACGACAATTCTGCAGACGACGACTTTGAACATATTTGGTCAAAAAATGGTTAATCTCTGTAATTGAATGGATAACCTATGACTAAAAGCGGAAAACATTGTGTCAAAAGGAGAAATTGCTCATTTTGAGCAATTTCTTGATTGTCACTATGTTTTCAAAAAGCCGTCTGCTGCAGAGGCGTCAGAAAGCGTCTATATGAGGGAAAGCCCTTACAACAAATCAATAGACAACTTTGAAAACATCCTAGCAAAAATGTGAAAAATCTTCATAAAATTAATGGGAGGTGAATTATTAAATAGAGTTGAAAAATTGTGGCAAATAAAGAAATTACTCATTATGAGCAATATAATCTCCTTTTGCCACAATATTTTCAAAAGTGGTCTGCTGCAGATGTATGAGAATGCATCTTCGAGTAGGAAAGTGTTCAAAGTATCAAAATAGCTTGCTAGTGACCACAAAGACTACAGGTTTCAAAGGATTTTTTAACTCTTTCCCACATATGACACAGCAGACAACTTTAAAAATATTGTAGGCAAAAATATGGAAAATTTCTTTGAATGAAAGTACAATTTCTGAGCAATTTCTTTCTTATGCCACAAAGTTTTTGAAAGTCATCTGCTGTAGATGCCACAAAATGTATCAGTAAGTTGGAAAGGATTTAAGTTGCAAAGTTTCTCTTTTTCATACAGATTCGTCAAAATGCGTCTGCAAGTGGGATTCTGTTTAAATACATGTTCCACCCCCTCCCCCCCCCCCCCCCATGGGACACATCCTCTGTACCAAGGCTATTCATAATATATATGATACCCTGGGCAAATTGGCTAGCGAAAACTTGTAAAGCATGCACCTCGATTTCCTTCATAACTACACAGTAATTTTCGCATTGCATGAGATTTGTGTCATGCGGTCAATCAAGCGGCTGCATTCCACCCCCCCCCCCCCCCCCATGGGACACATCCTCTGTACCAAGGCTATTCATAATATATATGATACCCTGGGCAAATTAGCTAGCGAAACCTTGTAAAGCATGCACCTCGATTTCCTTCATAACTACACAGTAATTTTCGCATTGCATGAGATTTGTGTCATGCGGTCAATCAAGCGGCTGCATTTCACCTTATAAATTATTCATGAGTACGAGATTTTAACAACCAATTTGCCCAGGGTATCATATATTTTATGAATAGCCTGGGTACCGAGGATGCATGGGACGGTGTTGTTTCACAAATACATCTTGTTTATTTCAGAAATGTGGTTTTCAACGAGGAGGAGTTGTAGAAGTGGTTAAAGATCTCATAAAGCTGAGGAAGTTGCAAGAAGGTCATGGAGGGTACAGTTCAGATATGAAACAGGTGCAACTTTTGAGATGAAGATTGTAACCTTTTCCCACATACAGCACATCTGCAGCAGACAACATTGGTAGCATTTAATAAAAATGCAGTTTTGTTGAATCCATGATGAACTTTTTCTTGTGCAGTCCCAACCTAAAATGCATTGTTTGGTGCTAACAGCAATTGGCAGGCTGCCAACTCCTACTGCTAAAGCCCCAGGCCAAATATTATTGAAACGGTCTACAAATGAAAGAACACTTATTGAATCAAGTTAAAACCACTGTGGCAAAAGGCGTTTGCTGCAGAGGCATCAGAAAGCATGTTGTTAAAGGGTTAATTTAATCTTACAGTTAGGTTTAGTTGGCCTCAGTGCGGGAGGTTGCAGGTTTGATCCCTGGCCAAGTAAAACCAAAGACTTTAAAAATAATAGTAATGGCTTTCCGTCCTTACCGCTCAGGATTGTGGTGTAAGCATTATGACTGACACCCTGGTTTTAGGATAAATCAGGAAAGTAGCGTAAAACATCAAGGTAAAATTTCTTGTGGACTTTTTTTCAATATTAACCCTTTCCCACTTGCAGATGCATTGTGATGAATTGGCAGCAGATGACTTTTGAAATCATTGTGGCAAAAGAAGTAATTGCTCATGACAAGCAATATCTCTTTTAGTCACAATGTATCAACTTTAATGAATAATTACCCTTTTATTTGTAAAGTTTTCCATATTTTTGCCTAGATGTTTTCAGTTGTCCTGTTGGAATGGTTTATAGTTTTTATATGTTACAAAGTGAAAGATAAATAGTTACAAAAATTATCTTCAGCATAGAAGTAGGGCTGTAAAAAATGTCTAGGAGAGGTAGAACGACCACCAATTTTGAGGGTACCACTTATCAAATTTTAATTATATTTGGGGTACTAATTTTAATTTTAATTAAAAAATACCCCCACCTCCCACCCACCAAATAAAAAAATCTAGCAGTTCCTCCCCCCCTTGCAAATTTTCAGGCGTCATTGCATGCAGATTTTTACTTGTAAATACAATTTGACGGATGAAAATTTGGTTCTTGACTTGGTCAAATACAATAACAAGTATTGTATTAAATGGGCCTTCACTGAAATATGTTTTCACATCATACAATAAGTGGAAGTGATATTTAATTCACAAGCTATTCATAAATTTTATATAATGTGTTAACCCTTTCCCTAATACGACAATTCTGCAGCAGACGACTTTGAGCATATTTTGTCAAAATATGTTAAATCTCTATAATTGAATGGATAACCTATGACTAAAAGTAGAAAACATTGTGACAAAAGGAGAAATTGCACGTTTTGTGCAATTTCTTCTTTTGTTACTATGTTTTCAAAAAGCCATCTGCTGCAGAGGCGTCAGAAAGCATCTATATAATAGAAAGGGTTAATTGTGTTAGTTAAAGATTGAAAATATATAAATTTTATTCTCCCTAAAAAGTTATTCTAGCTAAACACTAAAAGAACAATTATGTTGCAGTAGGAGTAAGTCAGTTTGTATGGTACTACTCGTAGTCCTCATAAATACAAATCAACCTACTGCTACTGCAACATAATATTCTAAAATTAATCATTACAATTTTCTAAGTAGGTTACTCAAAGATATTAGGTAAAAATACTATAATTGACTCCTTTAATTGCTTTATAAATCATAAGGTCATGTTAATAAACTAATAATCTTATATGCATCTCTGACAGGCACTAGGACAACTTGGCCGCATATTGAGTATCCAAGACGATGGAGACATGGAAATACGTGTCGGAAACGATAAATTTATATTTAGCCCTGCTGTATGTGAACCTGTCAATGATCCGAAAGTAGCCTGTAAAGCGCCCCCTATGCCCGTGTCTGATGACAAAGAAGATGAGCCTGATGGGCCATCAACAAATGATCCACCATACGCCTCTCTGTTACAACCAGAGGGCGACTGTGTACCTGGTAGAACTGTACACGATACAAACAATAAAGACAAAGAACAATTAAATGGTACTTATGCAATATTTCTTTTAATAAATATAAGTGTCTTTACATTAAGGAAGCATGTGAAGAAATATTAACTTTATAGGGATCATTCTCTGTCTTTGTCTTCTGTCATTAAAATTAAGCTTCAAACAACATGTCGTCCCAAAAAAAACTTGGGTCAATTTCAAGTAAACATCTCAATTGTATCTACTTGTCTTATTTTAAGACAATGTAGCAGAACTGTTTCTGAGGTGACACTCTGCATAAAGTGTACAAATCATTTTGATTGATTGAAAAAGATGGCTGCCAGGCAGCATTATAATAGGGTCAAATAACAAAACTGATATTCTATTCCTCTGAAAGCGCTTGTCTGATTTTAAGATAGTTTTGTAGAAATATTGCTAAGGTGACCCTCCGAAGTAGTTGTCAAGCTATATTGATTGATTAGTTCTTCTCTGAAAGTACTTGTCTGATTTCAAAACAAAAAATATTCAAGCCAATGTGATTGGTTGAAAAACTTGGCATCAAGGTGGATTCAGAAAAAGGATTAAATGACAAAACTTTAAAATTCTCCTTCACTTAATCCACTTTTCTGATTTCAAACTAATTTGACAGTAATATTCCATAGGTGACCGTCTAAAATTATTTGCTTAAGTCATAATAATAGCTTTAAAAATATATTGTCAGGATCCCCTTGCTTACATCATTTACTCCTGTCAGTTTTACTGTGTTTACTTCTGGCAGACAGAGCATGAAGTTATTATGATCACTCACTGTCGACTTTCCATCTATCATCTGTTCAAATCTTTTTCTCTAAAAAAACAAATCAGATTTCAAAATTTGTTCCCAAGAATGTTCCTTAGGCCCTCTACCAAAATTATTCAAACTGTTCCACTCTGCTGCCAGAGCTAAAAACAGAAAAATCGGAGATAATATCTCCTTCTAAGTAAACGTTCCTGAGCTTACTTTCTACATAAATTGTTCAAACCATTCTGCTCTGCTACACATCACAGCCTGCAGAGCTAAAGATAGAAAAATCTTAAGTACATCTCACCCTTAACCTCATAAATGTTCCATTAGTAACCTTCTACCAAAATTGTTCAAAAAGTTCCACTCTGCTGCACTAAATGGCTGCCAGAGCTTAAACATCTTTGAACAACACCCCCTCCTAAGCTGGCTCAATTTAATAATAGTTTCACATTAATATTCTATTAGTAATCCTCTATCAATATTATTAAAACTGTTTCCCTGTGCTACACAAGATGGCTGCTAGAGCCTATAATAAGAAAAAAGTCATTGAACAGCATATTTACATTTAATCCCTCTCACTCAAAAAGAAAGATAGGAGATCGATACAGGACCATAACAATGATCTTGTTTATAACCGAATTTCCTCTTTCAACAGCAGTTGCAAATAGTGTTTTGAATCGGAAAGAAAAATCATTATCCATTTTCACAGTTATCAGGGTTCTCCCTGGCTCACTTTTCCTTTGCGCCAACACTTTCGCCAAATTCAAAAAGTTGGTGCCATTTTCAAGACATTGGAGCCAAACTGGAGCCAGACCATTTTTTCTTAAAAACCTAAATTATGTGTACTTTGGGAAATACTGGTGCACATGTATTATGCTATCTTCTCTAGTGAGGTGTCGTAATATATCCAACATTAAATTGATCAAAAAGATTGGCTTGGCCATGATTCATTAGATTCCCATATGGAATGAATCATGTTCTCAAACCATATGCATTGTGGTAGCAGGATTAATTTCTGATATTGAGTCTGTCTGTCAGTGCTTTCATTCTAAACACCAGTAAATAAACTATGATGTAGTGAGTTGTATTCTCAACAGACATTTATTGCACTGAACTTTTACAATGATAACTTTTAAAACAAATAAGAATGAGTGTAGGTAATACTTTCTTGAATGACATTTCCGATTTTCAGAAAGAAGAAAATGCACGAAAACCAATTACAATATGTATTTTCTACTTCAGTCTTCATTATTTTTTTATCTTCTTAAAAAAGAAATTAACTAAAATGGACAAAAATGTAATCTAGTTTTAAAGGTAAGTATTTTTTGACAGCTGACTAAATTTGATTTATCTTTATGGTGAAAAATCGGCAATTAAGAAAGAATTTCCTATGGATTCGTGTAAACAAAAAATACAATCTTTGAACAGTTAAATTAAAATAGGGACATTCTTTAATCATATCCTAGTTTTTTATTAAGTTGTTTATTGAAATTATTTTTCCCTAAACTCTTTGAAATGAAAAATAGTATTGATTGGCTTGAAGGCGTGATCGAGTGTCATATCTGGGGATGGAGTACGCATTCTCGATAGTGATTTGCCTAAATCTCGAAGTTTAAGGTGCACGTGACCCACTCTTTATCTATAGCCTGCAGCGTTGGTGGTTTGATATTGGCTTGTGTATAGTACTGGGAGGGATCCTTTATCTCTGCCAACAGCTATAGGTGTGTATTGATTGATTGATTGGGGTTTAACGCCGTTTTTAACAATTTCTCAGTTATATCACGGCAGCCAGTTCACCTACTCATGCATTTCCTGGTTTTCTCACACCAGTACTCCACACAACAATCTTCCCGAGCACTCTGGCTGCTTTTCCACATAGGCTAAGCCCATTGGTGGAAGAGGAATGACGCATGTCGCATTGACTTTTGTCAATCCTCGGAAAGAAAGTTGGCCGAGCCCATAGGTGTGTAATTAAACCCTTTAAATTCCTTCAATGTATACTTTGTTTTTACTCAAAATCAAATTAAAGTTGTAGTGCCAAAAGTTGATGTAAATTTAAGCCATCAATTTGCGCCAAATGTTATTTTCTTGCGCAACTTTTTTAATTCTTGCGCCAATGGCGCCATTTGCGAAGCCCAGCGTGAACCCTGGTTATAAAATAGATCAACTATCGTTTATATCACCTTTTAATTCAATATGGTCTAGGGTATAATGAAACAGTTAATGGAACTGTTTTAAACACTCTTACAATTATATCCACTGACAATTATTTTGTAATAACATGAAATGTTTTATAGTTCTGCAATCTCATTAAAATCATCTCCTATTAACGCTACGCATAGGATCTGAGGACAACCGATAGAGGGTCACGTTCAGACTACCTTTTCGCCAGCCAATCAGAACCTTTCTTTCACGTTTTTGAAAGTGAAAGTAAAAGTCTATATTTACCAAAAAAAAAAATATTTAGCATGGGATCCCAATTTTCACATATTGATTTACACGTGTGTATAGTTCTTATGACAACCGCATTATGGCTACAAATGCAGAAATGAGGCAAAACACCGATACAGTCTTTCCCTGACCATACAGCATCGAAAAAGTGTTCTTTGCTCTGGTTTTGAATGGTCTATTTTAAATTTGCTTAACTTCGTCAATTGACGCCATTTTGAAGGTTAAGCCAAACGTTTGTTGAAACGACTCCTCTGATTGGTTCAAATAAAAATAGCTTGGTGGATCTAAAAATAGTGATATTGGAAATCCAATAAAACAAGAAGATGAATTCGAATGGATCGCTATCAGATCTTACATTTGGTCAGATCATGTACTTTAGTCAGATTGTATAGTTCTGAATACAACTGTGGATCTTCCATCTTTTTATTAAGTTAAAAGCTAGTCAACTGTTTGTAAAATAATCAATAGTTCATCTTTCCCTATTGATTGTCTGTTATGAAGGCAGTTCCGATCATCTTTCCCTATTGATTGTCTATTATGAAGGCAATTCCGATCATCTTTCCCTATTGATTGTCTGTTATGAGGGCATATATTATCATCTTTCCCTATTGATTGTCTATTATGAGGGCATATCCGATCATCTTTGCCTATTGATTGTCTATTATGAGAGCATTTCTGTCATCTTTCCCTATTGATTGTCTGTTATGAGGGCATTTCTGATGATCTTTCCCTATTGACTGTCTATTATGAGGGCATTTCCAATCATCTTTTCCTATTTATTGTCTATTATGAGTGCATTTCTGATCATCTTTCCCTATTGACTGTCTATTATGAGGGCATTTCCAATCATCTTTCCCTATTGATTGTCTAATATTAGTGCATTTCTGATCATCTTTCCCTATTGACTGTCTATTATGAGGGCATTTCCAATCATCTTTCCCTATTGATTGTCTAATATGAGGGCATTTCTGATCATCTTTCCCTATTGATTGTCTATTATGAGGGCATTTCCGATCATCTTTCCCTATTGATTGTCTGTTATGAGGGCATTTCCGATCATCTTTCCCTATTGATTTTCTATTATGAGGGCATTTCCGATCATATTTCCCTATTGATTGTCTATTATGAGGGCATTTCCAATCATCTTTCCCTATTGGTTGTCTATTATGAGGGCATTTCCGATCATCTTTCCCTATTAGTTATCTATTATAAGGGCATTTCCAATCATCTTTCCCTATTGATTGTCTATTATGAGGGCATTTCCAATCATCTTTCCCTATTGATTGTCTATTATGAGGGTATTTCCGATCATCTTTCCATATTGATTGTCTATTATGAGGGCATTTCTGATCATCTTTCCCTATTGATGTCTTTTATGAGGGCATTTCCGATTATTTTTCCCTTGATTGTCTATTATGAGGGCATTTCCGATCATCTTTCCCTATTGATTGTCTGTTATGAGGGCATTTCAAATCAATCATCAGTACAACACTCAATGTAACTTGTATATTTCAGAACATGGGCTGACTCAGGCGAGCCATCTAAGGCCATTATGACTGTCTTGTTTTTAAATAATTTTCAGCATTTTCTCAAAGAATGGGTTCATATGTTAAATCTGTCATGAAGAATAAGGATACAGATAGTGGGAAGAAAATGTTTGAGGCTATTAACCAGGCAGATTTAAAATCAGTTCAGTCGTTTGTGGAAAAGGACAAGGACTTGGTAAAAAAGCAATTTGTTCTTAAATTCTTCATTTATCGATAAATTAGAACTAGGATTTGATTCATAACAAGAATTATTTTCACAATATCAGCCTTCTACTGTATCTCCATCAATCCCAAATGTTTTGTGTACAGTTATAACAACTTGGATATTTTCAAAGGAGATGAAGTAAAGATGACATGGACTGTTGCATAATAGACTGTGACTCAGGAAGGAAGAACTGATATAAACCTGTATTATTTTTAACCAAACTCAACAAAGTTCTGCTATATACTTGATGTTGATGTCAGCTTACAAATTTGATTAATAACTTTGGATAACCCCTTTTCACTTGTAGACACATTTTGACGCATCCGAAGCAGACATTTTTGGCCGGATTGCTTAAGCAATTCCGGTCTATAGATTGGCGATGTCCGTCTGTCCGTCTGTCTGTCTGTCTGTCTGTCTGTCTGTCCGTCAACATTTTGGTTAAAGTTTTAGGTTAGGCAAAATGGTTAAAGTTTCTGGTTAAGCAAAATTTCAGCACAAGAAAGGGTTGCAAACTTGAAACTTTGCCTGAAGGTAACCAGTAACAAGTTCTATTGATTTCTATTGTTACTTTGACCTTGACCTTAGTTTGTCGATTTTCAAGGTCAAATTGCCGACAATCCGGCCTTACCGTCTTCAGCGGTTTCTTGTTTGAAAACATTCTGGCATTTCAAGGGCCTCTGCTGATTACAGAAATGGAGGCTGATTTGGGTCTGTGCTTGTCACAAAGATGCAAGCTGATTCAGGTCTTTTATTGTCACAAAGATTCAGCTTGTCATAGAAATGCAGGATAAATTTAGTATTTGTTGGTCACATGAATACAGGATGATTTTGGTCTTTGCTTATTACAAATAAATTTGGTCTAAACACTATTGGTGTTTATATGCATGTTTGCTATCCTATAGCAAGACATTTGATTAATTGTTTGGTAACTTACAGGTGAATTACAAGATGGAGGGAAGGACCATTTTACATATGGCGTGCCATGAAGGCTATAAAAACCTTGTGTCCTTCCTGATAGACAATGGGGCGAGCATCGAGGACACAGACGATGAAGGCGATACTCCTCTACACTATGCTGCATTCGGGTCAGTTAATTCGGCCCTTTCCCCAAATACAACAAATTTCCCAGCAGACAACTTTGAAAACATCTTGGCAACAATATATATTCTCTGTAAATGAAAGAACAATTATTGAATAAAGTTGAAAACATTGTGGCAGAAGGAGAAATTGTTCATCATGAGCACATAAAGCCACAATTTTTTCCAAAGGTTTTTTGCTTCAAAGGTATCAAAATGTGTCTACATTCGAGTCTGTGCTAAAGACCACCTTGGAATAGCAATTCCCTGTATAAAGCAAGCACACTTTTAGTTACCAAATTACTCATTATCTGCATGAATCACCCTGTAAATGAAGACCACCTGTGATGAAAGACATGATTGTTGTCTTCCCATAGGTGGTCTTTATACACAGGTTACACTGTATATGAGGGAAAGTATTAAATAATCATTGCCATGTCCTGACTTTATGAAGGCAGGCATTTAGATTTATCTTTGTGCATCTTGAATATGATATGTCAAACATAAATTTGGGATCTGTACAATTTCTGTGAATACTAATTGGAATATATATAGCAGATTAACGGAAATTTACATTTCTGCAACAATTTTTAGCTCCACTGGCTGAAAGCCAGTCGAGCTTATGTCATGGCGAATTGTCCGTCGTCTGTGCGTCCGTGCGTCTGTGCGTGCGTTAACTTTTTCCTTTAAACGACCTCTTCTCCCTAACCACTTGGCCAATTTGGTTGAAACTTCATAGGAAGCATCCTTTCAAAGTCCTCTCTTAAATTCCTTCAATTTTTAGCTCGACTATTCGAAGAATATGAGAGCTATACTACTCACCCTGGCGTCGGCGTCGGCGTCGCCGTCGGCGTCCACGTCACACTTTGGTTAAGGTTTTGCATGCAAGTTCTTAAATACTACATGTATTGCATTGAAACTTTCTACAACCCTACCAAACTATCACACCAATGTAGATTATCAAGTTAGATAACTCTATCCTGCATTTTATGCAAGTTATGGCCCTTTTTTACTTAGAAATTCTGAAGTAAGAGTCCATATCTCAGTATTTAATTGATGCATTGCATTGAAACTTTATACAGCACTACCCAACTATCACACCTATGTATATTATCAAGTTAGATAACTCTATCCTGCATTTTATGCAAGTTATGGCCCTTTTTTTACTTAGAAATTCTGGTTAAAGTTTTGCGTGCAACTAAATTAAGAGTCCATATCTCAGTATTTACTTGATGCATTGCATTGAAACTTTCTACAACCCTACCCAACTATCACACCTGTGTAGATTATCATCTAAGATATCTCTATCCTGCATTTTATGCAAGTTATGGCCCTTTTTTTACTTAGAAATTCTGGTTAAAGTTTTGCATGCAACTAAATTAAGAGTCCATATCTCAGTATATACTTGATGCATTGCATTGAACCTTTATACAACCCTACCCAACTATTACACCTATGTAGATTAACAAGTTAGATAACTCTATCCTGCATTTTAGGCAAGTTATGGCACTTTTTTTTACTTAGAAATTCTGGTTAAAGTTTTGCGTGCTACTAAATTAAGAGTCCATATCTCAGTATTTACTTGCTGCATTGCATTGAAACTTTCTACAACCCTACCCAACTATTACACCTGTGTAGATTATCAAGTATGATAGCTCCATTCTGCATTTTATGCAAGTTATGGCCCTTTTTTTACTTAGAAATTCTGGTTAAAGTTTTGCATGCAACTAAATTAAGAGTCCATATCTCAGTATATACTTGATGCATTGCATTGAACCTTTATACAACCCTACCCAACTATTACACCTATGTAGATTAACAAGTTAGATAACTCTATCCTGCATTTTAGGCAAGTTATGGCACTTTTTTTTACTTAGAAATTCTGGTTAAAGTTTTGCGTGCTACTAAATTAAGAGTCCATATCTCAGTATTTACTTGCTGCATTGCATTGAAACTTTCTACAACCCTACCCAACTATTACACCTGTGTAGATTATCAAGTATGATAGCTCCATTCTGCATTTTATGCAAGTTATGGCCCTTTTTTTACTTAGAAATACTGGTTAAAGTTTTGCGTGCAACTAAATTAAGAGTCCACGTCTCAGTATATACTTGATGCATTGCATTGAACCTTTATACAACCCTACCCAACTATCACACCTATGTAGATTATCAAGTATGATAACTCTATCCTGCATTTTATGCAAGTTATGGCCTTTTTGGACTTATAAATTCTGGTTAAAGTTTTGCATGCAACTACATAAAGAGACCATCTCTTAGTAACTACTTGATGCATTGCATTGAAACGTTATACAGCCCTTACCAACCAGCATTTTATGCAAGTTATGGACCTTTTTGGACTTAGAAATTCTGGTTAAAGTTTTGCAACTACATTTAGAGTGTAATCTCAGTAACAACTTGAACAATTGTATTGAAACTTTATACAACCTTTCCCAATTGTACAACTATAAACACAACCAATTAAGATAACTCTATCCTGTATATGGTGCAAATTGTTGCCCTTTTTTTACTTAGAAATTATGGTTAAAGGTTTGCGTGCAACTACATTAAGAGTCCATATCTTAGTAACTACTTGATGCATTCCATTGAAAGGTTATACAACCCTATCTAACCATCAAACCTATGAAAATAATCATGTTAAATAACACTATCCTGCATATAATGCAAATTATCACCCACTAAGAAATTGTGGTTAATGTTTTGCATGCAACTACATTAGAGTCCATTATCTCGGTAACTTAAATAAGCGGTGGAATAGTCGAGCGCGCTGTCCTCCGACAGCTCTTGTTTTTGATCCATCCATGGCAACCAAAAGAAAAAAATTGTGAAAACTTAAAAAATCTTCTTCTCTGAAAGTGTCAGGCCGATTTTCAAATAATTTTGTAGAAATGTTCCTTAGGTGACCCTTTATTAGATTCCTTGAAGAAATGTTGATTGGGCGAAAAACATGGCCGCCAGGGTGCGGGCTATTTTGCCTTATATAGCTATAGTGAAAACTTAAAAAATCTTCTTCTCCGAAAGTGTCAGGCCGATTTTCAAATAATTTTGTAGAAATGTTCCTTGGGTGACCCTTTATTAGATTCCTTCAAGAAATGTTGATTGGTTGAAAAACATGGCCGCCAGGGGGCGGGGCTATTTTGCCTTATATAGCTCAAGTGAAAACTTAAAAAATCTTCTTCTCCGAAAGTGTTCAGCTGATTTTCAAATAATTTTGTAGAAATGTTCATGGGGTGACCCTCTATCGGATTCCTTCAAGCCATGTTGATTGGTCGAAAAACATGGCCGCCAGAGGGCGGCGCTATTTTGCATTATATGACCATAGTGAAAACTTAAAAAATCTTCTTCTCCGAAAGTGTTGAACATATTTTCAAATAATTTTGTAGAAATGTTCCTTGGGTCAACCTCTATCAGATAAAAAAAACCTGGCTGCCAGAGGGTGGGGATATTTTGCCTTATATGGCTATTGTGAAAACTTAAAATATCCTCTCCTCCGAAAGTGTCAGGCCAATTTTCAAATAATTTTGCAGAAACATTCCTTGGGTGACATTCTACAAGATTCCTTTAAGCCATGGTGGTTGGTAAAAAACATGGCCACAGTGGGCTGTTTGGAGATTTGATTTTTGCCTAATGGCCGTGGAGCGATACTGGCCCTCTTGGGCCTCTTGTTTTTCCTTTACCACAGTGTCTTCAGCACTTTATAAAAATTGTGTTTCCAATGTTTTCTGCATTTTTATCCTCAAGTATTTTATAAGCAGTCAACTATAAAATATCATGTGAAGAAAGCAGCTAAAGTGTTGGGTACAGTCCATAAAGGCAGTTCCTAGGCAATGAAGATTAATAGACATTTGTTGGGATGCAACTAATTATTTATTAAAAAAAGTTATATGATGATAAGTGTGATTATATTATTTGATTAATTAAATATATTATAAAAAATAAGTTGTGTGTAATACACTGGCACTCCTCTGTACTTGGGAGCCATGGTCTTGCACAGCGATATATACGGGGTGAAATTGATAACGCTGTTCCAAAAATCCGTCCAGTCATTACCCCACCCACCCACCTATAATGCATACACTAATTCAATTGCAAAGAGAGTGTTTTTGGCTAAAACAAGCTTGCAAGATATATTTACCTGTTTCTTTGACATTTGATAGATGTATCAGGGGTCGAATTTAAGCTCGCCTACTCGCAAATTGCAAGTGCAAATTTCAATTTACGTGGTGAGATTTCAGGCACCAGCAAATTATTGCGAGTGAAATTTTTTGACCGAATAATACGCATTTCTAATCGTCGATCTTTAACAGGGTTATTTATTTGACAATTCACGGTAATTGCAGTGAACTTTCGAGATTAACTAGTCAAGTGTTAATAGTTTTGCAATATTTGCGGAAGTTTACAATCGATACATGTCAAATGCGCATGCCTATTAAACGGCCCCAATATTGATGACGTTTACTGCATACATTTGAACTAAATAGTTTTAATTTACATATCACAAATATGATTGGCTGGAATAGTCACGTGTATATTTTGGGTTTCCCAAGTTGTAGTCACTACAGAGATGAAGAAATGGATGACATCCAGACAAAATTGTGCGCAAATACGATTGGTTGGAATGGTCACGTGTATAAATAGTCACATGTTTATTTTGGGTTTTCCCAATATTCACTACAGAGAATTTTCAGAGCTTGTTCGTTTGTCACACCATGACAGCCGCTCTCGTTTAAAAGTGTATATTTTTTTTAATGTGACTGAACACAATAAGCCTAATGCACAAACAATAATAACACCCAATATCAATTGTTTTCTGTCTATTGTTTTAATATTGAAAGCATTGTGCAAACAGCCGCTCGATAACGATATCGATTTTTTTTTATCTGTCTATTGTTTTAATATTGAAAGAATTATGCAAACAGCTGCTCGATAACGATATTGATTTTTTTACCTGTCTATTGTTGAACATAGCGTTATGCAAACATGTGGATTAACGCTATAGTCGTATTTGGTGTTGCAAATGTTTCAATTGTTAGGTTTTTGAAAATTTCTATTTCTATTCCCATATATTTCATGCAATAAAATTTGGGAGCCAAGCAAGATCAGTGTTATAACGAGATCAGCTTTAAAACGGAGAGTGTTATAGAGGAGTGCCAAGTATATGTTGACTAAGTCATAAATAATGTAGAATGTAAAATTATTTTATTCTAGGAAACAACCAGACTGTTTACAAGAACTGTTACAGAATGCGGCCAATCCTAATGTACAAAACAGCAGTGGTATCACTCCTTTGATTATTGCTGTCAATCATCCGTGTGTAGACTGCGTTCAGTGCCTTATTTTACATAATGCAAATGTTAGCCTTAGTGTAAGTACTAAGGGTACTTGTGCTTACCAGGGCACAATTCCAAAAACCTTACTTAGCGTTAAGTAATACTTAAATACTTTAGCGCATATTTCATCAAATTTGTTTCCCTAATAAAAAATGCCGAGAGATTTCATTTCTTAAATGAATTGTTTGTCAGCAACTATTTATATTAAAATAGTCATATACTAATATACATTCCACCATTCATGTTTTGCAGAATATTCAGGAAACAAAAATGATGAAATATACTTTTAAGAATTTAAGTATTACCTAGCACCAAGTAGGGTTGCTGGAATCGGACCATGATGTTTTATTTTAACAGTTGTCTGCTTTGAAAATGTCTGAAGAAAGAATCGATATATCTAGAAATGGAGTTGAAAACATTGTAGAGAAGGGAGACATTCCTTGTTTTTAGTAATTTGTCTTTTCCTTTACATTTTCACTGATTTTGTTTTGTTCATGCAGGACTGAAATGGGTTCTTTGCAGTTTTTTGAATCATGTCATTGGGCATGTGTGTCAATTGATGATTTTTAGCTCCATGGCGAATTGTCCGTCGTGCGTGCGTTAACTTTTTCCTTTAAACAACTTCTTCTCCCTAACCACTTGGCCAATTTGGCTGAAACTTCATAAGAAGCATCCTCTCAATGTCCTCTCTTAAATTCCTTCATTTTTTTTTTATCCATCCATAATTCTGGTTTCCATGGCAACCAAAAGAAAAAAATAGTGAAAACTTAAAAAAACGTGTCAGGCCGATTTTCAAATAATTTTGTAGAAATGTTCCTTGGGTGACCCTTTATTAGATTCCTTCAAGAAATGTTGATTGGTCGAAAAACATGGCTGCTAGGGGGCGGGGCTATTTTGCCTTATATGGCTAAAGAGAAAACTTAAAAAATCTTCTTTTCCGAAAGTGTCTGGCTGATATTCAAATAATTTTGTAGAAATGTTCCTAGGCTGACCCTCTATCAGATTCCTTTAAGCCATGTTGATTGGTAAAAAAAACATGGCCGCAAGAGGGCGGGGCTATTTTGCCTTATATGGCTAAAGAGAAAACTTAAAAAATCTTTTTCTCCGAAAGTGTCTGGCTGATATTCAAATAATTTTGTAGAAATGTTCCTAGGCTGACCCTCTATCAGATTCCTTCAAGCCATGTTGATTGGTTGGCCACCAGGGGGTGGGGCTATTTTGCCTTATATGGTTTTAGTGAAAACTTAAAATATCCTCTCCTAGGAAAGTGTCGGGCCAATTTTCAAATAATTTTGAAGAAACATTCCTTGGGTGACACTCTACACGATTCCTTTAAGCCATGGTGGTTGGTAAAAAACATGGCCACCAGGGAGCAGGGCTGTTTGGAGATTTGATTTTTGCCTTATGGCCGTGGAGCGATACTGGCCCTCTTGGGCCTCTTGTTATGTAAATTCATACCTGATATGATATTGATGGACTCGTCCAAATTGAAGCAAGCACAGGAAGGAAGAATAAGATATCTAGATTAATGAGGAATCCAATTTTATTGGAGTTAACATGTTATATAAACTCTTTCCCACATACAATAAATCTGCAGCAACGACTTTGAAAGCTTTACGGCAAAAGTAGCAATTATTGAACAAAGTTGAAAACATTGTGGCAAAAAGAGAAATTGCTGGTTTTGATCAATTTCTCATTTTGTCATAATGTTTTCAAAAGGTTGTCTGCTGCAGAGGCTTCAGAAAGTATGTATGAAAGAAATGGTTTAAAGAGGTCGCTTCAAGCAGTATCTCTATTTTACCACAATACTTTTCAAAGTCATCTAATGCAGAAGTAACATAGGATGGTTTGATGTTGAAAAAAGAGATAAATTGTTTTTCTGAATTTCTGTGTATTAAGCCTATTTCCTGATACAGGATGCTAAAGCAGCAGACATCTTTTGTAAACATTGCTTGTTTCACACAGTCTCCTTTTCACATCTTTTCAATGGTTATACTTACATTTATACAGATTTTTCATATTTTGGCCTAGATGTTTTCAGAGTCGTCTTATGCATATTTGTTGTATTTGGGAAAGTGATAAAGAGTTTTATCATATTAAATGAATGTGTTTACAGAATAGTGAGGGTGACACGGCAATGCACGATGCCGTGGAACAAAAAGAGCACCAGCCAGTGATATCGACCGTTGTACTTGGGTCTCCGACAGCAAAGTTTACCATTGTTAACAGCAAAAAGTTTAACATACTCCAGTGGGCAACTATCAAAAACAACCAAGGGTATGCACCTATATATTTTCAAATGTCTAGGTATATGAGGGGTAAGTAGTGTTTTTCCCCGCAATATACAGTCAAACTTGTGTGAGCGGTCACATGCGATCAGCGGTCACCGGCGTTGAACGGACACTTTAAATCCCTCCCAACCAATTATACTCTATAAACTGCCTTGATCAGCGGTCCCCTTTGAAACGCGGCCAGCGGCCACACTAATTGGTTGAGATTAACTGTAATCTTACTGTGTTCAACGGTCAATCAACACATGACTTGGATTCGCAAGGTGTTAAATTATCGGTCTGTAATACATACAGGTAATAAAGCATACTGTGACAATCACATTATCGGGTTTTTTCATACGCGTAAGCTGTTTACATGTTAGATCTAGGGTACCGACGTGTGCCGAATGATAACTGCATGATTCATCAACAAGAAGTTGCGATTTTTTTTTCTTCTGTTTATGATGTCGGGCAAAATTGATAAATTGAAAAAAAGATATTTATAAGGGTTTTAGACCGAAAGACAGTATATTTATATGTTAAAATGAAAGTTAATGTCCACTTTGAACTCCCAAGTCAACTTATATTCCCATTTCCATTTTAAATCTAAAGATTATCAAGTACAATTTTGTTCAAGATGTAGATGTAGATTCGGACGCTATTATTTTTGGATACGTTAATCGGCGAATTTGAAAGTGAAATAACAAAATATATAATAGTCAAGTTAGTTGTAAACGTCGGTTTAAACTAAAGAATAGATAGCACAATGAAATATTTGATAGAAAAAAGCTACAAATCTTCATAACAATGTTTAGATACAAGTTTATAAAGACAATTTACTTTTTGTAATGTAATGACTATTCCTAACAGTTACATGTAATATTATTTGAACAGACAAAACTTGAACAAATCCGACCAAGTCATGAAATTTGTGATCAGCAGCCACCTGTCTTAAGCAGCCAGTTTTATCATGTCCCTTGGGTGGCTGCTGATCGCAAGTTTGACTGTATCCTTTTATCCAACATAGCCTATGCTGTGGATACTCAAATGAGTCGTTTCAGTTACACTGTAAACCACGATGATTCAATTGAGTACACACAACATAGGGTTAAAGGATCACATAAGGGATATAGAACATGGAATATGCCCCTTATCTATGTGTCTTTTTAGATCACACTCTGTCCTTCGTCCTGCATCTGTCGTTAACTTTTAATCGCTAAACAACTTTTCATCCTAAACCACTAAATCAATTTCAACAAATCTTCACAGGAATGTTCCTTTGGTGGTCCTTTTTCAAAATTGTTCAATTTAAGACTCTATGAAGAACTTCGGCTATGTCCATCATGCTCTCACTTTTTGATATACTTACAAGTGTCACATGAGAGTTCTTTAGCACTCCTTTGTCAGGTTAACATCTTCATATTTGCATAAAGGCAAGGTTCATGTTGATATTGTCAATAAAAGTTAATTTCTCCTTCAGAAGGGTAACGCTGTATAGGGGTCCGATGTGTCCATCCGTATTGTTAAATAATGGTACAGACTATTTCAACATTTTCAATGGAAATCAGGGTCGTATTGTGCTAGGTGAATCAACCAGTCAAATGATAATTTCTGACTTGCACTTGCCGAGCATTCAGAATATTCAAAGGCAGTCTGAATACAATCATAATGTCTCTTTGTACGCAATAACCGTAAAGGGTAAAATTCCTGGACAAATTTTTCTTGTCAATTATTTGAGTCAAATCGGAGTTATGCTCCTTAGACGTCAAACTTATCTACAGCGGATGTATCAAAAGCTATCGGTATCAGTGAAAGGGTTTAGTAGTATAAAAATGTCCTTCCATATACAGTTAAAATATTTTTAATTTACAGTGCAGTCAAAATGATGCTGGAGAAGGACACTTCTATTGTGGACTCCACCCTAGAGGGAGGGTTTACCGCCCTTCATGTCGCGGCTGCTAATGATTTTGTAGAGATAACGAGTTTATTACTAGACTTGGTATGTAAATAGTGCATAACTTACCCCTCGTGAGAAGGCATAGGTTTTTTTTTTGATTTTGTAAACAAATTTTGAAACATTTTTACATTCCAGTTATGGAAACTGGTCTAAATAAATTCAGTGTAGACATATTTGCATTTGTGCTATTTACTTTTTTTAGCTCACTGAGCTTTGCTCAATGTGAGTTATTGTGATCGCCTTTTGTCCGGCGTGCGTCGTGCGTCAACTTCTTCTCCTCAGTAACCGGTGGGTCAATTGGGATGAAACTTCACAGAAAGCATCCTCTCAATGACCTTACCAGATTTCCTTCAAATTTTTAGGATCCATGCAGAATTCTGGTTTCCATGGCAACGAAATGAAAAAAACTTCAAATTTCTTCTTCTCCAAACTGGTTGGCAGATTTTCAATTAATTTTGTAGAAATGTTCCTTGGATGACCCTCTGTCAGATTCCTTCAAGCCATGTTGATTGGTCGAAAAACATGACCGCCAGGGGGGGTGGGGCTATTTTGCCTTATATGGCTATAGTGAAAACTTAAAAAATCTTCTTCTCCGAAAGTGTCAGGTCGATTTTCAAATTTTTTTGTAGAAATGTTCCTTGGATGACTCTCTATCAGATTCCTTCAAGCCAAGTTGATTGGTCAATAAACATGGCCGCCAGGGGGGGGGGGGGGGGGGGGCTATTTTGCCTTATATGGCTATAGTGAAAACTTAAAAAATCTTCTTCTCCCAAACTGGTTGGCAGATTGTCAAATAATTTTGTAGATATGTTCCTTGGATGACCCTCTGTCAGATTCCTTCAAGCCATATTGATTGGTCGAAAAACATGACCGCCAGGGGGGGTGGGGCTATTTTGCCTTATATGGCTATAGTGAAAACTTAAAAAATCTTCTTCTCCGAAAGTGTCAGGTCGATTTTCAAATTTGTTTGTAGAAATGTTCCTTGGATGACTCTCTATCAGATTCCTTCAAGCCAAGTTGATTGGTCAATAAACATGGCCGCCAGGGGGGGGGGGGGGGGCTATTTTGCCTTATATGGCTATAGTGAAAACTTAAAAAATCTTCTTCTCCCAAACTGGTTGGCAGATTGTCAAATAATTTTGTAGATATGTTCCTTGGATGACCCTCTGTCAGATTCCTTCAAGCCATGTTGATGGTCGAAAAACATGGCCGCCAGGGGGGGGTGGGGCTATTTTGCTTTATATGGCTATAGTGAAAACTTAAAAAATCTTCTTCTCCGAAAGTGTCAGGCTGATTTTCAAATAATTTTGTAGAAATGTTCCTTGGATGACCCTCTATCAGATTCCTTTAAGCCAAGTTGATTGGTTGAAAAACATGGCCGCCAGGGGGGCATGGCTATTTTGCCTTATATGGCTATAGTGAAAACTTAAAAAATCTTCTTCTCCCAAACTGGTTGGCAGATTTTCAAATAATTTTGTAGAAATGTTCCTTGGATGACCCTCTATCAGATTCCTTCAAGCCAAGCTGATTGGTTGAAAAACATGGCCGCCAGGGGGGCGGGGCTATTTTGCCTAATATGTCTATAGTGAAAACTTAAAAAATCTTCTTCTCCGAAAGTGTCAGCCTGATTTTCAAATAATTTTGTAGAAATGTTACTTAAGTGACCCTCTTTCAGATTCCTTCAAGCCATGTTGATTGGTCAAAAAACATGGCCGCCAGGGGGGTGGGGCTATTTTGCCTTATATGGCTATAGTGAAAACTTAAAAAATCTTCTTCTCCGAAAGTGTCAGCCTGATTTTCAAATAATTTTGTAGAAATGTTACTTAAGTGACCCTCTTTCAGATGCCTTCAAGCCATGTTGATTGGTCAAAAAACATGGCCGCCAGGTGGGCGGGGCTATTTTGCCTTATATGGCTATAGTGAAAACTTAAAAAATCTTCTTCTCCGAAAGTGTCAGACCGATTTTCAAATAACTTTGTAGAAATGTTCCTAGGGTGACCCTCTATCAGATTCCTTCAAGCCAAGTTGATTGGTCGTAAACTTTGGCCGCCAGGGGGCGGGGCTTATATAGCTAAAGTGAAAAAAAAAAAAAGCGATTCCAGGGCCATCATGGCCCTCTTGTTTAAAATGAATAACTTATATAAACTTGTTATTTTAAGGCGACACATGAGTTCTTTCAAACTCACCTTATATCCATATTTCCTTTGTTCATAAAAAAGGATAGACAAACCACAGATGAACCCCTTTCCCACACTTTATTACGCCTCTGCAGCAGATGACTTTTGAAAACAATATGGCAAAAGGAGTAATTGCTCAACATACTTACATTTTTTGAGATTTTCCACATACTAACCTTTAAGTTTTGGCTTCAGATAGTGTCTGTATATAGGAAAGGGTTTACCTATATGTTTTCAAAGGCATCTGCTGCATAGTTACTGTATGAGGGAAAGGGTTAATTAAAAGATTTATCCTAATTTTACTGTACCTTACAGGGTCATGCCAATCCAAATATCAAAGATGCAGAAGGAAGAACTCCCTTACACATATCAGTAGCTCAGGCTCATAAACGGATCATAGAAGTATTGTTGGATAAAAGTAAGAGTTGTAGCTTTGTGCTTGAAATATAATCCTTTTTCACATACAACAATCTGCAGCAGAAAAACTTGGAGTCATCTTGGCAAAACAATGGTAAATGTACATCAATGAAAGGGATATTATTGAATACAATTGATGGGATTGTGGCAAAGGACAAAAATTATATTTTTTTGGTACAAATCTCATAAATATTTAGACTAAAATCTAAAAATTGTACTCATTGTTTCCCAAGGCATAAAATCCAATGCCTGGAAATCCTCTTATCTCCACCAGCAACTAACCAGTGGACAGGTCCCCTCGGGCTGCAAACAGTATATATGCCAAACCCTCTCAAATTAGAATTTCCCGGTTCTATAGACGTTCCCCCTCGGGAAACTTCCTGGTTCTATGTTGGTTGTTGAAAATCTTGTCGATCTAGTGTTTTCCCCGAAACACAAGGAGCAACACAATCCAGAGCTTCCAAAATCTTAAAAATCTCTATCTCCACCAGCAACTAACCAGTGGACGGTCCCCCTCATGCTGCAAGCGGTATACATGTACTTGCCAAACCCTCTCAAATTAGAACTTCCCGGTTCTATAGACTGGCCCCCTCAGGCAGCACTTGGCATATACCATAGCTTTTCTATCTAGAACTTCCCGGTTCTATGTTGGTTCTTGGAAATCCTGTCTATCCTTGAAATGTATGTGGTCATCGGTGAATGACATGTGGTTCCTAGTAAGATATACAACAAGATACAAATGAACATGTATATGTATGTGGTCATCGGTGAATGACATCTGGTTCCTTGTAAGATATACAACCAGTTACATGTTTATGTGGTCATCAGTGAATGACATCTGGTTCCTAGTAAAATATACAACAAGATACATGTATATGTGGTCATTGGTGAATGACATCTGGTTCCTAGTAAGATATACAACAAGATACTTATGTATTTGGTCATCTGTGAATGGCATCTGGTTCCTAGTAAGATATACAACAAGATATATGTATATGTGGTCATCAGTGAATAACATCTGGTTCCTAGTAAGATATACAACAAGATACATATGTATTTTGGTCATCAGTGAATGACATCTGGTTCCTAGTAAGATATACAACAAGATACATATGTATTTTGGTCATCAGTGAATGACATCTGGTTCCTAGTAAGATATACAACAAGATACATATGTATTTTGGTCATCAGTGAATGACATCTGGTTCCTAGTAAGATATACAACAAGATACTTATGTATTTTGGTCATCAGTGAATGACATCTGGTTCCTAGTAAGATATACAACAAGATATATGTATATGGTCATCAGTGAATAACATCTGGTTCCTAGTAAGATATACAACAAGATACATATGTATTTTGGTCATCGGTGAATGACATCTGGTTCCTAGTAAGATATACAACAAGATACATGTATTTTGGTCATCAGTGAATGACATCTGGTTCCTAGTAAGATATACAACAAGATATATGCATATGTGGTCATCAGTGAATGACATCTGGTTCCTAGTAAGATATACAACAAGATACATGTATATGTGGTCATCGGTGAATGACATCTGGTTCCTAGTAAAATATACAACAAGATACATGTATATGTGGTCATTGATGAATGACATCTGGTTCCAAGTAAAATATACAACAAGATACATATGTATTTGGTCATCTGTGAATGACATCTGGCTCCTAGTAAGATATACAACAAGATATATGTATATGTGGTCATCAGTGAATGACATCTGGTTCCTAGTAAAATATACAACAAGATACATATGTATTTTGGTCATCAGTGAATGACATCTGGTTCCTAGTAAGATATACAACAAGATACATGTATATGTGGTCATCGGTGAATGACATCTGGTTCCTAGTAAGATATACAACAAGATACATGTATATGTGGTCATCGGTGAATGACATCTGGTTCCTAGTAAGATATACAACAAGATACATGTATATGTGGTCATCGGTAAATGATATCTGGTTCCTAGTAAGATATACATCAAATACATGTATTGTGGTCATCGGTGAATGACATCTGGTTCCTAGTAAGATATACAACAAGATACATATGTATTTACTCATCGGTGAATGACATCTGGTTCCTAGTAAGATATACAACAAGATCATGGAGCATGGCATTAGGAAAAAAGAGAACTTGCTAATAATGATAAATGTTCCGCCCCCCTTCCATATGAATGTCTTCAACTCTGTGTTTTCAGATTTTTTTTTTCATTTTAAAAATATAATTTCACAAAATTGGTGAATTATTTATTTCATTAACCCTTACCCACATTCAATAAAACTGCAACAGTTCAAAATATAGAAAATCTCTATAAATGATAATATTTTTTATTGAATAGGGTCGAAATCATTGTGGCAAATGGAGAATTTGAAAATTATGAGTAATTTCTCCTTTTGCCACAACGATTGCACAAGTCGTCTGCTGCAGAGGCATCAGAAAGTGTTGATATTCATTCAGTTAAAGCAATATACAAGTAAATGTAGGCAAAGTTGCAGAGAAGTACATAAAAGGATCAGAAAACAAGCAAAATATGCTTGTATTAATTAATAAACCCTTTCCCTCATATAGATGCTTCCTGAGGTCTCTGTATCAGACGGCTTTTTGAAAACATAGTGACAATAGAAGAAATTGCTCTAAACAAGCAATTTCTCCTTTTGCCACAATGTTTTCCACTTTTAGTCATAGGTTATCCATTCAATTATAGAGATTTTCTACTTTTTGACAAAATATGTTTAAAGTCGTCTGCTGCAGAATTTTTGTATGAGGGAAAGGGTTATTTCTTCTCCTTGATAGTTGCATTTACATTTAAACATTCTGCCAAAAGGAGTTAGTGTAGTGGATTTGGGAAAGGGCTAATGTATTCAAGATTTATGTGTTGAGCTGTGAAAGTTTAGTCGGTAGCGTTGAAGGCTGTAAATACAGGAGTGGCAACGACATTTGTTTTCAACCAATTGGCTAAAAAAGCTTTTTGAGAAGGAAGCCAGTTGCCTCGAAAGAATGTTGTGTGGAGAACATTTGTGAGAAAGCTAGGAAACACATTGGATGAACTGGTCACCATGATATAACAGAAATATGATTGAAAACTCTATTAAACTCCAAACAATCAATCTGAGATAAATGTACAGCAAGAACGCTTGCATTTGTGAAAATGAGAAATGTGTATATTAATCTTTGTTAATAATAAATCACTACAATAAAACCTTGTTTATCATTTACACGCACTTTACACAATCTTTCATCTTTTGTATTGATTTTATTTATGTATAATTACAGAAGCAGACGTCAATGTCCAAGATAAAGTAGGAGACACACCTCTACATTATTCACAGAAAAAACCTAACCTTTCTGTAAGTCTTTTGTCTTCATTTTATTATTAATTTAACCATTTCCCACATAAACGCTTTCTGACATCTCTACAGCAGACCTCTTTTGAAAAAAAATGTGGCAAAAGAAGCAATTTCTCAGTTGTCACAATGTTTTCAAGCCTATTTAATAGTTATTCTTTCATTCATGGAAATTTCCGATAAATTTGCCTCAATGTCATAAAAGTCATCTGCTTCAAATTTGTAGAATATATGTGAAAAAGGGTTAACATTTACCTTACAATGCTGGTGTTTTAGTATTCTATTTTGAGAAATCATCTGAGGAACAAAGGGTTTCATATTAAAAAATTAGAAGTATGAGATGAAACTCCTAATCCCAGAATGCTTTTTTTACCCTTTCCCACATACAGACACTTTCTGATGCCTCTGGAGCAGTCAACCTGTGAAAACATTTTGACAAAAGTAGAAATTGCTCTAGATGAATTTCTTTGATTGAAATTTTAGAAATCAAGGTTAGGTGAACTAGCTGCAGTGATATTACTCAAATGCTGTTGAAACGGCATTCAAATCCAATGAATAGATCAATTTGATTTAGAGATATTTCAAGATATTTCAAAGATATTTCAGTTTTAAATGCATAAACAACAAGATAAAAAAGGAGAGTACCTCACTATCTATTTTTGAAGACATTATTAAAGGGAGAGAAGAGAATAAATATTATATAATGTTTCCGTTTTCCTGCACAGAAAACCCGTAGCAGCACTCGCAATCCCGATGTTAACATCCAAATTGTGTACTTCTTGTTGGAAAAAGGAGCTGATATTCACAAGAAGAACGACGAGGGTCTAACACCGATGGACTTTGTTGTCGATCCTGGCATGAAGGTCATGATTGAAAGGTAAAGAACTGACCCAGTTGTGTAGTGGTTTGAGTATCTGCCACATCAGTTAATCCTTTCCCTCATACGACAATTCTGCAGCAGACGACTTTGAACATATTTTGTCAAAAAATGGAAAATCTCTATAATTGAATGGATAACCTATGACTAAAAGTAGATAACAATGTGGCAAAAGGAGAAAGCAAGAGTTAGAGAAGAAAAATGGTCAAATTACGCTAAATCCATCCGCTGACCTTGTTTGAAAGTGAAAGTAGTGAATGCTAAACACCGGTTTTGTCCGGGCCCGATTTGGTCCAAAATGACGGTTACCATTTCCGCCTAGTGAGTTCTTTCTTGCATAATGCATGACCCCCACATTTTCTTTGGATTGTTTTAAAGCTAGGAGGTAACTCTTTTCAATGATATATTGTATTCTACATGAGAAACGCTTAGAAAGTGTGACAATTGAGGACTGTAAAAAGGAATAATGTTGTTTCAAAAGTCACCTGGTGTAAAGATATCAAACATTGAACCTGCTAAAATAATTGTTGTTTCAAAATTCATCTGGTGTAAAGATATCAAACATTGTACCTGTAAAAAAGAATAATTTTGTTTCAAAAGTCATCGGCTCTAAAGATATCAAACATTGTACCTGTAAAAAAAAAAAAAGGTTGTTTCAAAAGTCATCTGCTGTAAAGATATCAAACATTGTACCTGTAAAAAAGAATAATGTTGTTTCAAAAGTCATCTGCTGTAAAGATATCAAACATTGTACCTGTAAAAAAGAATAATGTTGTTTCAAAAGTCATCTGCTGTAAAGATATCAAACATTGTACCTGTAAAAAAGAATAATGTTGTTTCAAAAGTCATCTGCTGTACAGATATCAAACATTGAAGCTGGTAAAGGATTAGTGAAATTTTGGATTTCTCCCGTTTTACCAGATTGACGACAAATTACAAGGCAGCTCCTGCGAAATCGCAGAGAGGTGTGAGACTACCCATACATTGGAAAGAAATGAATGTTGTGGAGATGGAGATGATCACCCTGGATGTAAAGGACATGATGCAGAAACAGGAATTCCAGGAAATCGAGAAACAGTTTGTAAATACTCTCGCGCAGTGTAAAATTGAAACTATTAAAAGGATCCAGAATCCGTTACTATGGGAACATTACACTTTGTAAGTTTTTTATAAATTATCCTTCTTTATCCCTTTCCCACATATATCAAATCCGCATAAGACGACTTTGAAAATATATAGGGAAAAATAAATAACTTATCTTAAATTGAAAGTTAAATTACTGAATAAAGTTGAAAACATTGGGACAAAGGGAGATTTTGTTTTCATTATAAGCAATTTCTACTTTTGCCACAATGTTTTCAAAAGTTGTCTGCTGCAGATGCATCAGAAAGCCTCTGCATCAGGGAAAGAGCTATCTTACAGTATAGATTATTTGATGAAGACATTTTTTGAAGAAGATTTCTCCTTTTCCATCAGTGTGTTTCAAAGTTCATTTTCAGTGTGTATTCTTTTTCTTATTCTTGTGGTTGTATATGTTGCCTACCATGGACAAATCAATGTAGCAAAGCTCCAGATAAGAAGAGTTTTTCATGTTGCCAAATCCTTATATGACACTCAAATCCATTTGTTGTGGGTAATCAAAAGAATCATCTCAGTGGGACAATTCCTTTAAGTACCCACAACAAAGAGTTTACTGGAGTCATAATATAGATATTGGCGGGAAAAGAGCTGTGTACGCCTCCGTATCTTAACCTATGGTCTAGTTTTTGCAGCCAGGACAGATACCAAAATCTACTTAGACACTGATACAAATTTTGTAGTAATTATTGTGACTTCTTATCCATTCTGCTGGAGAACGATTCTTAAAGGGGTACCAAAACCAAAACAATGCATCATAACCAATACAAATTGATGTACATTGTTGCACTAAAGATTTAAAGGAACTTGGGTTGGACAAAGATGCAGTCAGATTGAAAGTAAGTATTGAATGGTTGGTGTTTGTGTGTATTTGAGATTAAAACATTTTTATCTTTTTGTACAATAGGAAAAAGCGAGAGTTAGAGAAGAAATATGGACAAGGATGTGCCAATGAATTACATTTGTACCATGGAACTAAGCCAGAAATTGTCGAAGTAATTGCAAACGACAATTTTGATTTTCGTATTGCGGGTTCCAGAGTTGGGGCCCTATACGGTGATGGGACGTACTTCGCAACCACAGCTAAATACTCCGATCTGTATGCTTCATCAGATGATGATGGACTTAAAGTCATGTTTCTTGCAAAAGTTCTGATCGGAAAAATTTGTATTGGTCAGTCTGGACTTAAACGTCCCCCCGAAGTTGACCCAAACAATTACAAAAAGGGAATGTATGATGCGGTTGTTAATAATATTGTGAGTCCAACGATTTATTGTGTCTTTGATAAAAATCAATACTATCCTGAGTATCTTGTCATGTACCGGTAGTAACCTTTACCAATGACCTTATATGCTGTTTTGACTCTTGGGACGGACAACTTCAGATATCTTTGCAGAGGAAACTTTGAAATAAGAACATTTTTTGAAAACAAGGAAATCGTTCAAAACAAGTAATTGTTCCACGATGTTTTCAATAAGATTATGCTTCAAATTTCACTTGTTTCTTATTTCTTTTTCCTCAGATGATTTCAAAAGTGTAAAAATTCATTTGACGTTTATAAATGATACCAATGTAACATGTGAATGGGATAGCTGGACTTGCGGGCAAAGTATGCTTTTAAACCGAAATATCAACAATGTGGAAAAAAGAATTTGCTCATAGTGGATCTTTTTCCCACAAATTGTTAAATGTAAATTGATGCAGTTAAATCTGGGAAAAATTACTTGCAATATGTTTATACCCCCACAAACAAAGTTTAGAGGGTTGTATATAGGAGTCGGTCAGTTGGTCAGTTTGATTATTTGTCAACTGTTTCTCAGCAATCACGGGGTGGAATTCAATGACATTTTATATAGGATGAGATGTGCAGTGCCTGATGGAAATCCAGTTGGATGTTTTCTTAACACAGTTATGGCCCCTTGATTATAATACACAAGTGTTATAAAAACGCATTTGTGTCCGCACTAAATCTCAGCAATCTCTGGTATAATTCAATTTAATTTATAAGAAGCTGCTATACCAAGAGGAGCTTCTTGCAGTGCATGAGTTATTGCCCCTTTGATTATTATAGATAGTGTTATATACCAACATAATTATGTGTTCCACTATCTTCAGCAAACATTGGATGGAACTCGATAACAATTTTATAGGAAGCTACTATAGCAAGTGCACCTTATCAACTGTGTGAGAAGTAAAAGCTTTGGATGCCTGAAGTGAGTTTTCTGGTTAGTTTTAATACCGAAGAAAGGCTGTTTCCCCTTACCAAAAATTGTCAATTTACCCCCAATCCTGTCCTGTGACAAAGTCCTGTGTACTCACCACATTCAGTGATGGCTCTAGTTTTTAGCTGGCCTGGTCTTTATTAATGGAAGGTTTTATGTTATAACCCTTTCAGCTTTTGCATAATGTTTTTTAACCCTTTCCCTTACAGTACATTAATAACTCTGCAGCAGACTTCTTGAAAATATTGTGACAAAAGGAGAAATTACTCATTCTGAATGATTTACCCTTTTGGCATACTGTCTTCAATTTAATTCAATGATTATTCTTTCACTGATAGAGAGTTTCCATATTTTTGCCTAGATGATTTCAAAGATTTGTTGTATGTGGGAAAGGGATAAGTTTTAATTTACAATCAAGCCTCCACCTGGAGACGGACACTGTTCTGTGATTGTTCTGGTTCATTCGATTTGATAAAATGCTATTGTGATAAAGCACTTTTCCCCACAATATCTTTCCCATTATCTAACCTAACCTATGATATGGATACTCAAAAGAATCGTATCAGTGAGACAATTCTTTTGAGAACCACAGCATAGGGTTAGAGGGTGAAATACAGATTTTAGAATATGTGAAACGCCCCTTATCTAGATAATGCTAGGCTGCCATAAAAGTTATTTGTAAATATAAAAGGGTTTGTATTTATTGTTAACGCTTTCCCTCATATAGAAGCTTTCTGACGCCTCTGCAGCAGACAGCTTTTTGAAATAATAGTGACAAAAGAAGAAATTGCTCAAAACGAGCATAATGTTTGCCATAATGTTTTCCACTTTGAGTCATAGGTTATCCATTCAATTATAGAGATTTCCTTTTTTTTGACAAAATATGTTCAAAGTCGTCTGCTGCAGAATTGTCGTATGAGGGAAAGGTTTAAGATCTTAAATGTCATGTGAAATTTGACACAGGATTAGGATATATTGGGACATATAATATAAATCAATAAGTTAAACGCCTAAGTTTAACTGATGTAAGAATGGTTAGCAATGTTTGTACTGTTTCTCTTAAACACAAACTTAGACCCTTCTACAGCAGAAAACATCTGAAGACAATGTGGAACAAGAGCACCGCGTACGGCACAGACGCTCGACTGATAGGGAGAAAACAGGAAAAAAAATGAGCTAAACAAAAAACCTTAACCGGACGACCACGCCGCCGCAGACACCGCCGCCGCCGCCGCTGACGACGACGCCAGGGTCATGACAATAGCTCTCGTTTTTGTCAAAAGTCGCGCTAATAAAGAGTAATACTCAGAAATACTCTCTTCCTCCTTTTCCAGCAAGACTTTCAACTCTATATCCAAATCTTGACTTGTATCTTTTCAAATATTACACTATTTTAACACTTGTGATGCTTCAGATGACTTCAAAAAACATTATGGCAAAAGGGGAGATTGCTCATCATGAGCAACTTCTCCCTTTGCTACAATGTTTTCAACTTTATACACCTATGAAGTTCATTAATTGTTCCTGGCTTCAAATGTAATGTTTGTTAATTGCGGGATTTAACATGAATGTGTGATACACTTGCTTTTAAAGCACTGTTTATGATTTTTAGCCAATAAAAGTGTGAATTAAATAACATATTGTCTTACTCCTCCGTACTTGCCACTTGTTAAGGGTTAAAGTTTGCACTCAGGTCAGGTCATATCGAAGGTTTTAACCATTTCCCGCATACAACAAAACGGCAGCAGACGACTTTGAAAACAACTTACAGTTAAGAACATCATGAAATTGACAATCTGAGCGGAACGTGATTGGATCGTGAGCGTGATTGGAACGCTTTATGAGCGGAACCGAATTTTGCGCTCTGAACGAAACAATCATAATGATTGCAAAAATCCAATCATTCGCTCATTGAACGGTTGCAACAACTATCCGATAATTATTTTACGAAACTATTTTATTAAAAATCCTATTTGTATACTAAACTTTTGTTTTATAAGACACTCAAGTATTCGAATGAATTAGAATGTAACAAATATTATTAATATGATCATATGCGTAATACGATTTGCTATTAACGATTGTGCTGAAAAATCTCTAGATCGTTTGTTGATATTAGGGTTAAGTAAAAAAATATATAAACGAAACGAAATTAATTTAAGCCAATCAAATCGTTGAACGGATTTTGATCGAAAAAAAGCGTTCAGAGTGAGCGTAAAAAAGCGCTCAATCTGAACGGAACGGAAAAAAGCAATCACAATGTTATGAATGAGTGAACGCTTTGAGAGCGGATTGGAACGTGAGCGGAGCGGAGCGTGAACGGTAAATTTGTCAATTTCATGATGTTCTTAACTGTAGTAAAACAATAGAAAATATCTACTTATGAAAGAAAGTGTAATTGTTGAATAGAATTGGGGGAAATGTGGCAAAGGGAGAAATTGCTCATTAGGAGGAATTTCTCCTTTTGCCACAATGTTTATAAAATGTGGTCTGCTGCAGAGGCGTCAGAAAGCGTCTGTATGAAGGAATGGTACATTGGTGCTGATGGTTACAGGTATATATATACGTCTGATTCACTTGTGTCAGTGAAATAAATACATGGATTATTCAGTAATACTGTGATTAAAGAAATATTGCTGACATCAGCTAGTATTGTACCTAGTGTACGTCTGGCATGTACCAGCAATGGTGATAAGACAGCAGCTAGTCTTGTACCACGTGTACGTCTGGCATGTACAGGCAATGGTGATACTATAGCAGCTAGTCTAGTACCCAATGTATGTCTGACATGTACCAGCAATGGTGATAAGATAGCAGCTAGTCTTGTACCCAGTGTACGTCAGAAGAAAGGCGCCTGTGTTTAATATCATACAACAACCATACTCACTAAAGCAAAGAATGAAAGCCTGTAAGCACTAATGGTATAGGGGCATATGTAAGGTGGTAAGATATGGCATAGTTTATATGGACAAACATTGTTAAAACAATGTACCACTTACCTTCAAACAAACCAAACCAAAAATGTTTGAAACAACACAGATTGCCTACCAATAACCAATACATAATGTTTCAAAGTTTGACACTTTTCTTGTATAAACAAAATAAATCACGAAGGACAAAACAATGAAAAACAACCGTGCAGCGACCCTTACGTATAATATTTCTAGTTCAGTGAACACTAAAGATCAACACTGTATATTGTAAAAAGGCTGATTTATTGACAGACAATCAAAAGCATGCTAGAGTTATGTTTCGTGTACACTGCACGTCTGTAGGTCATAAGTGTCCTATACACCAATTCTGAAAGTGTTACATTAAAACTTCATTGAGACAATGGCCAAAGACAAAATATGAAAAAAGTAATTTATACTTATAAAAAAAGATCAGATTTATGTTCGAAATATTGTACCGGTCTCCTCATCCCAATGTTAAAGTGTGACCAATTTGAAATGAATGCCAAACAGAAACAACGTTTATGACCCATTAATGCAAACCGTAACGGACAGATGGACGGATGGATAAACAGACAGACAGTCAGTCGCTCCAGACAAAGTGCAAAGATTGAGGGAGCACTCATTAACGAACAAGAGTATTTCACGGAACACATGTGTTGCATGCGAAAGTCATATGATAAGTGAGAACATGGAAGGACAATGACATACACACTCCAAAGACAGCATGCTGAAGATGTTAACGTTTTGACTGCATAAAAGGAAAAACAGCCCCGCCCCCTTGTGGCCATGTTTTTTGTCAAGGAATCCGATAGAGGGTCAGCTAAGGTACATTCCTACAACATTATTCGGAAATCGGCCAGACACTGATAGAGGGTCAGCTAAGGTACATTTCTACAAAATTATTTGAAAATCGGCCAGACACTTTCGGAGGAGATTTTTTTTTAAATTTCCACTATAACCATATTAGACAAAACAGTTCCCGGCGGCCATGTTTTTTAGCAATCAGCATGGCTTGAAATAATCTGTTGGTCAACCAAGGAACATTTAAACAACATTATTTGAAAATCGGCTTTACTCTTTTGGACGAGAAGATTTTTTAAGTTTCCACTTTAGCCGTATAAGGCAAAACAAGAAAAATCTTAAAAAAAAAAAAAACGGCGATCAATATGAGAAAACACTTAGAAATGGTACATGCGCATATTATTTGACTTGAATATCAGAAAGGTTTTGTTAATAATCAAACCAATCAGTAACTTTTCATGAATTATAAAATTTGCGCAATAATGTTGTATATCTAAGAATTCGACAGCTCCTTAAATTAGTAATGCATTATTATCGTGAACCAGTTGGAACATTGTTCGATTAGAACATTGTTCTGTAAAAGATATATCATCGGTAATCGAATGTAGCTTGTTCGTTTTGTGTTTATCTCTTTCTTTTTAGAACCACGTTTCAGGCAAAATTATGTAAACTCTCAGAAATTATTAAATACTAAACGGAAACGATGGAAACAACTTGTTTATATCTTTATCCTAGTATTAACTACTAAATCATATAATAATCTATGTGATTACCAAAGGCTTATCGGCAATCTTCATCCAGCTTTAGTTTCTTTAGATAGATTTTCAAGGCCGAGAATACCCCGTCACATGACTGTAGATTACGCGAGGCTCCCAAGAGGTGTATACATTTCAATTGACGATAAATAACTGAAAACTTATCATGTTTCAAAAATAATTAATATTTTGCTTTTAAATATTATATTTCATACGTTTTCACTGGGTTGTTTCACTGAAATTTATTTTTTAAGGAAAGCAATTAAAGGTTAGTATGCAGAACATTTCATTTTAAAACTTCACCTTATTAGTGCCTCACGTAGGATCGCCAACTTAACTATGCACCAATCAAAACGTTTCATTTCCTTTATTTCTTCGACATTATTCATTAAATACAACATTTGATTGGTCTACAATCTAGATCATTTGTTTAACATCTAGATCAAAACCCAGGTTAATCAGCTTTAGCCGAAAAAGCCTCGTACCCGGGCGGCCATGTTATTTGACCAATCAGCATGGTTGGAAGGAAACAGATAGAGGGTCACTCAAGGAACATTTCTACAAAATATTTTGAAAATGGGCCATAGAACATTTTTACAAAATATTTTGAAAATCGGCCAAAAAACATTTCTACAAAATTATTTGAAAATCGGCCAATCATTTTGGGAGAAGAAGAAATTTAAAGTCGGTTTTAGTTTCGTTGCCATGGAAACCGGAATTTTGCATGGATCCAAAGAAAATAAAGGAATTCTGATAAGGTCATTGAGAGGATGCTTTCTGTGAAGTTTCATCCCAATTGACCCAGAACGTTAAAAAGCTTTTTTGATTATAATTGAAGTTGGAAAGTTCTTGAATCTTACCCAATAAGCTTGTTTGTTTTACTCTAAATAAGTGGTGTCACTCAATTTACTCAAGTGATTAAAGAAATTTCAAAATTAGTGGAAAAGTATTTTTCTGGCAGAGATTCCTTGGTTCAGTCGCCTCATGGCACTGGTAACTCCTCGGACATCTCTGTCTCAGAAAGGAATCATCCTGTTCAGTCGTCTCAGGTTATTGGTAGTTCGGTGGAAAAAGCCTTTCTCTGGCAGAGCGCAGAGATTCCTTTGTTCAGTCGCCTGATGGCACTGGTAAATCCGCGGACATATCTGTCTCAGAAGGCAATTCCTTCGTTCAGTCGCCTAGTAATTCTGCGGACACATATAATGCGTGTGTTTTGTCTGTAGATGTATCAAACTTGACATTGCAGGAAGAGCATCACCTGCTCATTTTTGAATATTGAGAAGCAGTACGAGCTATTAACTACTAGTACTCCGTCTCACAGATCTGTTCCTCACGGTATCAAACAAACTGTTTATTTTGCTGTTGACGATACAGTAAAGAGGCTCAACAAAAAGAGTGAATACCTTGACGATTATGGCGCTTGGCAACTAGGTAAAAACTCCACAAAACATGTTTATTTTAAACGTGATGGCACTGTTCTGAACTACATTGAGTCCTCTGGTGGTTTATTTGGTAGAAGAGTTAAAAGGAAGTTAAAATTTGTATTCCTCAGTTCGATCTATCTTGTATTGCCATTGCAAGACGCAAGTATTCGACCCTAGCCAGAAGCCTGACTATAAAAGTCGTATAACATGGTTCGACTGTGAACCTGTCATATCTCGTGCTATCTTGGAATACATTGCGGTATACTCCCCAAATGTAGTTCATGGTAATGCGAGAGTTACCATAGTACCATATCAGCAGCAGTCCTCCGAACAGAAAACCCTAGTTCGACAAGGCTTAGAAACCCCAAAACCACCACAGGCCATCAGGATGGAAGTAAATTTGTCATCATTTCATAATCCCATTAGCAGTTGCGTGATTCATAATGCTAAGTATGTTGAATAGCGAATAAGCCGTCCGAACTCCACACTCAGAAATGATGTGGCAGATGACGTTTTGGCTGCTTTAAACATGTTCTTGGATAGCGATTTCATCAAGGAAGTGATAACAACAAATCCTTCAAAAGCTTCCTGCATCATTCTCTATACAGATACTCAAATGACAATGTGAAGAACAGCAATAATGTTCAATATTACAGGACCTTTCATTTAAGCTCTTGTTTCGTAACTCCTCTTTGTTTCAAGGATTTAAACCTGCATTTGAAACACAGCAATTAAAATCCAGTCATGCTTGGTCCAGTTCATCTGCACTGGGACTCGAACTTTGATTCGCATGACAAGTTCATGTCTCATTTGCAGGGTAAGTTGAGCGACATAAACAAGAGCATATTAATATTTGGTTCTGATAGTAGGGTAAGAGGGCCGCGAGGAATCTTCACGAGACGTTTGCTCACCATATGACGTAAGCAGGGGGGGGGGGGGGGGTGATCCTCACTGAGCGCTTTCCTCACCCTATGACATCATTAGGTTACTTGAGTGGAGGAATCTTCACGAGCCGTTTCCTCACCCTATGACGTAATCGGGGGTGGGGTAAAGCCGTTTCCTCACCCTATGATTGTTGTTTTGGAAGCGATGAAAAGTATATTACGTGAGCAAAAACCAAAAAATGTACGAGCTGGATCAGAATTTGTTAAACGTTGGTTTAAAAAGCTCATGAAAGAAGAGGGAATTTACTTTTTTACAACGCAAAATCCCGCCACAGCAAACTTCGTTGAACGTGTATAACGTACAATCAAAACTTCACTTTACAGAAAGAGAGACACATTCGATAGGCGCGGTTTCCGATAAAACAAGGGGGAAGACTGACGGGAGTAAGTATCTCTAATGCATTTATTACGGCCCTTTAAAAACTAATAAGAATACATACACTTTCATTATGTCCGTCTACACGATTTGTTCGCGTACTTTTTATTTTTGTTCATAGCGAGACTTTCATAGACCCGGATACCGTTCTAGTCACGATGGAGATCTAATAGAGGGTACATGTTATGCCAGCGAATTACAAAAGGTAAACAAGAGCAGAAACGACCTGTTTAAAGTAGAAAAAGTTTTGAAACGTCGCAAAAGAAATGGAGTATCTAAAGTACTTGTGAAATGGCTCGGTTATCCGGAGAAATTAAACAGTTGGGTCAAAGAGGAGACATTGCAAAATGTAGTTAAATATAAGGTGCTCTTGGAAAATCACTCATTTAGCATTGTGCAGCGTTAACATCGTAAACATGGCGCATCAGTGTCATATTTGTTACAGGATCTATGTCTGGGCACACGACCTGAACAGACATTTGAAAACAACACATCTTGAACGACAATCACGAGAAATGCATTTACAGCAGCAGCAAGATTCCGTCTTCAAGCAGCAGAAGCAAAACTTCGTATTTTAGCAGCAGCAGCAGCATCAAGCATCAACATTCCAACAGCAGCATCAGGACAAGCAAGAGTCAGCCTTCTAACAGCAGCAGCAGCGAGATTCCGTCTTCCAGCAGCAGCAGCGAGATTCCATCTTCCAGCAGCAGCATGAGCAAAACTCCGTCTACAAGCAGCAGCAGCAGCAGCAATAATTAGCATTCCAGCACCATCAAAAGTTGAGCATACCAGTTTGACAGCGGCAGGATTAGTTGTAATACGAATCATTGCACCTTTTTTCCATATGAATTGAACCGTTTGTATATATATTTTTTTTACAGGAAATACTTATTTTTTGACAAGACTTATGCAAAGGGCTCAATACAAAATTAAACCGTCTCCACAGAGAATCATTTGGTTGTACAAACGATGGCAGCCATTATATGATGAGATCCTAAAAACTGTCATTCCTACAGTAGAATTCATGAAAGGAGTTCCTCTAAAAATTGAAAAAGACAACTTAAATCCCGCCATGAATAATATGATTGTTTTGGATGACATGGCAGTAGAGGCAGCTAAAGATCCACGAGTTACCCATTTGTTCACCGAAGGGAGCCACCACAGAAACTTGTCTGTGATAGCTCCTAATCAGAATTTATATTTTAGTAAAAATCCGACCCAGCGTAGAAATTGTCATTACGTGGTACTCTTCAATAACTCTGTGGATAAACAACCAATCATGACACTTGCCAGACAAATGTATTCTACAAACTAAAAAGAGTTTTTAAGGCACTTTGAAGACCTTTTGGGTACTTGTTGGCGGATTTAAAACCTTTAACACCAGAATCGGGACGTATGCGCACAGATGTACTCGAGTTAAAAGATAGAAACATAGAAAATCACAATAATTTAACACAAAGCCGTCAAGCCGTACAAACGTATTTACCAGTCAGTACCAAAACTATTGAACAAAACATAGTTAAAGAATCTGACAATCTGACAGAGCAAGGACATATTTCTTATTTAGCAGATAAAATGATTTCTTGTGATGACTGCGGGTAATCTTTGCGAATATGCATGATCTGCATGAGTTTTTTCCCTTTTGATCCCTCTTCGTCGACGGTCTTTACTTGTCTGAAGCACATACACAAGAGTAGCTGGATTTTAATTTTTCTCTTTGTAAATCCGATTTCGCTTGAGCAGTGGTTTGCTCTGCGGGTAAAACTGTTCTAGAAGGATAGTGTTTGTTATCACTACTTTTTGAATGATCGATAGATACATGTAACACCTGTAACAGTCTACCACCAGCTGATTGATTTAAAGATGCACTTCCGGAACTAAAGCGATCGAAGAAGTCGACCAATGTTTGCAGATTAGGTATATATAATTTCATGTCTTTACAAAAACGGGTAAGGCTTTAAATTCAGTGTTAGGCATGCTGGTCCACTCAATTCTGAAGCGTATATATCGTTCTCGTCTTTTATATAGATTTCGAATTCTCTAACTTCACCTCTTTTCAATGTAACGTGAAATAGATTATCAAAAATATAATTCCACTGAGCTTTTTTTTTCTTTCCAAGTCGCCTTAGTAGAGGCCGTTCTTCACCATATGCAATACTTACCTTACAAAGATCAAAATATATGTAAATAGCATCCGTCGCTTTCGATTTCACCGTCTCTATAACACGAAATTGAACTAACACCATCTTCCAAACTACGGTTAAATATAAAAGTAGTTTTAAATGTATCTTAAACCTATAAGTATGATTATAAGAGTAACTTTCATCACTTTTTATACAAATATAACGATCCATAATTATTTACGATGCGTTCTCACTTGCGTCGTTCAAATCGTCCGCGGATATCCAGCTATTAACTGTCTTGGGCAATCCCTGCCACTCGACAAAGTATTGCAGCTTTTTGTTTCTTCTTTTCTTTCGTATGATTCTGAATAAACCACAATCTGTTTTAGTCTTCATCAACCTTTTGTAACTCTTACGTATAAAACAATCCTTTAATGCTTTCATTCTTCAGATCTTTCAATGTATACATAGTTATACCTTGTTTCAACAATCTACCAGACACTTTAAATACTTCCGTAGTAAACTCTTCTCGATAGACCCTACGAAACGGTTGTTTCGTAAAACTAATGAGAACTAAATCACCCATTATATATCTAAAGACGGGTTTGGTTTTCACTACTGGTTTCTTTTATAAATACATATAAGCCGATATATTTGCTTCGTTTTTCTTATCAACTTGGTTAGGTGATCCATACAAACTTATATGCGATGTATTGTTGTTCATTCTTTTCATCACCGATTTCTATGAGAACAAGAAATAACGATTATTTTACCCTGAACAACATTAAGTTATTCCTGTTACTTTTTGCAGACGATGCAGTACTGTTTTCATACACTAAAGAAGGCTTACAATCCTTATTGGATTCATTGCATAGTTATTGTAATAAATGGGGTCTGACAGTAAATACTAAAAGAAACGTTATTATGGTATGTAACAATGGACGCCTAAGTATTGATCCTGAAATGGTTTATGACGGAATGAAATTAAAAACAGTTACAAATTTTACATATATTGGTGTTACATTGTCCTACAATGGGAAGTTCTACATGTCACACAAAAGGTTATCTGAACAAGCTATGAAAGCTACTTTCGCGTTGTATTCTACATTTTGGCAAATCCCTTTAAAGGTGGGCGAAAAATTGAAATTGTTCGATTCACTTATTTTACCAATTTTGATGTATGGGGTTAATGTATGGGGTCTTCATAAAGCTGACGACGTAGAAAAAGTACATTTAAAGTTTTTAAAACAAATTTTTGGTGTGCGGAAACAAACACCACCAGTAGCAGTATACGGAGAAGTTGGAAGATATCCTTTACTTGTATAACGTAAGATAGCAATTATTAAATATTGGAAAAAAATCAAAACATGTCCTAATACGCTTTTATATAAAGTTTTTAACATGAAGGATGCACAGGGCAATATTGTAAATACTTTTCATAAAGATATTAACAATTTACTGGATAGTCTCGGTTTATCATATATGCACATGACATCAGACATTTCCAATTCTGACGTTGAAATTGTTATTGGGCAAATAAAAGATAGTTACATTCAAAATTGGTTTTCAGATTTAGATAATTCTGCGAAATTACAATGTTACAGATCTTTTGAAAGCTACTTTGAACACGAAAAATATCTCGATTGTGTTAATAACAATAATTACAGAATTACAATGACAAGACTAAGATGTTCATCCCATCATTTATTAATTGAGGAAGGACGATATAATAACATCCCTAGGGAAAATAGAATATGTAAAATGTGCAACTTGAATGTTATTGAAAATGAATATCATTTATATGTCCTTTGTATCGTCAACTAAGAATCAATTTACTTCCAAAATATTATCATATTTGGCCATCACTATATAAATTTAAACAACTAATGAAAAATGATAAACTAAGTATATTACGAAAACTTAGTAAATACATATACATGGCTAATACTAAACTCGAATCTACCATAGAAGGATAGAAATCCGAAAAAGGTGCTATTTTTTTTTAAATCCACAAAATAAACAATCTAAGTTTAGTCAACTTGTACGCATTAATATTAATTACACTTTTCTCGAATGTTATATATCACATGTCAACTATTGAAACTATACTATATGTATTGCTATACAATTGTTTATTATGTATATGTTGCAACAACATGTAAAATGTTATGCAAATAAAGAACTTGAACTTGAACTTGTTGTAGTTACTGGCGATATCCTCTAGGGAATCGTTGTAACGATATCAACGTTTCTGTCTCATCAGCCTGTAAAGCGAAATTTTAATTGTTCGTTGTACACGTTCAACGAAGTTTGCTTTGGTGGGATTTTGCGTTGTAAAAAATCAATTTTTTCTTCTTTCATGAGCTTTTTAAACCAACGGTTAACACATTCTGATCCACGATCAGCTCGTACTTTTTTGGTTTTTGCTCTCGTAATATACTTTTCATCGCTTCCAAAACAACCTTGGCCGTTTTGTTTTTAAGAGCTCGTATCCATATTCTTCTCGACAAGATGTCGATTGCAAACATAAGAAAATGTATGCCATCATTTTCATCAGCCAAATTGGCCATTGAAAGAAAATCTATGTCCCATAGTTCATTAATAGAAATTACACGAACATTCGCCGTCTTGCAACGATAACGAACCGGTTTCTGTAAAGCGTATGCATCTTGATTGCCCAACCAGTGTCGCACATACTTAATAGTAAACACGATGGGTATTTCCGATTTAACACATTTAGTAATTTGTGTGGTCCAGCATAGGCTGCTGGATTGTTTTCTTTAAAGTAATACTTGTTTAATATGTTTCGTTTCTTCTCATCATTCATCTTTCTTCATACTCCACAAACACTGAAATGAATACTACGAGCATTAACGGTCTGACTTAGTAATATATCATTATTAGTGTTTAAAGGGCTGTAATAAACGCATTACATTTAACTATTTACTCGCATCAGTCTTCTCCCTTGTTTTATCAGAAACCGCGCCTGTCAAATGTGCCCCTCTTTAACAATCCCGCTTTTTAAAACTCGATCACCACCCGTATCGGATGGCACGGTTTAATGATGCCATATGATACCGAGGAAATGATACGTCACCGAGGATTTGCTCCCGAGGTTTTACTCAAACCGACTAAATGCTCTTTCCCGAGTTTTTGCTCATATCGACACTTACTACCTTTACCGACTAATTTGGTCCGAAATGCCGACCAATAGTCCCTTTAGTTTAACAATAATGACGTCTTAGGTGAGGAATTGACTCGGTGAAGATATTCCTCTCGAGTCACATGATCAATGTCAGATGGTGAGGAAACGGCTCAGTGAGGATTCCTCCCCCACCCCTGATTACGTCTAAGGGTGAGGAAACGGCTCGTGAAGATTCCTCCACCCAAGTAACATAATGATGTCATAGGATGAGGAAAGCGGTCAGTGAGGATTCCTCCCCAACCCCTGATTACCTCATAATGTGAGGAAACGGCTTCCCCCTCTGATTACGTCATAGGGTGAGGAAACGGCTTGTGAAGATTCCTCGCGGCTCTCTTACCCTACTATCAGAACCAAATATTAATTTGCTCTTGTCTATGTAGCTAAAATTACCCTGCAAATGAGACATGAACTTGTCATACGAATCAAAGTTCCCGTCCCAGTGCAGAATAACTGGACTAAGCATGACTGGATTTGAATTGCTGTGTTTCAAATGCAGGTTTAAAGGAAACGGCCCCTCTGATTACGTCAAAGGGTGATGACACGCCTCGTGACGATTCCTCGCGGCCCTCTTACCCTACTTCTGATGAAGAGTTTTACGCTTGTAAAGCAATAGATATGTGTTTTTTACAAGCCACAAGAGTCCTTTGTGCGAAACATTTGACAGATAATGCGGTAAATAACCTCAGAAAGTCTCTTCCACAACCTGAGGTTAACCGCAGTATTCTCTACGGTACCAATGGCATATTAAGTGCTGAATCAGCATCCACTTTCACAAAAATTGCTAAACATTCACAAATGAAAACAAAAAGCTCAGATTATATTTAAATACATTCATTGTTTCAAACATTCACAAATGAAAACAAAAAGCTCAGATTATATTTACATACATTCATTGTGTCAAACATTCAGATTATATTAAATACATTCATTGTGTCAAACATTCAGATTATATTTACATAAATTCATTGTGTCAAACATTTACAAATGAAAACAAAAAGCTCAGATTATATTTACATACATTCATTGTGTCAAACATTCAGATTATATTCACATAACACATTCATGACATGGCGTAAAAGGGACTCAAATGTTATCAAATACTTATTTTAGTTTTCACGGTTCACAATTCGGACTTAAGTTCCAATTCAAAATAAATACATAGTTTATATATTATAAATCATTAAAATGAAAATGAAAATCGCTATTTTCAACAATATTTAAGTTATATCTGTTTAAATGTTTGTTATAATAAGACAGTTAAACAATCTGAAAAGCTGGTAGTGTATAAAGAATACACATGAAATGAAATGAAAATCGCAATTTCCAACAATATTTCAGTCAAAAGGGAACGTCAGTTAAACACATTATATCAATAAATTCTTTAATTATCAAATTGTAATATAGATTGTTTAATCAATTTGTTTGATCAATATTCCTCTTACATTTGACAATGAACACTCATCTGTTGATCACAACAATTCATTTTGTTAGTATGTGCACTATGACCGCACTTTAAACGGACATCACACGACAGCTATTTTTAATTACAAAACACAATGTTATCGTAAACAACCAAAGATCTTTCGGCATTTTTCCAATTATCCCTTATAATTATAAAAGAAAAAAGGGACAAATAAATGACAAATGAGAATAATTTAACTTGTTATAACTTAACAATCGAGTAAAACGTTGTATCTATTGCTCAATATGCCTAATGACCAGACTCTACCAGTATCCACGTTCACGCATATCATTTTTCTATATTCATACGAAAATGAACTAAAACAGCCAAATAGATCTACTTTATCATTTTTCATTTACATGATGTAATAACACTACAATTCATTCATTATAATACAAAAACACACAAAAAACCCCAGTGATATAATGGTATATTTGACCACAAAGATCTATCAGATTCTGTTTAGTGACACCGTATTATTTTACATCTAATTCTAACACAGAACAAAAGACAGAGACTTTCTATACAACTGACTCTTTTTTGAAATACATTTTTGTGAACAATTTGCCAGAAATATGCAAATAATTTATTTCCATTATGCATAACATTGTACAAAACAATTCAACTAACCTAAATTTAAGGTCTTAATGCATTTTCTGAAACAATATGAGCAAAAGACAGAAAAAGTGACGTATTTTGAGAATTCGTAACCTGGTGAACTCATAACCTGTATATTCTGGTGAATTCGTACCCTGGTATAAGTGAATTCGTAACCTATCGTAAATGTCTATGTAACCTTTGTAATATTTACATTTATATTGCAGAAATTGTGTTTATAAAATATTTTTTATTATATTTTGATGTAATATTATTAATAAATGAGTAAAACGTTAAAGATTACGGCCATATAATTGGCGGTTTTGTGATAATTAACGAAGTGTCAGTTGTTAATTAGGTGTGAACATATCGAAGATAATTACTTGACACGCGACAGATTATCTAGATTGGTGTTTAATTATTTCTCGGCACGTGTTAAAGTTTGGGTTGAGTGTTTCGTTGCATACAACAAAATATACATGTATAACAAGTTTATACCCAGATATTGTGAACTCATTATTGATTAAGATTGCACTGATGAAAATGTTATTTTTCTCCTCATCTAAAATACTTAGGAATCACTCTAATTAATATATAAGTGATTAATAACGCGGCTAACCAAATAAATCGATGAATGCAAATAAAACAGATAGTCAGACATTCCGATTAAATATTCTCGTTTTTTACAAACTGTTAGTATATAATTCGGCAACATTAATAGATAAAAGGCGCTCGTCATCTCAATTATCTAGGATTATCACACCTCACGCATCCACATAGGATATTATTTATTGCAATAAGAACAAAGTGTAATATTAATAAATATATCGTTATTTATCACATATTAGTTAAACTTATACTAAAACAAGTTAAGAATTTATTTTTCCTAACAAACGCATCTTTTAAAAAAAAAAACAATCTACAATATATCAAATGTTGAATAATTTTCAATAGGTTACGAATTCTCTTAGGCCGGGTTACGAATTCACCAAAATATACCGGTTACGAGTTCACCAGGTTACGAATTCACTGTAACTCACTGAGTTACTTCGTTTCAAGGTCACCAGCAAATTAAGTTCAGTGGGAGATATGGCATCGGTAAGTTTTCAATTTCCCTATCTAATATCTTTCTTTGTAAATAAGTGTTGCTTTTTATCAATTGTATTGACAATGCTACATAATTCACCTATTTGTTGTACGTATAGTGATGTGTCAACAATCCATGTTACAGTTTATTTTGTTTTATCTCGTACAGTAGATTATATCACTTCCTGATCTTGAGGTTGAGTTAGTCTTTCATTCTCGTAAAATCGGCACTATTGCGTCATGGCTTGGTTTTCATCAAAATAATGTTATCGATCCTTTAAAATATTCAAGCACACCATAGTTCTTGTTATTAAAAACTGGAGATGTATACTTTGATGTTCTGTAAAACTAATCCTACTTTCACTTTCAACAGGCATGCATGTGTGTACACTTGTATTCAGTTGTACCCTTTTACAAAATATTCGTTTCTCTTCATTGTTTTTCTGTGCATAAAAGACAAATACTCCAAATATAAATGACAAACTCCATGTGGGAAATATACACGAATAATTCATGAATGATTAAAATAAATAAGGTCCTTAGGAGTTTTTATAAATAAAGTAACTTTCCAAAATTCAAATTTGTTTCAGCCTTCTTTGACAAACAAGTTCAGAATAATCATTGTGTCTCTTTTTTCAAATTGAGTAGCTAATATGTTTCTAGCAAATAACGTCAAAAAGAAGGCTAAATTGGTTCTAAAGTAACATATATGTTCCTCATTATGAACAGCTTGAGTTTACTACTATTATCTATTTATCATGTAGATCACTGTACACTTGACCTGGACTTATCAAAATATTTTTTGTGTATGACTGCATTACAATGTATAAAATGAAATGATTTTAATTTTTTTTACACTCGCCGTGCAGAGTTAACTAATGTTTTGCCATTCTACTAACATATATTAGAACTTACACATTTAATGAATTTGTATGCAGGCAAATGCTGCCGGAAGTCAGTGGCCAAGATGGATGAAACCTGGAATCCGGGTTGTCCGTGGTCCGGACTTGAAACACACCGCTGTCAAGGATGCATCAGTAATAAACATTGGAACGCTATGTTATGTGCCGAAGCAAGCTGCAGACAATAAAGTGAATGTTGTGTGGGATACAGGAGAGGAGCGAAGTTATAACTCCGGTTTCAAAGGCCGGTATGAATTACGGGCTTACGACATACAGCAAGTTGGTGAGATTACTTATTCATCACGAAATATATTATGACAGCTCTAGAACTGTGTACATGTACATGGTATAAATATAACAGCACATCCTGCCTCAGGTATAGGGGTTGAACTTAATCTATGTAATTATAGAGACCCTGATTGCTCTCATCGAGCATAAGCTTTTAGCTTTCATAGACCGATTTGATATATCGTGTACAAGCATTTGACAGACAGTTGAAGCAGGGATGTAGAACTAAAAGCATCCATGCATGGTAGCAGGGATATCAGTACAACTGATTTATTACTTATCTTAGTCTTTAATTTAACCCTTTCCCACTTGTAGATGCATTTTGACGCATCTGCAGCAAACGACTTTTGAAAACATTCCGACAAAATGAGCAATTGCTCTTTATGAGCAAATTCTCCTTTTGTTAAAATGCTTTGAATTCTCTTTTTCACAAATTTGGCAAGATGTTTTTTAAAGTCTTCAGCTGCAGATATTGTGGAGTTGGGAAAGGGTTAATAGTTGAACAAGGTTGGACAATTAGCAATGAAACAAGTAAGACAAAACACACATATCAGTTAAGACATTTACAAGTATAAATATATCTGACAGACTGACCATAGCTCTAATCCCCTCCATAATGTCAGGAATATTTGGGACAATTTTTCACCTGATGACCTTAAAATCAATAGAGGTCATCTACTGGTCACCCTCAGCCTCAATGTCAAGTTTTAGGGCCATGGATGCAGGCAATGTGGAGTAATCACTCTAACAAGGTTCTGTGTTCAAGGTCACTGACCTTGACCTTTGATCTGATGACCTCAAAATCAAAAGGGGCCATCTACTGGTCAGGCCAAACCTACAAGTCAAGTTTGAGGACTAAAGCACCAGGCATTGTTTAGTTATCTCACAATAAGGGTCATCTACTGTTCACCCCTAGCCTCCATGTTAAGTTTAAGGGTTATGGGTGCATGCAATGTTGAGTTATCACTCGGATAAAATTTCGCATTCAAGGTCAGTGACCTTTATGTTTGACCTGATGACCTCACAATCAATAGGGGTCATCTAGTGGTCACCCCCAGCCTCAATGTCAAGTTTGAGGGCCATGGGTACAGCCAATGTCGAATTATCACTAGGATATGCTTTATGCGTTCAACGTCACTGTGACCTTGACCTTTGACCCAATGACGTCAACATCAATAGGGGCTTCTTTTTGTCACCTTAGCCTCCATGTCAAGTTTGAGGGCCATGGGTGGGGGGCAATGTTGATTTATAGATTTTGTGTAAATCTCTTCCGAGTCCACTAACTGATGATGTCATAGCTCCTACACAGCATGTGACTATTTATAGCTCAAATCCCAAGGCCTTGACACTTTACACAGGCTTGAAGATTGTTTTAAAGAAATATATAGATTGCACTTTGGAATTTTAAAAAGTTACTTCAAACTAGATCTAGTTATATTTAAAGAATGCACCAGTTTGCATAATATATAAACAGAAATAAATTGGATGCACTAGTGGGATTAACCATTTAAAAAGTGTCTGACACTTGTTTTTACTTGGATTGAGTAATTAAAGGTAAGTTGATTAAAGAAAAAAAGAAAGAAAGAAAGAGAATATTTTATCTAGTTTCAGTTTGTTGACTTAAGCCTAATTGGCTCAGTTTATGTAAGCTAAAAATTGAACAGATAAACTAGAGATGAAAATGTAAAATTCAAAATCAAATGATGAGAAAACACACCAGTGCTGAATGCTTATATCCATTAGACTAAACATTAATTTAGTTAAGAAGAAGAAAAGACAAGTTTGAATTAAATTACAATAGCTCTCTGCATCACATTTCAGCAAGTTGAATGTTGGTTGAGAATAATATGGCGCCCTCAAACTTTTCAATCCAAAATGTTAATGTAAAATACGACCTCTTGTTGATAAAGATATATTTATCAAACTTTTAAAACTTGAAGTCCTAAAATAAGCTAGTACGATTCATCCAATGTTATATTCTGGATGTTACAACTGTCAATTGTTTTTGTAAATATAACAAATCGGTATTATTTCAAAACATTGAACTAGGTCAATTTATTATACCGGAAGCCAGGCAAATGCCTGATCTAAAAATAGACACTCATTTTTTTTTTTAAGAAAACACCACATAAAAATCAGCAAGATACATATTCAGCAGCATAAATATCAATTTATTCATGTTTCAAATTTCGCTACGGGATTACGAGTCCGACATTTTTTTTGTTAGAGGTCACTGTTTTACCTTGTTTTTGTGATAATTTTACCATATTCACTTCTGTAAACATAATATATGAAGTCTTTTATCTAATTAGATACTTCATCTACCTTTTTTTCGGTGAAATTTATGCATGAAATGCTTTTTTTTCACAAATAAACTCCACCCACTGATTCTCAGTAGCCAGACTATCAAATGGTGGTTTCAGCACGGCTCGGGTTAACGTCACGTCAGACCATCAAATGGTGATCTCAGCATGGTAAGGGTTAAGTGGTTATGTGGTGGCAGAAGTATGCCACCATAATAAACACAATGTCATTCTTTTGATACTTGGTATGCACATTACATTGTTTTACAGTTAATTAGTTCAAGTATAATCTATGAATGAATATATGTTAAGTGTACATTATTTATAAATGTGTGTATGGACCATGGTTCTCCCCTCTCTGTAATTCTAGTCAGTGGTATTGGGGTAAGAAAAAAGGGACTGTCAGGTGTCATCTGTCATGTTGGCCTTCTTTGCATGAACAATTCATATAGATAAATTGGATTTCTGAAATGAAATATAAGAAACATGATATATTGGTATCAATGGAACTATTTTTAATCAAACCGTTACAGTTTTTCACTTCAATTTATTAAAAAACTTCATGTGATAATGTGTGTATTGAATCAATATATATTTTAGTCATCACACTAATTCCCTGATTTCAAATTGTTATTTAGTTATACATATATATAAACACTTTTAGAAAAATACATAATGACAGAATCAATTCATTTAATTCATCAGCACTTTTAGTTTTTCTAACAGCTCAAACTACATGTATATATTGTTGTGAAGCCTATACTATAATTATTTACTTGAAGAACTACATAACTAAATTGTTTACCCTTTGTTCTCTTTGTCATGTGAGGAGTAGATCCTTGTTATTGTATCTCTAACATTCTTTAGATTATAATCATTCCTTGTTTGTGTGGACCTCTCATAAAATTCCAAATATTTCTCCACATCCTTTTTCTTAAAATATAAAATATGAATCTTATATAGCTTTAAGTAAGTTTTGTCACTCTTCTTTTGGATCTATGCAATTAAACCTTAATACATTTGTACATAATAATTCTATCAAGTCTTCAAATAAGTTAAATGACATCTATAATAATCATGTGTTATCCTTTCTTTAGAAACAGAATCATTAGAAATATATATCAAGTTTTGAAATAAGTTAAATGACATCTATAATCATCATGTGTGATCCTCTTTTTAGACAAAAATTCATTAGAAATACATAAAGAAATTATATGCAATGCATTTTGTTAAGATTAGTTATAAAAGTGTACAGCTATATACATACCTTCAACTGAATATCACCAATATACATCTGTCTTGCCTCATCCCTAGCTCTTAAGCCAAGCAGTTTTCCAAACATAATCAATAAGGTTGTTATCAAGCTTCTAGGGTTACTGTCACGAAGTGCTGCACAATTAAATATTATATTTTCCTCTTCTTAGGTAATATGGCAGGATTTGTTGGTGGTCTCCCCATTCCTTGTTTCTTCAATTCAATTTTCTTAGACGTCAAAGCTTGTATAGCCTTATGAAACACTCTGTCTTTGAGAGAATGTTCATATTCCTTTTCTTTTAGGTGTCTCTTTATACTGTTTTCCATTGCCTCTAATGAAACTGGTTCATCATTTTGTCCAACACTTTTTCTTATGCATATAAACATTTCAGCCAAGAGATCATTTAAGTGTTGATCTGGAATATTTTCAATATACCTTTGCTATCTCTTGTTGTCAAATAGCCACCTTTGAACATTCTTCAAATTTCGTTCCGTACTCAGTCTTGTGTTTTTCTTTTTTTGATCGTCAATGAACAGATCTATGTCCACACCCCGCAGATCACGGGATTTCTTAGGCTCGAAAATTTCATCAATTTCTTTTTCTGTAAGTTCCTGGAAGACAGCGTCAGTAAGCAAACACCTGAATAACATCCATGTTTACATCCAATGACAGATAGCCCGTCCCTTTGACAGCGAAATTAGTTCCGTCCTTAGCGTCACGTGAGAAAGATTCCAGTGCAATATCAACCCGTGCAATATCAAATGATATTGCATCCTTTCTTCAAATGAAAACAAGAAGGCCAAATACTAAAGTTTACAAAAAATGTTATTTCAGCACAATAAAAATCCAATAAGTGGATGTTTCCTCCAGAAGCCTGTAAAAATAGTCCCCCATACTCAAACACAAAAAGGCACCTTCTGGATAATGTTTTTATTTTTTTAAAAGATAAATGATACAGTGAAACAATTTATGAGTAAAAGAAAAGTTTTTTCAATACCAAGAGACTGACTGTCAAAACCAAACTGTGTAGGGAAAGACCGCGAAAATGAACGTATAGGTACGCGGAAGAATCAATCAAAATATTGTTATGCTGAAATTTGCTCGAGGAAAATGTGAGTAGATGAGTATCAAGTTATTGGCCTATATAGTTATTCACTGTTCCCTGCAATTAACTGGTTTTACGTGACATCTAAACCATGCAAGAGTCTCAGATATGATGTGAATTTTTAGCTCACCTAAGAACAATGTGCTCTAAATGAGTGACTGTGATGATCATCATGTGTTTGTGTGTAATGTATGTCAATCGTCATCAACAATTTCTTTCAGAAATATCGATGTTTAAAGCACTGGGTCAATTGTAACGAAATTTCAGCAGCATGTTCCTTTGGTTGTTTTCTATAAGACTTTAATAGAATTGTATTCTTATTTGACAAAACATTTATGTCAATAAAACTTTGAATCAATTTGATTTGTTTACATCTTTCCCATATAAAGGCTCTATTTGACGCCTCGGCAACAGACTACTTTTGTCACAATTGTTTCTATTTTATTCAATTGTTTTTCATTCAAAGAGAATTTCTATATATATTTTAAAGTCATCGGCTGCAGATGTTTTGTATGTGGGAAAAGACTAATCCTTGTTTCTAAAGGTTTTTGAGAGGTTCAATAAGATCCTATCAGGTAATGAAATGAAAATTTATTTCAATAATCCAGGTATCATCCATATCAAGACGTGTAGTGGGTGTTCAAAGACGCCAATTTATGGTATTCGGTATCACTGTACTGTGTGTGATATCGATCTGTGTGATATCGATCTGTGTACAAAATGTTACATGGCAGATGCTCACAGTCTCGCACATTCATTCCTACGGTTTGATACAGATGACTCGCAACAGTAAGTAAATTTGTTTAATGAACTCAATGTTTTGGTAGAATAATTATTATTATGAGAGTTAATGGGATCATCATTATGGTGGCATACTACTGCCGTAAGATAACCAGTTAATGTTTTGGAGAATATTAACAAGTTTGCGAATTCCCCTTAATAAGTAACATAATAACTGGTTAACTAGATAAGATTCGTGTTACCACTTATTTAAGAGTTATGTTCCTTGTATTGTTCCATTCTCCTGATCACAATTAAGGTATCAGTGCTGCAAGTTTAAAAGTATTATGCCAAATAGAAACAAAGTCATGAAAGACGGATGGATGGACAGACAGACCGTCGGATGATTCAGGAATGTAGAATACAGGGATAGGCAACGAGTAGCGATAATCAATAAACTATTGAAATATGTGTTCCGTGCTATCGATTTTCTTACGGTGACATACCTATAAAAACGCGCTTATCCATTATATCGAGCGCATAGCTAAGATTGCCCGATATCGAAATACCCCAACCGTTCATTTTAACTTATAGGGTCAATAATCATTTACCAATTTTCTGTAAAGAATAAAAAAACATTTTTTCACTTTAGATTTTTAAAATTTATTTTGCCTAATCGATATTAGATATGAAAAGTTAAACACGGACATTCTACCTTTTTTCGATTTTGCTAAACGACCGTGGATATTTATTGATGAAATCTATGTCAAACATTTAAGCTAGTATTTACATCAGTTCTTAACCGGTTTTCTTCCAATTTTCTGCAAATAATCATGAAATTATATTGTAATATTCCTATATAAAAATATACATCAAAAGATTAATTCACAATATATGATGATTTCACATTTTTAGCTCGACTATTCGAAGAATATGAGAGCAATACTACGCGCCCTGGCGTCGGCGTCGGCGTCCACGTCCACGTCACACCTTGGTTAAGGGTTTGCATGCAAGTACTTATATACTACATGTATTGCATTGCGACTTTCTACAACCCTACCCAACTATCCCACCTAGTTAGATAATTTTGTCCTGCATATTATGCAAGTTAAGGCCCTTTTTTTACTTAGACATTCTGGTTTAAATGTTGCGTGCAGATAAATTAAGAGTCCATATCTTAGTATTTACTTTATGCATTGCATTTAAACTAAATTACAACCCTTCCCAACTATCCTACCTAATGTAGATTATCAAGTTATATAACTCTATCCTGCATTTAATGCAAGTTATGGCCCTTTTTGTCTCGCCCACGATAGAGGAGTGATACATAGCAGTCACTTTTCCGGCGACGGCGGCGGCCGCTTTCACAAATAATTATATCTCAGCAACCCCTGCTGGAATTTTTCTGATACAGTACAGCTCACGCGGAAAACGCATCGTCCGCGAGCCACCGCGGACAAATCTCAACGCGGACAAATATTTTGGTCCGCGAAGGTGGGTGGAATTCCACCCATCACCGCGATTTGATTTTATGTACCATCGCGGACGCAACAAGATAACCCCTGGGGGTTAATGAAACCGATAATCGTGGAGTTGCGGTAGAACCATCGCGGAATCGTGGTGACATTTCTTTGAATAGATAAGCTTTTTCTCGCCGTTTTTCTGGGAGTTTTTTTTTAATTTTTAATTTTTTATTTCATTACAGTACGAATAAATGTTGTTGAAGAGGATAATGATTATAAATCAGTACTAACTATAAAGCAGCATATATGCGTAACAACTCAATTTATTAAAATTCGTCAATACAATTCCCCTAAACTTGATGTATTCTGTAAACGATACAACTACGTGATAACAAAACTGTTAATTCTGCCTGAAAGATGTGTAGCTTACTTTAAATCTCACTAATAAATGACGTAATTCCATTGTCAATCACCACAATTACCAATGCATTGTTTATTCTTAATCGCCTATAAATTATTTCTTTAAAACCTGTTTCAAAGTCGGCTGAATAACAAAAACAAAACCATAACAAACTTTGCAAACAAAGAAGTGTGAAGCGCCCATGTTAGTCCCGGATTTAATTAAACAACCAAAAACTAATTATCTGAATTGAAAGAGATTACGTAGTCTCATTAATTGGCATGTTTTACTCATAAAAATACTTGTGAATTAAGGTGATGCAAACAAATTAAAATGTGTTTCTCTCATCTATACATGTTTTCATACAAATTAAGCAATTATTTTCGGGGGCGGACGCTTAAATCCATTACGCTATATAATCTGATTTGATAACGATTTACTCTTGTCTTCAACTTGCGTATGTCAATTGAAATTCAGTGTTCACATTTAAAAGGGATATTTTGTGCGCTAGTTTTGTGAATTGTAAGTGCTTTTTTCGTGTCAAAGAATAATGTCTTTAAGACAGTTATCTAAGCAGCACTCTTTCTTTTTAATAAAAGTAAAACATTTTTACAGGTTAATATTGCGGTGGAATCGCGGTGATTTCAAAATAGATAAGAAGCTCGAATCGACGAGATATTAATCGCGGTGATCAAATTAGCCCGTAGGCGGTATTGCGGTGATCATATAGGTTGAATTGCGGTGATTATCCGCGATGAAATATATTTGTCCATCGTGGGATCGCGGAAAACGCGTTTTCCGCGTGAGCTGTACTGTACTTTGTCAGATGCATTGTTTGGTCGTGTAACATTATTCAACATCAAAATTGTCAAGGTCAAGGTCATAATTTGGGAGAACTTGACCTTGGTTAGGTAACTTAACCTCAAAATTTAACCTTGGTTATATCTCAGCAATCCCTGCTTGTCTTTTTTCTGAAATATTATCAGATGTATTGTTTGGTCATGGGATTCAACGTCAAAATTGTCAAGATCAAGGTCAAAATTTGGCAGAACTTTACCTTGATTAGGTTACTTAACCTCAAAACTTAACCTTGGTTATATCTCAGAGGCCCTTGCTGTTTTTTTCTGAAACTTTGTCAGGTGTATTGTTGGATCATGGAACATCATTCAGCATCAACAGTATCAAGGTCAATGTCATAATTTGCTAGAACTTGACCTTGGTTAGGTAACTTAATCTTGGTTATATCTCAGCAACCCCTGCTGGATTTTTTTCAGAAACTTTGTCAGACATATTGTTTGGTCATGGGACATCATTCAACGTCAAAATTATGAAGGTCGAGGTCATAATTTAGAACAACTTTACCTTGGTTAGGTAACTTAACCTCAAAACTTAACCTTGGTTATATCTCAGCAGCTCCTGCTGGATTTTTTCTGAAACTTTGTCAGATGTATTGTTGGGTCATGGAACATCTTTCAGCATCAATATTATGAAGGTCAAGGTCATAATTTGCCAGAACTTGACCTTGGTTAGGTAACTTAACTTTTGTTATGTCTCGGCAACCCCTGCTGGAATTTTTCAGAAACTTTGTTAGATGTATTGTTGGGTCATGGAACATCATTCAAGGTCAATGTCATATTTTGGCAGAACTTGACCTGGGTTAGATAACTTAATCTTGGTTATATCTCAGCAGCCCCCTCTGGAATTGTTCTGACATTTTGTCCGATGTATTGTTGGGTCATGGGATATCATGCAACGTCACCATTTTCAAGGTCAATGTAATAATTTGCCATTATTACCTTGGATAACTGACTCTAGAGCCCACATCTTTCATTTAATTTCATGAAAGTTTATCAAAACATTTGTTTCCATCCTTCAACATCAAAATGACCAAGGTCAAGGTCATAGTATGCCAAAACTTAATCTTCGTTAACTTTGACTGTAGAAGCCGCATTTTCAATTCATTATTCATGAAAGTTGATCAGAACATTTATCTTCATCAAATCTTGGTCAAGTTCAAAACTGGGTCATGAGGTCAATTGTTAGAATAACCTTGTGAACATTCTAGAATTCACTTTTGAGAGTCATTCTTCATGCAATTTAATTACAGCAATCGTCTCCATAAAATAAATCTGGGTCAAGTTATTAACTAGGTTATGGGTATCAAGAACTAGGTCACTAGGTCAAATGTTGGCATAATCTTCTGAATACTCTAGATGTCTCTTCATTAAATTTTCACAAAATTTAACCACTAAATTTTTCATCATCAAATCTAGGATAGGTCATTAGGGTTAAAGACTAGGTCACTAGGTCAATTATTAAAAAATTACAACATCACATCTTGGTCAAGTTAAAAACTGGGTAATGGGGTAGTCAAACACTAGGTCACTATGTAAAATTTCCTAGAAGGACGAGACACCCTCAGCCCGAGGTCTTGTTTTACTTAGAAATTCTGGTTAAAGCTTTACGTGCAACTACATTAAGAGACCATGTCTTAGTAACTAATTGATGCATTGCATTGCATTGAAACATTATACAACCCTTCCCAACCATCACACCTACGTATACAATGAAGTATAATAACATTATCCAGTATATTATTCAAATTATGACATTTTTTACATAGAAATTGGGTTAATGTTTTGCATGCAAATACATTAAGAGTCCATATCTCAGTATTTACGTGATGCATTGCTTTGCAATTTTATTCAACCCTTCCCAACTATCCCGCATATGTTGATGTTTAAGTTAAATAACTATATCCTGCATGTTATGCAAGTTATAGCCCTTTTTGGACTCAGATATTCTGGTTTTAGTTTTACGTGCAACTACATTAAGATACCATATCTTGGTAACTACTTGATGCATTGCATTGCAACTTAATATATCCCTTTCTAACCTACACACCTATGTAAGAAATTAAGTATGATAACTCTATCCAGCATATAATGCATATTATGGCCCTTTTTCGACTAAGAAATTATGGTTAAAGTTTTACGCGTAACTACATTAATACTCCATATCTCAGTAACTACTTGAAGCATTGTATTGAAACTGTATACAACCCTTCCCAATTTCACAACTATATACACAAACATCCAAATAAGATAACTCTATCCTTCATATGATGCAAATAATTGCCCTTTTTTAGTAGAAATTATGGTTAATGTTTTGCGTCATGATAATGTTTAATACATTTAGGGTCCATATCATAGTAACTACTTGATGCATTCCATTAAAACGTTATACAACCCTTTCCAACCATCACACCTATGTAATTAATCAAGTTGGGCAACTCTATCCAGCATATAATGTAAATTATTACCCTTTAAGACATTTTGGTTAATGTTTTGCATGCAACTACATATCTCAGTAACTTGTTATGTCAACTGTTCAGCATTTTATTCAAATTTCTTCAAAATAATTAATATTCGTCATGTAACCATTCACTGTTTAACACGATTATCATTATAGAGTCAGTTCAACAAATTAATGTATTTTTGTTTAAAGTTAAAAATACGAGCATCGTGCGTTTCTTTAAATTTTCGCGTGAAAAACAACACTTGATTATTGAATAGGTTTTAATTTTGTACCATGGGGTGACGTTATCGAAAAGGGAGCAACCAACATTATTATTGTAAAGAAAAACTCTGTTATATGTTTGAAAAAAAAAAAACCTTTATGAATCAATAAATTGTATTAACTGATTTCAGAAACATCACGATCCAAAATACGTATGTCTTTTACCGTTATTACAAATCTTTAGACACATGTAATTTGTATTTAATAACTTTTACTCAACTTCCTAGGAAAGGCTTATTTAATTGTTTGGTTTACGGACCCCACAAATCGGGGTATGTTTTGCCTATTTATAAAATTATGTTGTATTTCTATACTTAAACGTTCCTCCCCATACAGTTTGTTTATTCAGACCATTGAATTTTTGCTATATGTTGACTAAACACTGTATACATGTGAACTCAATTTTGATCATAAATATCTTTAAACTTTTTTAAATTACTTCGTATTTTTTGTTTATATACTCCCGTTTTTGTTATCATATTTCTGCTAAACTGGGAGGATAATAAACTCCCCCCTCTCATTCAAAAGATTGTGTCACACTTAACTTATAACTAGAGGCGTTAAACCTTAATAAATGTTAAAAACTTAAGCACCTATGTTTTGGTGTTATCTAATTGATCTAGTTAGAGCAGATTAAAAACCGTTATTGGTAACAAATTAAGAAACTTCAGCTTGTATGACACATTATAGTTGAAGTCAATGTTAGGCAAACTGTAAACACAATGGTTTCAGGACTTAACTTGTCATTTCACGACTAAACTTCACATACTGAATATCACATAAATCGCAGCATATAAAACGTCTAATCCCTGCCCTTGGTAACCTTTTATCATAGGCTATGGTAGCCAGGTGAGCAATATAGGCACTTGTTGGCATTCATCATTCTTTGTCCAGTGGGTAATACCCTATGGTGTTTTGTCCTATGCGATTTAGGCAATTTTTCTTTTGCAAAGTTGCCTTCTACAGAGGCACCAGAAATCATTTCTACACGCGAATTATCTATGTTTTGTTTTTGTTTACAGAGTTCATCTTCCAGCAAGGAAGAATAGTAAGAAGTTCCAACTAAAAGGAGTTTTTGAAAAAGCAGAGGTTATTCGGGGTCCCCATTGGAACTACCCAAACACAGATGGTTTGTTTGTTTTACTGGTGTTTTTTGTTGCGTTAACCCATTTCCCAAATACGGAAAATGTACAGCAGACGACTTTGAAAACATTAAAACAATACCATGAACAATCTCTATGTATGAAAATATATTTATTGAAAAGGGTTGAAAACGTTCTGGTAAACAGTGAAATTTCTTATTATGAGCATTTTCTCCTTTTGCTATAATGTTTTCAAAAATCACCGAAGCTGAGGCGTCAGGAAACTATATTACATTTTCTTTTTAAATTACCTGTCACAAAGGCTTGAATGTGATCAATTCTTAACACTCAATGTCAAGCATCTGTTGTTAACTTTCATCTTCAAACATTATCTCCTCCTAGATTATTAGACCAATATCCTCCAAGCTATGGTGCTCCTCTTTCCAAACTGTTCATAGATTAAAATTATATAAATCTACAATTTGGTTGTTGCAGCACCAGAAAGGATGTAAAATCTTAAAACCTTAAATTTCTTTGGTATTCCACAAAAATCTAACTATCCGCACGTTCTCTCCTTAAATATAAGGAAAACTACACATTTTCCTTAAATCATTTGAAGAAATTTTCCTGATCAACATTTTCTCGGACTTTCGATATTTTACCCAGCTTGTTCGAAGAATACAACATACAGGTGAGAAGTTTTACTTTCCGTTTAAGTCGATGCCCGATTTTTAGACTATGCTACATATTATAAGAGAGATAACTCTGTTTTAAATGAACGCTTACCCACAGGCCATTCTAGAAAGTAAAACAAAAAAACAAATCTTTAAATGCAGTTCATGCGATTTGTTTTCTACACAGAAACAACGGATTTGTAAAAGAGAATAAGTGGAAGGATATTTTGTGAATGAAATGAGTTTCTATGAATTGAGACATTTGTTTTCTGCGAAGGAACGCTACTTGTTATTGTGTAATTTCAGTAGTTCGAATAAGTTCAATTTTGAATTAACTGAATATGAAATATAAGGGTCAATAAGAAGGGCATCAGCTGTGTCAACATCAATGTTATTTCATATATTATATAGTTATAACATGTTGTTATTCATTTTTCGCCTTGTCAATTCAACGACGCACATATGTAAGTGATTAGCTAATGAGTTTTGTTTATTTTTTAGGAATGGCAGCTCGGCCAGATATTTCAAACCTTGAATTACTTCGTCGCTACCGATTTGATCAGAGAGGTATTGAGTATATTGTGGGCCTATTATAAGCGTCGAGCTTGAATCTGCCACTGCCAGTCACACTAGTCTATCAGTGTCAGAAAAAGTAAGGATTACTTTGAGGTTCTTCTCAACCGATGATATCAAGCTCAATGATGGCAATCTTCACCATGTTGCACATTCCACTCTGTCAAAGGTGATGACTGCTCTCATCAATGTGCTGATATCGCCTGCTATTTATAGCCTTTCCCACAATTCCAGCAAACCTAGACATGCATGTGCAAACGTTGGGTGGTGTTGCAGGATTTCCGAAGGTGGTCAGAGTAATTGACGGGACACACAGCAGGATCATTGCGCCTTCATCTGAGGATGAGGTGTTTGCTATCACCTCAATAGTTGAAATATGGCAAAAAATGAATGCATAACCATCCTTAACATAAATTGCAGATTAATTGAGAATAGTGCCTGAGTTTCATTAACTTTTAGACCAAGTCAAACCCAACATTTTGGCATGTACTGAAACTTGGTTGAAAACCAGATAGAAACACGTCAGATGTCTTACCATTATTACCCTGAGGGTTCAATCCCCAGTCCCAACGGGTAATTTTTCTCACGAGGATACCCAGGCTACATAATTTATAGATGTAACAACGTTTTCAGTCATTTTTGTATGTTTCATTGCAAATGTTTGTTTTTTGTTTCTCTCTCTAGCTAGTGGTATGTTTACCATATCCGACTCTATATTCTTGTATCTTACATCTTGTATATTGCAGGTCATCTTAAATACTAGTGATAAATTAGCATATATTGTTGTTCGTTGGCCAGGCTCTATGCATGACAGCAAAATCCTACGAAATACCGTGCTAAAGGAACTATTTGAAAGGGGTGTTGTCCCTGCCGGGTACCATCTGTTGGGTGACAGTGGGTACCCTTGCAGACGATGGCGGCTAACACCATACCTCAACCCACAGCCTGGACCTCAAAATTCATACACAGGTATCTTAAGAAGTGCTTATTTGCAATTAAGTGTATTATTTTAAAATAGATGATTGTATAGATTTTCGATATGAACTTTACATTACGTTTTCCATTTTCCCATATCAAGTCATATACGACGTCGAGCATGATTAATATAAGCTTAAAGATTGTTTCGCAATCAATGTAATATAAACAAGTTTAAACTAAACTAAAATGAACTAAACTAAGTCATATAACAAGACTTGCATAGGAAAATTATCATTATTACACTGACAATTATAAGCTGTATTAATATGCAGTCACTAGCACTATCTAAGACAGAATTGGAAATTAAAGACAACAAAAGCAGTTTGGTGTTTAAATTTACAATAATTAAAAAAAAAAGCATCATTGAAATGGATTTAGATAAAACAATGGATCTACAGTTACGTATGACACTGTTAAGTAACAATATTTCGTAGAACCACAAGCCAAAGTTGAGGGTGGAATTGGGCAGCTCAAGAGAAGGTTTAGCATTCTGCACAGATAAAATTGCACTAACCCAGAAGAGGCATGCAGGTAATGACTTTCATGTATCAGCAGATGTAACTGTTATATTCCTCAACAAAAACCTGTATCAATTTGTAACCGTAATTTGCAATATAATTAAGCTTTTTATTTTCATACTTTATATATATATGTTGTCATTTGTTACATTACACTTGGTAAAAGAGAATTTCAAACAAGCCAGTTTATGTATATTTGGCCTCACAATATAGTTTTTTCATTTTTTTTAAGTGAGATTCAAATCTTGAAATTTTAGGGCTGAGATAAACTTGGTTAAAAACAGGCCCCGAGATTAAAAATCTCTGTGCTCAAGATTTAAACTTACCCAGTTCATTGTTTTGAACAATGAATAATTTTAAAGAACCAAGCATTGTTTAACACATTTAATTTCATGGAACTATAACTAAATGTACTTGAAAACAATAACTTGTATTTCAAAAAGCTGAGAAGGAGAGTAAGTCTTGAGCCCATAGTTTGTATTCCAGTTGTATAACCGCATGGCCTTGTTTGAATAGAAATTGTTAATTGTTGACATTCAGTCATTTCTGTAACAGGATCATCCCTGCCTGTGGAGTATTGCACAATATTTGCAAAATGTAACAAATTCCTCTGCCTAACCTCAATGACGATAATGATGACGGTGTTCAACCACACTGTCAAGCTGCTCCTGATGCAGGACTGCGATACAAAGACTTTATTGCCATGACTTATTTTTGAGTCACAAAACCAGGATTTTCTACCTGCATGTTATGTTGTGAACTTGGATTTTTTTTACAGAGTATAAGGTGTCTCATATGCAAAATTGATAGGTTCTTTCAATAGGGGTGAGACTATAATAAACGATCACTTTACCTTTACTATTTACTTATCCTATGGACACATTTATATGTGTTTATTGATTAGTTTTGTGATAAATATGTTTTAATAGTATTAATGTCAGCAGTAAAGGGCTAATAACTTCTAAGAAACCATAGTAATACCTTTTTGGAAAGAATCAAATCAACACAATATTGTCTTACACAGATTCCATGAAACCTGTCTACAGTGGCCACTAAAGAAATACGCGATGATACTTATTAATCCTTTCCCGTATATAACACATTTGCAGCATACAACTTTGAAAACATTTGAACAAAAATGTAGACAAAGTTTACAAATGAAAGTAGGATTAATAAATAAAGTTGTAAACATTGTGGCAAAAGGAGAAATTGCCCGTTATGACCGGTGTCAATTCATACATTTTCATTTATTCTGATACAGTCACGTTTCGTCCTTTTATGTTTTTTTTTTATCTTTTCCATCAATCTCATCTCAATTGATTTCATTATCATTCCTTCTTATTAGTAACAAAACAGTTAAATTCTAACATTTCACCTTTCACCTCTTCATGTGCCGTTCAAATCATCACATGCACGAGCTGATTTTCGCACGAGCCTATTACTGCTCGTGTCATTAAAGATTTAGTCCTGAGAGTGTTCACTTGCTCATTTACAGGTATTTAACTTTTATTTCTTACATCTTACGAGTGTATGTTCATTTTTACATTATTTTCTTGCATTGTTGTTATTGTGATTCCATTTGTCTTTACATATTTAGGCCTAAGAGTGTTTACTTGCACCTTTACAGGTTTATTTCCCACAAAAGGCAGGGTAAGAGAACCCCCTGGCAATGGAGCTCATCTTGATTTTCCCAAGCTATTAAATAGATGTGTGGAACTATCGCTACCTGTGGTTAAATCCTTGACGCCACACTACCTCTGCTACTCACGGAACTTCTACTACCGTTGGTTTAACAAATGTCTACAAGTAGCCGGAATTTAGAGTTTGATGGCCGACCGTCCTACCGTACGTTATTACATCAACCTCGAGCCATAACCGACACGCGTGAAGCGTTTCAAGCGTTATAGTCAAATCAAATTGTAAGTTAATCCTCAAAAAATTGCAACAGAGATTGTTTTATTGTAGATACATATCTACTTAACAATATATCAAAAGTCTAAGAAAGTCTTAAGTTTGTTAAGTATCAGTAAAAGGATATCAAAACTTTGAAAATACGCTGATATTGGAGAGTCTCATACCGTCCTCCGTAGCAAGTTTATCGACCAGGCGCTATGCAAAGCGTTTCGAATATGTGATTGTAATCATCTGTAATTTGGATATAAACACTCAACAAAACTAGTATAATGGACACTTTTGAGGTAAGTGAAATTGTATTTATATAATTAAAAACTATGGTCGATATATATAAACATATTGCCAGCAAGAATTGTCAGAAAAACAGAAAACAGTTAGGAAATATGGAACCATTTGTTAACGCATTTATGTAATCGCTGTGTATTTCTTGGTAAACTTATACATTGTGATGAGTTTATGTTCAAAGACAATTTATACTACGGTAATCTGAAGGAATTAGTGTTATCTTTTGCTATGTGAATATTGATTTGGTATGATTACAGAATCTTATAAATGATTTGTTAAAAAACTTCCAAATATTTCTAAACAGAAGAAAGCTAAATACTGTTTACAAGCATACAATTTTGAATTAACACGACTATGATATTGATATTCAAATTAACTTCAATATAATCATTATATCAATATTAGCGAGAAAAAGTCCCGGGTTCGAATCCTGTATTGATTAGGTTCTGTCTTTGTTTTTGTTTTTTTCATGCAAAAAGCGTGAGTACTGGTTATGTGTCCAGGAAGCAGACATCGATCGCGATATATATAATCTTAAAGCTTGTTTCGAAATGGATGTAAAATAAGTAAGTTTAAACTAACGATAAAAGCAAATAGAAGAAACAAACCTATCATTATTAAAGTAAAATGTTGAACTTACATGTAACTATACAATTGCATATTCAAAGGTTTTCCAATTTACAGACATATGGAACCCTCACATGCACAACAGAGTGCTGCTTCAGCAACAATTAACTAAAAGAAAGGACCTGGTATGGAATATAAAAAATATGTATCATATGAATAAAGAAACTAGTGTTGTAAATCATATATGTATTTGGGGAGGGAAAAACCCCAGGTGTTTGTATGCTATTTCTTCTTTAATGTAAATATTTGTATCTATCAATACTTTCAATTCTAGTATTTTGACGCAAAACAAACACAGAAGCAAGGACATTTTTACATAGACTTTAAAGATGTCACATTGTTTGGAATAAAATGCAGTTTCATTATTGAAATATATATATAGATATATAGAATTAACAACATTTTCTTTTATCATGAATAAACTTCATATGTTAACGTGGATAAAATATTTCTTGCTCAGAATTTTTTCATTGGTATTTCTTCTATTTTTTCAGTGATAATTGCATCTTGAACTGCCATCAATCTAAAAGGAAAGCTAAATTGCACATGGAAAAGAATGGTGTACCTATGTGAATGCTGCAAGTCATCTCGCAAAGATAATATTTTACGCAGCCTGGTCATGCTATATGTAGATTGTAGAAAAACGTACTGTAACCCAATTTAAATTAGATGATATCTAACACAGAATGGTACTCTTTCAGTACACATTGTCTTTTGTTGTGTGTGGGCAGGATGCAAACGTGCAGGTCGTAAAAGGGAAACGAAGTTTACCAAATAAGAACATAGATACTCATTAAAAGGCACCAATGAAAACCAAATGTAATCAAAAGAATGATCTATGGACTAGAGAAGTCGGACAGGAAGTTGCCAAAGACCTGCTGGCTGCCAATGTTGTATATCATCAGTTGTGCAGTGTTATTGTTAAAAATGCAAAGCAGATTACTGGAGAATAAAATGAGTGTTAAAAACCAACATTGTTCAACAACATGCATTTAATGACATTGTAGATGATAGTAAATTTAACTTGTAAATTACAATGATTAAACTACACAAAAAGAACTTGTTGAACACAATAAAGAGAATTGTTTGGCGATCTCGCGTATGCGACAACAAATTTAAAAACCCGATTAAAAAAACCAATTCGGCTTTGCTATATCGAAAACAGAAATTAATGAGAAAAACAATGTAAGTACTTTGAGATATACTGCATGATCCACTTTACAATCATTTTTTCAACGTCCGTATACAAACGACTAAATTTCAGTGGAAATACAGCAGCCAATTATTGATAATTGACTTTAAAGGTATGCACATGCATCAACACTCAGTCATGAAATGCGAGCTAAGTTGGTTTCTGTGCAAGAAAACATATAATATATCCCTGACAGTCTTAAGAGCTTTGTTAAAACTAATTTTTAGTGAAAGAATTCTGATGTGAAAATAGCTATAATATACAAGCAGCAAGACCAAATGTTCTGATACGCCCACCACTAGGATTAGAGGTACAGATTCATCAACACTTTTGATTGATATGCCTAACACATTAGGATTTATTTCTTCATATTCAGAAATTCTAAGATTTGAAGCAAGCGCTGCAGTTTCACATGGTAGTTTGTCTTAGCTGAAGGATGGTCTGTTTTACAAAATTTTAACAGATAATGTTGATCATAATTTGGTATCATTAGATGACCATAACACGTTTAATGGCATTGCCATCATTGCTGGTTTTATAAAATCTTTCTTTAAGAATTTCAGTATCTGCAGTTTATAACATAAACTCTCAGAACTTTTGCGGTTTATTCGTGCACTAAAAAACAAAAATGCTACCAGCACAAGATGAACCGTTGAAGACCGTCAAATGTTCCTGTAAGATAAAGTGTGAGACCAAACGCTCTGCCTGTAAGTGTTATGGTCTGGAATGTTCGTCAGGATGTTGGAAATGTCAAATACTTTATACAAATGTACAAATTGTGGTTGACCAATAAGAATTTAGAGATTAGAAATTCGTCTGCTTTGAAAATGTATCGGCAGCAAAATGATACTTACACCTTCAAAATCGAAAATTATTCTGACTAAGTGTTGACCATTTTGTAGACAAGGCACATGTTTACAAAAGTTTCTGGTGCAAAGGCTTCGCATGTCGTCTGTGTCAGGCAAAGGGATAATGACGATAATAAAATGTTATATTTATGTCATTTATGAAATCTGAAATAAATACTTTTACTAGAGTGAAGTTAGTTCAGTACTATTCATGTTTTATTTTTAACATAGATCTTTAACCTTTAACCCGTTTGATATTTAAAAGTTGTTTGATATGACAACATGTGAGTCAAATGAAAATAAAGACAATGCAAATCAAAGCGCCGAAGGCACTGTAGTCGCTATCGTTAGAAAAGCCTGGCAATTTTCAATAAAAGTGCACTCTGGTGCGGATATATTTGAGTAAAGCTCCATCATTTGACAGTAGAATAATATTAGTTTGCCATAATGTTTGTCTTGGTGATACTTAAGTTACGTCTTAAATGGGTCCTGATGTGTTCAAAATAAGGCCATAACAAATTTAAGAAAAATCTAGTTGGCTACTTTCAGTTATAAACTATTTTAAGAAAACATCTCAGCAACTATATATTACTTCCGATTGAATCAAAATATTTTCGATTTATCTCCAACTTGGTTACAAAATATAACTTTATAGTAGGATATTACATCGAAAAGTGTTAAATATTAGTATTCGTACTATATTCAACATATAATCTAAGAATAATGTAATGATTTCTGAATTGCCTCGTTTTATAACAAAATACTACTCACGCTCTTTTTACAATGGAGGTTGTTTTGCTAACCAAACGGCGGGTGACCTAACAGGCACCTGCTTACTACGTCACTCCTCAATGGGCGTATGTCTCGCGCAATAATATTCAAACACGACGAAGGCTAATGTTTACATTTTTTAACTGAATTACATCTTAGTTCGATAGTTCTAAACTCTTAGTATCAATCTTGTACCAAAATAGCACTGACATTATTATTGTTAACGATGTCTCTGCAGAAATGATGGAATTATTTGGCGGTAAACATTGTCTATTAAGTATTTCTGACGTTCTGCCGAAATCTACCTATATATTGTTCTTCTTGTGTCATAGTACAGTGGCTATTGTTACCACAATCACCACAAAAATGATGAAATTGGACATTTTGAGCATTTTCTTATTTTTCACATTGTTTCTAAAATGCGTCCGCTTCAGAGACGTCTTATGCCTTCCTGTTCAAGGAAAAGTTTATTGAAATTGAAAGGTAACATGTTATATCTAATGTATGGACTTTAAAAGAAGCATTATCTTTGTGAACATTGATTGACCGCATAACTGGGAATAACCATTTTGTCCATTGCACTAGAAAATAGTTAGACTTAGTACCGTTAGGAATGTCTATTTTCCAGTACCCATATATTATCCAACTCCAACCGTTCTTTTAAAAGAAGTAGATCGATCGATGTATTTAAAGTCCTTGGTCAAATGATTTTCACTATACTACAATGGAATGGTAACATTATGCATTGCCTGTATATAGTAGGTTGGAAGGGTAAGTTTACCGCGAAAAAACACATTTTAAGAATTTATTATGTAGTTTTTATGTAGCTTAATATGTTAGATTTAAAGTGGTTTAAGTTAAATCTGAAATATATCCTCTTTATCAGTGATGTTTTTATATTTCTGCAAGTGACTTGGGTGTTTACTGGATTTCGTTGGAGACTGAAAGTGGCAAAATGTAAATGATGATTACACACTTTTCGCATTCAAATATTTTGTTAAACTATTGATATGTTATCCATATACATTGAAATTATGAAAACAGGTTAAAAATATTCTGTTGCAATTACTTTAAGGTTGGGTACCATTTTCTCATAGGATGACTGGACTATTGGTATTTATGTTGCTGATAAAGTAATGAATTGTGTTGCTCAAGTGACGTCATTATTGTATTTTCCTTCCAGAGAGGATTTCCCAATTTGTTAACAGTTATGTCTGTACTGTACGTCTTATAATTGATAGACTAGCTACACAGCAATGTGTGTTAAACACAGAAAACTGTCTAATCAAGGCTACACACATTTATGTGTTAACTTTCTTGAAAAATATACTTTCACCGAAATACTTTTTTGCTAGACCCTTCCATAAATGGACATTTTCGAACTTCGAAACGCAGTGAATTTGTATTTGTATAAATCCATGTTTTATTCAGTGATAAATACTGCCGAATTGCATTTGATAACGATTTCATTACTGCATCGTCCAGCTGCTGATGTTTTCAATGCATATTCTTATGTACGTGCATACACGGGATTAGAAGCTGATTGATGTAGAAGTTTCAGGAACTTGTAAGAGATACAGGCTTACGTGTATGTGTATTATAACTTGTATTTCTTTTCTTCATTTTGTAGAATTGTTTTGTAAAGGGTAGATGTAAGAAAGAGCACATAGTTAACAGTGGAATGTGTTGGTGCGTGACTTCATCTGTGGTGGTGAGCTAACAATTACTAATGTATATTCAGTATTAACTTTAACAATTATATAATCTCTCTTCATATCTTTTCTTGACATTTTTTTCTTTGTTTCCCTTCTGCCTTTACATTAAGCATTTCCCATGAACCCATTACATTTATCATTTCCACGTTTCTCCATATATTTCATTAACATTAACGTTTTATCCTTTCCTATATATTTAACATTCACCATTTACTCCATATCCTTCATTAACATCAACGTTTATCCCTTACCTTTCCATTTATTATTGACCATTTCTTTCATATCCTTCCTTTACATCACGTATTACCCTGTTATACAATTATAATTTGCCATTTCCTCCATATCAACCATTTACACAACGTGTAACTCTTTCCTTCATATAATCTCTTTACACCACGTATTACCTATTGTTGTGAACATCTTGGTGTCTTATGCAATGGCTGAATAGGATGAGACTATCGACCTTCCCGAGGTGCAGAAAGAGGTGTTGAAACAAGCTCTACAGGAAATCAGTAGATTGAGTAAGTTCAGAGTTATTTGTATTGTAGACATATATAATGATAGATTACCTCCCCGTCCGCCTTCTTAAGAGAAAGAGTACACATTGGAACATCGGGATGAAGACGTTAAACCTAAGTCATGTTTCAATTATACACGAACTCGACTACAGGGGTAGGACATACAGTACAGAGTATCTACACCCAAACCTTCTTTATTCCAACCTTCTCAAACTATATCCAGACTTCCGAAACTACCCTAGTTCTCGGGAAATGATTCGGATGATTCTTCTTTTGACATATGAGAGTATGATGTCAATTGTTTTTTGAGAGAGAGTAATTACCCCTCACATATTGTCAAAGAAGCAGTAAGAGCAACCCTAAACGGCCCTGCACGGGCAGTATTATTACATGTTGGGTAGATGGCATCCGTTGATGATATTTAAGGAGAACTCGATGCAAAACTACCGGCATTTCAGATTCTCAGAGCGCTTAAGAGATATATTTTATAGTGAACATCAGAGACCAGGGGAGTAGTTGGCTGACTACAGCCTACGACTCGAGAGATTGTAAAGTCAAGTCCCCGGCCATCTGGATCGAAGCAGTCGTAACGAGATATTGTGCTTGCGGATACTGTCTGGTCTTAGGGACCTTGAGTTGAAGAACAAACTCAAGGTATATGTTTGAGAACATGACGGATTTTAACACTCTAAAAAAGAAACTTAGAGCTGTTGAGCTGTTGAGGAGGACGAGAAGAGTATCTAACCGCAGCCTTTGTACCGAGGCCAGAGAATGTGCTAGTACAGTTGACATTAGTAATAAGAAGTTTGAATCCCTACAGGTTAAAAAAGCAAGAATGCAATCAAAGCTAGGTACCCTCGAGAAATAGGTTATAAAAAATAAAAAATAAAAATTACAGAAACAAGAAGAATGAAACGAAACTTGATAATAAGGCTTTAAATCTAGATCGACCCCTATCGAAAGGCAAATGAGATGTCTAGAGTCACAATGCCCTACTGAATCTTTACCAATTGAAGGTCCCACTAATGTAACTAGTGTCCTAGTGAATGGCCATAGCGTGTGTGCATTGGTATACACGGGATCCATGGTGGCAACCATCAGCCATGCACAGTTCATGACATTACGACCAACCCCACAGCTCTGAGAGTTGACTGACTTATGTCTTGACATTTCGAGTGCAATGGATGTAGAATCCCCGTATTTAGGATATTTTTTGTTGGACATGTCTATTTCACAAACACCTATTCCCCCTTTTTATGTCCTCTTTCTTTTTGTTCCCTATGCACAGTACTCGGTAACGACACCACTTATAATGGTGACCAACGTTTTGCCACACTTACGCAATGTCCGTCATGACTCATCTTACATCTGTGATTAAAGAAGCTGTTTCGTCCCTCTTCAGTGAAGGTATTACTACTTTTCCAATAGCCTCATGTAATCAGAGGGCGATTGCTATCAAACCCTTTGAAACCCGTATTGTAATGGGAATGGTTAGAATCACTAGTAAGTTAACTTCCGGGGTAATTGAACAAACAGATAATACTACTGTTAATGTTTGCCCTAGGGTTGTACAAATTTACCCGAATCGCTCATTTCCCAGAATCACTGTTCGGGTCTGTAACATTTCGGCTCGTCCAATCACATTATACAGACGCAGTCATATATGTAATGCCCATGATGTTTATGTTATCCGAACACTCATACCATCTGAATGTGGTAGCAATACTAAATCCAACCAAGATAAATCCCTTCAAGACTTAGGGATTACCATTTCCTCCGGCACTCTTTCTACAGAGAATGCTCTGGAAGCTAAATAGAGTTTGAGGCACATATTTTCTGCAAGTGCTTTAGATTGAGGATGCACCATTCTGGTAGAGCATTCAATCGAAATATCGGATCAAAAGCCCCTCAAGGATCCCTACCAGCGCCTTCCTCCAGGAATGTTTGAGGAGGTTCGAGAACATATTAAAGATATGTTACATGCGGGAGCCGCCATACGTGAGTCGCACAGTTCCTTCTCATTTAATGTTGTTCTCATGCGTAAGAAAAACGGAACAGTACGGTTCTGTATTGATTACTGCACGCTCAACAGCCGGACAGTGAAGGATGAATATTTGCTTCCCTGCATCGCCGAAACCATCGATTCACTAGCAGGTTCAAGTTTCTTCACCAAACTCGACCTCCGCTCGGGCTATTGGCAAGTACCCAAAGCCACATTCTCTTGTGGTTCATTAGGCTTCTTTGGGTGTGAACGAATAAATTTTGGTCTTACAAATGCCCTAGCTACATTCCAGCGTTTAATTGAACGGTATATGGGCTAACTGCATTTGAAGGAAGGTTTAATATGTCTGGACGATATAATTGTATATTCAGATTGTGTAGAATGACATTTTCATCGTCTGACATCGTTTTCCAAATGCCTGGAGGACTCAGGATTGAAGCTCAAAGGTTCAAAATGTGAGTTCTTCCAAAAAAAAGTTTCGTACCTTGGTCATGTTGTTAGTGCTGAAGGCATCCAGGCGGATCCCTCGAAAATTGAATCTCTAAAGAGTTGGCCCTTACCGAGTAATTAAAAAAAGTAGAGAAGAAGTTCTCCCGTACTGGCATATGCAGATTTCTCCAAACCATACATCCTGAATGTAGACGCAAGTTGTTAGGGTCTTGGCGCTGATTTATATCAGCTCCTGGATGGTCAGGAGAGGGCACTCTCATATGTCTGTAGAGGAGGATTGAGAGCTATGGAAATTAACTATCCTGCGCATGAGTTGGAATTCCTTGCTTTTAACAGGGCAGTTTGTTCCACAATTACCTATATGGTTATTCAGTAACTATCAGAACTGACAGTAACCGACTCATATATGTGTTGTCATCGGCTAAACTTGATACCACTAGCCACAGGTGGTTGGCATCCCTGTTAGTGTATGACATAACAATCCAATACAGATCGGGGAAGCAGAACATCGATGCCGATGCTCTTTCAAGACTACCAACTAAAGATAGTTTCATTTTTACAGATGCTATTAAAGCTCTGTTACATGCGCACTCAGAAAATATTTCTGCTGTATGTAGAGCCCTTTCTCAGCAGGTATTGTCAGACGACCCAAACGACAAGTTCCTGGTTCTAGTTTTCAGTCAGTGAATTGTTTACATGAACAATGAGTGAACCCTTCATTCGAAGAGTAATCCAGAGTTTGAAAGCGGGCTACCGACTCACAGAGCGCCAGAGGTCAAAATAATGCAAATCAGTCTGCAAACATCTGCGAGAATGGAGCAACCTCTCACTGAAAGCAGGCATTCTGTTGAGAAAGGGCTCTGTGAATGGATACAAAGTGTCACAGATCGTGTTACAACAACTGCGGGACAGTATTTTCAATGGACTTCATGATGAAGTCGGACACCAGGGACAGGAGCGTACTTTATCTCTTATTCACTCTAGGTTCTACTAGCCTCAGCTTCAGCAGAGCGTTACCCATGAAATACATCAATGTATTAGTTGCATCCGTAGAAAGACACTGATTAGAAAGTCAGCTGAATTGGTCAGTATTCAATCTACAAACCCTATGGAACTCGTGTGTATGGATTTTTTTATCTTTGGAGATGTCAGCTGGTGGATACAAGAATGTACTGGTCATTACGGACCATTTCACACGTTTGGCACAGGCCATTCCTACTAGAAACCAGACTGCACGGACCACTGCAAAGGTACTATTCGAAAACTTCATTTGTAACTATTGCTTCCCTAGCAGACTCCATAGTGACCAAGGAAGGAACTTTGAGAGTGAAGTAATTGAAGCAATGTGTTGTGGTGCAAGCGTGAAAAAGAGACGGACTACTACATACCATCCCCAGGGGAATGGCAGGGCAGAAGGGTTCAATGCAACTCTTATGAACATGCTCGGAACCCTCGAAAAGGACAAAACGTCCAACTGGAAGGCCTTTGTTTCGACTATGGTCTACGCCTACAATTCGGAACAACATGACACCACTGGCTTCACTCCACATTTCCTCATGTTTGGTCGACATCCAAGGCTTGCTATTGACGCTTTTCTTGGAGTTGACCCAGATGTCACAGCAAAATGTAATCCCGACTCATATGTTAATGGTCTGACGAACAGATAGGCATTTGTCTATCGGGTTGCGGAGGAGCAGATTTGAAGGAAGGCCAGGAAGCATGAGAGGTTTTATGACCTCAGGGTCAGAGTGACAACTCTGGAGGTTGGTGATTGGGTATTGGTTAGGAACGTATGCGTACGAGGAAAAAGACATATTCGATGTCGATGAGAAGCCAAATCCCGATCTTACTATCTACAGAGTCAGGAGAGAATATGGCAAAAACACGGAAACAAAGCTCCTACACAGGAACCTGCTTTTGTCTCTTGTTGGTAGTCCTGTTGTAGAACACAACGATAGGCTCACATCCGTTCCTCCGTCTCCGTTCGAGGGATCGAGACCATCCCGGAATACTAATAAGACTGTTAAAACCCGGATACATGTATGTCAATATCAAGCCCCTAGGCAGTTCCACAGTTTAGTTCGCAGACATATGTAATGTGGATGTCTACTGGTAATTGGGCTATATCCTGAATATTTACCATCCCTGTTATGTAACATTTCAAGTTCTTTATACTTGTATTAAATTTATATTGTAATGCAGTTTAATCAACTGCCATGCTGTTATAACTTATTTACTTACAACGTGCGTGCATACTCGTTAAAGAAAGGTTTTACAACCTGCTTTTCATTTTTCTTGTATGAACATTGTGTTCAGTAGGATATATTGATTTCACTAAATTATCGGGAAGACATTTTATAAAGCGGGGGAGTATGTCATCGGGTTCAATTCATACATTTTCATTTATTCTGATACAGTCCCGTTTCGTCTTGTTATGTTCTTATGTTATCTGTTCCATCAATCTTATCTTAATTTGTTTAACTATCATTGCTTCTTATTAATAACAAAACAGTTCAACTCTAACAGTTCATCTTTCACCTCTTCATATGTTGTACACGTCATCACATGCAGGAGCTAATTCGTGCACGAGCCTATTCCTGCTTGTGTAATTAAATATTTGGTCCTAAGAGTTTACACTTGCGCCTTTACAGGTATTTGCCTTTTATGTCTGACATCTTACGAATGTTTGTTCATTTTGACATTTATTCCTTGTATTGTCGTTATTTGTTATTCCATCTGTCGTTAAATATTTAGTCCTAACAGTGTTCAATTGCACCTTAACATGTTTATTTCCCACACAAGGCAGGGTAAGCGAACCGTCCGACAAGCAATTTTTCCATTTGCCGCAATGTTTTCAAAACTCGTCTGCTGCAGAGGCGTCAGAAATTGTCTGTATCTGGGAAAGGGCTAAGACAGGTGGCAGTTTAATCCGGCACAAAGGTAACGCATAAAGCTATTGTTTTACATTAAGCTGCCACCTGTCTATAGAGACAAGTATTCTTTTTCATTTAGTGATAATTATAGGCAGGTTTTATTGTTTCTTTTTTTATTATTATTCAGACATCTTTCTTTTCAACAACTTTATCTGTAATCTTTCTACCTTCAATTGGTCGAGTCTGCTGTGGCAGTGGCAGTTGCAGCAAACAACCAGCACTGATGAATCACCACTGAAAGAGATATGGGCAAACTTTGAATTACAAACGTTGTGGCAACAGGAGATATTGATCTTAATGAGAAATTTCGTACATGTGCTACAATGTATTCATTTTTTTCAAAAATTACACATTGATTTATGTTCAATTTCTTAACTTTAAGCTTCTTGTTTTTAAAGTGCTTAGCTACATGTTTTTAAACTGCTTAAATAGGGTAGCCATATATATACATTTTGATAACCAATTCAATACAATTCAATATTTAATTTAGAAAGGCGACAGACAAGTTTGTCGCTTTAAGTCTGTCACTTTACACTTGACTTAAATGTCTTGCCTTTCTGAATAAAACATTAATTTGAACTGATAAGTTTAAGCAGATTGCAAACCTTAATTTTATAGCCTGTTTAATGTCCATTATCTCAAGATATTTGATAAATATTCTATGGTTATAAAATGTCCTTATGTTTTGTCATTCAAAGGAAAAAACGTTGATTATGTATATCTTGTGATTATTAATGTGAAAATGTAATATAAATTATTAACTGCAGCTGCTTTTACATAAATGTGATACTTCACTTACAGCAGGTAATTCTTTATCCATGGTTGACCAAATAAAACATCATACCTTGTCAACATTATTTTTGGCTGTCTTGCCAAATCAATTGTGGGCTCTTTTGACTGTGCTGTAGGCACCTATGTGTTTATGTGATCTACCATTCTATAAAATAGACAGAGAAAAATAAGTATTGCTCAGGTGTATACAGTTTCTAAATATCAATAAGTATAAGTAAATTATTGTCCACTGTAAAAGTTACAAAATTAAATTATTCAAATTACTTTGATAAAACCATTGCCTGAATGTAAGAATTAGGAATGAGATTATTTTACAGTTAAGTTCTACTATAATAGAAGACAGGTGGCAGCATAATTCAGGACATTAGAAATGCAGAAATCTGCCAGCTGTATAAACAAGCAATGGTGTGTTTAATTTAGTGATTGCTGTAGGGATTTTACTCTATTCGAATTACAAGTGCAAGGTAATAACCTCAAATGTCTTTAGTTGTAGCAATCTACTGGTTTCCTTGCTAACTCAGTGTTTTCGCGGATATATTCTCCTAAGACACACGTAATCCCTAGAGTGAATCTTTTGAGGTACAGGACAATATTTCGAGATACACTAATAAATGAAATTCGATTATAAGTATAGCTATAATATAAGCAGCTTTCGGTAAATTAATATTAAATGACAGTAACAGTATTTAGTAAACTGATAAAATAGCAAAGTCTTTTCACTCAAAATTGCTTGATCAATTTCTAAATGTTGTCAACATTATCATTTTACTGACTTGAATTACTTACTTTTAATAAGCATTTTCATGTTTGTGGGACAAAAATTGTTTGCTTTTCTATGTGATTGACATACTTTTATTGTAACTCCGTAAAAGTAGTTCTGCTGTCCTTATAATTGCTCACTTGGATCACTGTGGGGATATGCTATCAAGGTTGTACTGTGTTATCAGTAGTTTATCAGACTGCCTGGGTTGTGCAGTGGTAGTGACCATTACTGAAGGTCTAGGGTTCGATTCCTGACTGGGTTATCCCAAAGACTTTAACAATGGTAGTAATGGCTACCTTCATTGGGGCATCGTTGCGGCAAGTTTGAGGTTAAAGTTAAAGCTTTGTAACTCCTTTATTAACTCCAGGTATTGACGCTAACAAAGGCACTGTTATGGCTTTTATTGCTATGAAGGAAGATGTTTCTAATGGATGGGTCCGGGTTAAATGGAATATTGGTAATGAAGTAGAGGAATACAGACTAGGCGCAGGCGGCTACGTCGATGTTGTGGCAAGCAGACCCAGCAGTGGGGGCAATGTATATGTGGATCACCTCCCTCTAGTTGGTAGGTTTTATTCAGAATGTGGATCATATTTTAGCAGAGGATTAGATAAGGAGGAATAACAAGGTATTGTTTACCCGATATCTCTGTTAGCACTCAATAAAATATATTTTGTATGAGCTTAGAAGAATCGTTTCACTTATACGATTCGTTTGAGTACCTACAACGTAGATGTTGGATGTCAAAACAGGATTTTAAAACATGCAAAGTATTATGAGCATTTTCTTCTGATGCCACAATGTTTTCTAAAGATGTCTGCTGCAGATGCCTACAAATGCTTCTGTAGGTTCAGATTTGGTTCATCAAGGCGCAAATACTCTACCAATGAGCAATCTCTCCTTGATGGTCAATAATTTTGCTTTCATTGATAGATATTTTCATCATTTTTGCCTAGACGTTTTCAGGCCTTTGCTACAGATTTGCGAGAAAGGGTTAAAAGGGCCTTGGTTCTAATCAGGTTAGTGGGGAATAATTAATGTGTTATCTTTCAGGACAATCAGTGCATAATTATATGGGATAAGTCTCACTGAAGCAGACATTGAGAGTGATAATATAAGTTCACATTTTATGAAAACTATACAAGTTTTAAAAACAAACAATTGATCTAATACGGGTCTAAAACAGGAAAACTTTTTAAAATTAAGTATAAATGCTGGCTTCTGCAGAGGTATGCAAAGTTGACTCTATCAAGAACTGGGTTACTTATTCCATCGGGTGAATTTCTGTTTACATATTAATTCTCATAGGTCTGTGTATATGTATTTGATTGGTTTGCGTCTGAGTTTTCGACTGGGTGTCTTGGCTTGATCCCCAATTGCAGCATTCATGAGGAAGGGCCCATGGGCAAGACACATTACCTGGCCTTGTACTTGTTTGTCTCCCATAGCTTTGAGGAAAGATCCAGGAGCAAGACGCATTACCTGGCCTTGTTCTGGCTTGTCTCCCATTGCCATGAGGGAGGGTCCTTGTGCAAGACACATTACCTGGCCTTATTCTGGCTTGTCTCCAATAGCCATGAGGAAGGGTCCTTTTGCAAGACATATTACCTGGCCTTGTTTTGGCTTGTCTCCCATAGCCATGAGGAAGGGTCCTTGTGCAAGACACAATACCTGACCTTGAACCGGCCTGTCTCCCATAGCTATGAGGGAGGGCCCTTGGTCAAGACACATTCCTTGTACTGGCTTGTCTCCCATTGCTATGAGGAAGGGTACGTGTGCAAGACACATTGCCTTGCCTTGTACTGGCTTGTCTCCCATAGCTATGAGGAAGGGTCCATGGTCAAGACACATTACCTGGCCTTGTACTTGCTTGTCTCCCATAGCTATGACGGAGGGTCCTTGTGCAAGACACATTACCTGGCCTTGTACTTGCTTGTCTCCCATAGCTATGAGAAAGGGTCCTTATGCAAGACATATTACCTGGCCTTGTACTGGCTTGTCTCCATAGCTATGATGAAGGGTCCTTTTGCAAGACACATTACCTGGCCTAGTACTGACGTATCTCCTATAGCTTTTAGAGAGGGCCCTTGGTCAAGACACATTACTTGGCCTAGTACTGGCTTGTCTCCCATAGCTATGAGGGAGTGTCCTTGTGCAAGACACATTATCTGGCCTAGTACTGGCTTGTCTCCCATAGCTATGAGGAAGGGTCCTTGGGCAAGACACATTACCTGACCTTATACTGCCTTGTCTCCCATAGCTATGAGGAAGGGTCCTTGTGCAAGACACATTACCTGGCCTTGTACTGGCTTGTCTCTCATAGCTATGAGGGAGGGTCCTTGGGCAAGACGCATTACCCGGCCTTGCACTGGCTTGTCTCTCATAGCTATGAGGAAGGGCCCATGGGCAAGACACATTACCTGGCCTAGTACTGGTTTGTCTCCCATTGCTATGAGGGAGGGTCCTTGGGCAAGATACATTACCTGACCTTGTACTGCCTTGTCTCCCATAGCTATGAGGAAGGGTCCTTGGGCAAGACACATTACCTGGCCTTGTACTGGCTTGTAACCCATAGCTATGAGAAAGGGTCCTTGTTCAAGACACATTACCTGGCTTTGTACTGGCTTGTCTCCCATAGCTATGAGGGAGGGCCCTTGTTCAAGACACATTACCTGGCCTTGTACTGCCTTGTCTCCCATAGCTATGAGGAAGGGTCCTTGGGCAAGACACATTACCTGACCTTGTACTGCCTTGTCTCCCATAGCTATGAGGAAGGGTCCTTGGGCAAGACACATTACCTGACCTTGTACTGGCTTGTCTCCCATAGCTATGAGGAAGGGCCCTTGGGCAAGACACATTACCTGACCTTGTACTGCCTTGTCTCCCATAGCTATGAGGAAGGGTCCTTGTGCAAGACACATAACCTGGCCTTGTACTGGCTTGTCTCTCATAGCTATGAGGGAGAGTCCTTGGGCAAGACACATTACCCGGCCTTGCAATGGCTTGTCTCTCATAGCTATGAGGAAGGGCCCATGGGTAAGACACATTACCTGGCCTAGTACTGGTTTGTCTCCCATTGCTATGAGGGAGGGCCCTTGGGCAAGACACATTACCTGACCTTGTACTGCCTTGTCTCCCATAGCTATGAGGAAGGGTCCTTGGGCAAGACACATTACCTGGCCTAGTACTGGCTTCTCTTCCATAGCTATGAGGAAGGGTTCTTGGGCAAGACACATTACCTGACCTTGTACTGCCTTGTCTCCCATAGCTATGAGGAAGAGTTTTTTGGCAAGACACATTACCTGGCCTTGTACTGGCTTGTCTCCCATAGCTATGAGAGAGGGCCCTTGTACAAGACACATTACCTGGCCTTGTACTTGCTTGTCTCCCATAGCTATGACGGAGGGTCCTTGTGCAAGACACATTACCTGGCCTTGTACTTGCTTGTCTCCGATAGCTATGAGAAAGGGTCCTTATGCAAGACATATTACCAGGCCTTGTACTGGCTTGTCTCCATAGCTATGATGAAGGGTCCTTTTGCAAGACACATTACCTGGCCTTGTACTGCCTTGTCTCCCATAGCTATGAGGAAGGGTCCTTGGGCAAGACACATTACCTGACCTTGTACTGCCTTGTCTCCCATAGCTATGAGGGAGTGTCCTTGTGCAAGACACATTATCTGGCATAGTACTGGCTTGTCTCCCATAGCTATGAGGAAGGGTCCTTGGGCAAGACACATTACCTGACCTTGTACTGCCTTGTCTCCCATAGCTATGAGGAAGGGTCCTTGTGCAAGACACATTACCTGGCCTTGTACTGGCTTGTCTCTCATAGTTATGAGGGAGGGTCCTTGGGCAAGACACATTACCCGGCCTTGCACTGGCTTGTCTCTCATAGCTATTAGGAAGGGCCCATGGGCAAGACACATTACCTGGCCTAGTACTGGTTTGTCTCCCATTGCTATGAGGAAGGGTCCTTGGGTAAGACACATTACCTGACCTTGTACTGGCTTGTCTCCCATAGCTATGAGGAAGGGCCCTTGGGCAAGACACATTACCTGACCTTGTACTGCCTTGTCTCCCATAGCTATGAGGAAGGGTCCTTGTGCAAGACACATAACCTGGCCTTGTACTGGCTTGTCTCTCATAGCTATGAGGGAGGGTCCTTGGGCAACACACATTACCCGGCCTTGCAATGGCTTGTCTCTCATAGCTATTAGGAAGGGCCCATGGGCAAGACACATTACCTGGCCTAGTACTGGTTTGTCTCCCATTGCTATGAGGGAGGGCCCTTGGGCAAGACACATTACCTGACCTTGTACTGCCTTGTCTCCCATAGCTATGAGGAAGGGTCCTTGGGCAAGACACATTACCTGGCCTAGTACTGGCTTGTCTTCCATAGCTATGAGGAAGGGTTCTTGGGCAAGACACATTACCTGACCTTGTACTGCCTTGTCTCCCATAGCTATGAGGAAGAGTTTTTTGGCAAGACGCATTACCTGGCCTTGTACTGGCTTGTCTCCCATAGCTATGAGAGAGGGCCCTTGTACAAGAAACATTACCTGGCCTTGTACGGGCTTGTCTCCCATAGCTATAAGGAAGGGTCCTTTAGAAAGACACATTACCTGGCCTAGTACTGGCTTGTCTCCCATAGGTATTAGGGAATGTCCTTGTGCAAGACTCATTACCTGGCCTTGTACTGGCTTGTCTCCCATAGCTATGAGAAAGGGTCCTTATGCAAGACATATTACCTGGCCTTGTACTGGCTTGTCTCCATAGCTATGATGAATGGTCCTTTTGCAAGACACATTACTTGGCCTAGTACTGGCGTATCTCCTATAGCTTTTAGAGAGGGCCCTTGGTCAAGACACATTACTTGGCCTAGTACTGGCTTGTCTCCCATAGCTATGAGGGAGTGTCCTTGTGCAAGACACATTATCTGGCCTAGTACTGGCTTGTCTCCCATAGCTATGAGGAAGGGTCCTTGTGCAAGACACATTACCTGGCCTAGTACTGGCTTGTCTCCCATAGCTATGAGGAAGGGTCCTTGGGCAAGACACATTACCTGGCCTTGTACGGGCTTGTCTCCCATAGCTATGATGAAGGGTCCTTGGGCAAAACACATTACCTGGCCTTGTACGGGCTTGTCTTCCATAGCTATGAGGAAGGGTCCTTGGGCAAGGCACATTACCTGGCCTTGTACTGGCTTGTCTCCCATAAGTATGAGGGAGGGCCCTTGTTCAAGACACATTACCTTGCCTTGTACTGGCTTGTCTCCCATAGCTATGAGGGAGGGCCCTTGTTCAAGACACATTACCTGGCCTTGTACTGCCTTGTCTCCCATAGCTATGAGGAAGGGTCCTTGGGCAAGACACATTACCTGACCTTGTACTGCCTTGTCTCCCATAGCTATGAGGAAGGGTCCTTGGGCAAGACACATTACCTGACCTTGTACTGGCTTGTCTCCCATAGCTATGAGGAAGGGTCCTTGGGCAAGACACATTACCTGACCTTGTACTGCCTTGTCTCCCATAGCTATGAGGAAGGGTCCTTGTGCAAGACACATTACCTGGCCTTGTACTGGCTTGTCTCTCATAGCTATGAGGGAGGGTCCTTGGGCAAGACACATTACCCGGCCTTGCACTGGCTTGTCTCTCATAGCTATGAGGAAGGGCCCATGGGCAAGACACATTACCTGGCCTAGTACTGGTTTGTCTCCCATTGCTATGAGGGAGGGTCCTTGGGCAAGACACATTACCTGACCTTGTACTGCCTTGTCTCCCATAGCTATGAGGAAGGGTCCTTGGGCAAGACACATTACCTGGCCTAGTACTGGCTTGTCTTCCATAGCTATGAGGGAGGGTCCTTGGGCAAGACACATTACCTGACCTTGTACTGCCTTGTCTCCCATAGCTATGAGGAAGAGTTTTTTGGCAAGACACATTACCTGGCCTAGTACTGGCTTGTCTCCCATTGCTATGAGGGAGGGTCCTTGGGCAAGACACTTTACCTGACCTTGTACTGCCTTGTCTCCCATAGCTATGAGGAAGGGTCCTTGGGCAAGACACATTACCTGGCCTTGTACTGGCTTGTCTCCCATTGCTATGAGGGAGGGTCCTTGGGCAAGACACATTACCTGGTCTAGTATTGCCTTGTCTCCCATAGCTATGAGGAAGGGTCCTTGGGCAAGACACATTACCTGGCCTAGTACTGGCTTATCTCCCATTGCTATGAGGGAGGGTCCTTTGGCAAGACACATTACCTGACCTTGTTCTGGCTTGTCTCCCATAAGTATGAGGAAGGGTCCTTGGGCAAGACACATTATCTGGCCTTGTACTTGTTTGTTTCCCATAGCTATGAGGAAAGATCCATGGGCAAGACACATTATCTGGTCTTGTACTTGTTTGTCTCCCATAGCTATGAGGAAGGGTCCTTGGGCAAGACACATTACCTGACCTTGTACTGCCTTGTCTCCCATAGCTATGAGGAAGAGTTTTTTGGCAAGACACATTACCTGGCCTTGTACTGGCTTGTCTCCCATAGCTATGAGAGAGGGCCCTTGTACAAGACACATTACCTGGCCTTGTACATGCTTGTCTCCCATAGGTATAAGGAAGGGTCCTTTAGCAAGACACATTACCTGGCCTAGTACTGGCTTGTCTCCCATAGGTATTAGGGAATGTCCTTGTGCAAGACTCATTACCTGGCCTTGTACTGGCTTGTCTCCCATAGCTATGAGAAAGGGTCCTTATGCAAGACATATTACCTGGCCTTGTACTGGCTTGTCTCCATAGCTATGATGAATGGTCCTTTTGCAAGACACATTACCTGGCCTAGTACTGGCGTATCTCCTATAGCTTTTAGAGAGGGCCCTTGGTCAAGACACATTACTTGGCCTAGTACTGGCTTGTCTCCCATAGCTATGAGGGAGTGTCCTTGTGCAAGACACATTATCTGGCCTAGTACTGGTTTGTCTCCCATAGCTATGAGGAAGGGTCCTTGTGCAAGACACATTACCTGGCCTAGTACTGGCTTGTCTCCCATAGCTATGAGGAAGGGTCCTTGTGCAAGACACATTACCTGGCCTTGTACGGGCTTGTCTCCCATAGCTATGATGAAGGGTCCTTGGGCAAAACACATTACCTGGCCTTGTACGGGCTTGTCTTCCATAGCTATGAGGAAGGGTCCTTGGGCAAGACACATTACCTGGCCTTGTACTGGCTTGTCTCCCATAAGTATGAGGGAGGGCCCTTGTTCAAGACACATTACCTGGCCTTGTACTGGCTTGTCTCCCATAGCTATGAGGGAGGGTCCTTGTTCAAGACACATTACCTGGCCTTGTACTGCCTTGTCTCCCATAGCTATGAGGAAGGGTCCTTGGGCAAGACACATTACCTGACCTTGTACTGCCTTGTCTCCCATAGCTATGAGGAAGGGTCCTTGGGCAAGACACATTACCTGACCTTGTACTGGCTTGTCTCCCATAGCTATGAGGAAGGGTCCTTGGGCAAGACACATTACCTGACCTTGTACTGCCTTGTCTCCCATAGCTATGAGGAAGGGTCCTTGTGCAAGACACATTACCTGGCCTTGTACTGGCTTGTCTCTCATAGCTATGAGGGAGGGTCCTTGGGCAAGACACAATACCCGGCCTTGCACTGGCTTGTCTCTCATAGCTATGAGGAAGGGCCCATGGGCAAGACACATTACCTGGCCTAGTACTGGTTTGTCTCCCATTGCTATGAGGGAGGGTCCTTGGGCAAGACACATTACCTGACCTTGTACTACCTTGTCTCCCATAGCTATGAGGAAGGGTCCTTGGGCAAGACACATTACCTGGCCTAGTACTGGCTTGTCTTCCATAGCTATGAGGGAGGGTCCTTGGGCAAGACACATTACCTGACCTTGTACTGCCTTGTCTCCCATAGCTATGAGGAAGAGTTTTTTGGCAAGACACATTACCTGGCCTAGTACTGGCTTGTCTCCCATTGCTATGAGGGAGGGTCCTTGGGCAAGACACTTTACCTAACCTTGTACTGCCTTGTCTCCCATAGCTATGAGGAAGGGTCCTTGGGCAAGACACATTACCTGGCCTTGTACTGGCTTGTCTCCCATTGCTATGAGGGAGGGTCCTTGGGCAAGACACATTACCTGGTCTAGTATTGCCTTGTCTCCCATAGCTATGAGGAAGGGTCCTTGGGCAAGACACATAACCTGGCCTAGTACTGGCTTATCTCCCATTGCTATGAGGGAGGGTCCTTGGGCAAGACACATTACCTGACCTTGTTCTGGCTTGTCTCCCATAAGTATGAGGAAGGGTCCTTAGGCAAGACACATTATCTGGCATTGTACTTGTTTGTCTCCCATAGCTATGAGGAAAGATCCATGGGCAAGACACATTATCTGGTCTTGTACTTGCTTGTCTCCCATAGCTATGAGGAAGGGTCCTTGGGCAAGACACATTATCTGGCCTTGTTCTTGCTTGTCTCCCCTAGCTTTGAGGAAAGATCCATGGGCAAGACACATTACCTGGCCTAGTACTGGCATGTCTCCTATAGCTATGAGGAAGGGTCCTTGGGCAAGACACATTACCTGGCCTTGTACTGGCTTGTCTCCCATAGCTATGAGGAAGGGTCTTTGGGCAAGACACATTACCTGATCTTGTACGGGCTTGTCTCCCATAGCTATGAGGAAGGGTCCATGTGCAAGACACATTACCTGGTCTTGTACTGGCTTGTTTTCCATAGCTATGAGGGAGGGTCCTTGGGCAAGACACATTACCTGACCTTGTATTGGCTTGTCTCCAATAGCCATGAGGAAGGGTCCTTGTACAAGACACATTACCTGGCCTAGTACTGGCTTGTCTCCCATAGCTATGAGGAAGTGTCCTTGGGCAAGACACATTACCTGGCCTTGTACTGGCTTGTCCCCCATAGCTATGAGGGAGGGTCCTTGGGCAAGACACATTACCTGGCCTTGTACTAGCTTGTCTCCCATAGCTATGAGGAAGTGTCCTTGGGCAAGACACATTACCTGGCCTTGTACTGGCTTGTCTCCCATAGCTATGAGGGAGGGTCCTTGTGCAAGACACATTTCCTGGCCTTGTACTGGCTTGTCTCCCATAGCTTTTAGGAAGGGTCTTTGGGCAAGACACATTACCTGGCCTAGTACTGGCTTGTCTCCCATAGCTATGAGGGATGGCCCTTTGGCAAGACACATTACCTGGCCTTGCACTGGCTTGTCTTCCATAGCTATGAGGGATGGCCCTTTGGCAAGACACGTTACCTGTCTCTCAGTGTTCTGTCGCTGTGATATGAATAAAATCGCAATGAAATTGTCCGAAACCCCAATCAAATATTTTTTTTATTTTTCCAGGAATAATAAAGTTAAAGAATGGAGATAAAGTTACAATAAACATGGATCTGTCATCTTTTAAGGAAGCTCAAATCAATGCCAATGTACCAGGAGGTTGGACAAATGACATGAAAAAGGTATCTTTCCCGACAGTTTGGCGGTCGGCTCTTTTATAGATTGAAATTCAATTTCATTTACCCTTTCCCATACACAACACACCTGCAACAGACCGCTTTGAAAACATGCAGATCAATGTAATGAATAATATTATTAAATATAATTGAAAACATTTTGCCAAATGTAGAAATTGCTTATGATGAGCGATCTATTTCTCCTTTTGCTACTATGTTTTCAGAAGTTGTGTGCTGTATAGATAACGTCTATATGTAGGAAGGGGTTAAATCCAGACTAAAATATTTATTGTTTGTATGTTGGACGTGAAATAACCGCATAAAAGGTCTCAAAGTTATCCTATATACTAATGTTTTTTCTTTACTCGGGGATTGTGAATAAGTGAACTGTGGCCTTGGTATAACTAGAATAATGTTGAAAATGGCAAAAATTCCCCTTTTTGAAGAAACAAATTAAAAATATTTCTCATGACCTATTGCTTGATTGATTGAATGTGGTTTGATGCTATTTTCAACAATTTTCAATTCAATTCACAGCAGCCAGATCACCTGCCCATGTCTTTAATGACTTTCTCAAAGAAGTTGCCAACACAACTCTCTCTCAACACCACACTCTTTCAACATCACACTCTTGCAACACCACACTCCTTCAGCTCCACACTCTTTCAACATCATAATCTTTCAACACCACACCCTCTCAACACCACACTCTCTCAACACCACACCATCTCAACACCACACTCCTTCAACACCACACTCTCTCAACACCATACTCTTTCAACACCACACTCTCTCAACACCACAATCTTTCAACACCACACCCTCTCAACACCACACTCTCTCAACACCATACTCTTTCAACACCACACTCTCTCAACACCACACTCTCTCAACACCCATTCTCTCAACAAACACCCTTATAACACCACACTCTTTCAACACCACACTATCTCAACACCACTCTCTTTCAGCACCACACTCCTTAAGCTCCACATTCTCTTAACACCAAACTCTTTCAACACCACACCTTATCAAACCCATACTCTTTCAACTCCACACTCTTTCAAAACCATACGCTTTCAACTCCACACTCTCTCAACTCCACACTCTCGCAACACCACACTCTCTCAATACCACACTCGCTCAACACCACACTCTCTCAACACCACACTCGCTCAACACCACACTCTTTCAACACACAACTCTCCCAAAACCACACTCTTTCAACACCAAACCCTTTTAACACCACACCTTCTCAAAACCATACTCTTTCAACTCCACACTCTCTCAACACCACACTCTCTCAATACCACACTCGCTCAACACCACACTCTCTCAACACCACACTCGCTCAACACCACACTCTTTCAACACACAACTCTCTCAAAACCACACTCTCTCAACACCAAACTCTTTCAACACCAAACCTTCTCAAAACCATACTCTTTCAACTCCACACTCTCTCAACACCACACTCTATCAACACCACACCCTCTCAACACCACACTATCTCAACACCACACTCTCATAACACCACACTCTTTAAACACCACACTCTTTCAACACCACACTATTTCAACACCACACTCTTTAAATACACAACTATCTCAACACCACACTCTCTAAACACCATACTCTTTCAACTCCACACTCTCTCAACACCACACTCTCAAAACACCACACTCTTTAAACACACAACTCTCTCAACACCACACTCTCTAAACACCATACTCTTTCAACACCACACTCTTTAAACACCACACTCTTTAAACACCACCCTCTCTAAACACACAACTATCTCAACACCACACTCTTTAAACACCACACTCTTTAAACACCACACTCTCTAAACACCACACTCTCTAAACACACAACTATCTCAACACCACACTCTTTAAACACCATACACTTTCAACTTCACCCACTTTCAACACCACACTCTTTCAACACCACACTCTTTAAACTCCACACTCTTTCAACACCACACCCTCTCTACACCTCACTCTTTCAACTCCACACCCTCTCAATACCCCACTCTTTCAACACCACACACTTTGAACACCCCACTCTTTAAACACCACACTTTTTCAACTCCACACTCTTTCAACACCACACTCTTTCAACACCACACTCTTTCAACACCACACTCTCTAAACACCATACTCTCTCAACTCCACACTCTCTCAACACCACACTCTCATAACACCACACTCTTTAAACACACAACTCTCTCAACACCACACTCTCTAAACACAAAACTATCTCAACACCACACTCTTTCAACACCACACTCTCTCAACACCACACTCTCTCAACACCACACTCTCTCAACACCACACTCTTTAAACTCCACAATCTTTCAACACCACACCCTTTCAACACCACACTCTTTCAACAACACACTCTTTTAACACCACACCCTTTCAACACCACAATCTTTCAACACCACACTCTCTCAACACCACACTCTCTCAACACCACACTCTCTCAACACCACACTCTTTCAACACCACACCCTCTCAACACTTCACTCTTTTAACTCCACACTCTCTCAACACCACACTCTTTCAACTCCACACTCTTTCAACACCACGCTCTTTGAACACTCTCTCAACACCACACTCTCTCAACACCACACTCTTTCAACACCACAATCTTTTAACACCACACCTCCTCAACACCACACTCTTTCAACTCCACACTCTTTCAACTCCACACTCTTTCAACTCCACACTCTTTCAACTCCACACTCTTTCAACTCCACACTCTTTCAACTCCACACTCTTTCAACTCCACACTCTTTCAACACCACACCTCCTCAACACCACACTCTCTCAACATCACACTCTCTCAACACCACACTCTTTAAACTCCACAATCTTTCAACACCACACTCTTTCAACTCCACACTCTTTCAACACCACACTCTTTCAACTCCACACTCTTTCAACACCACGCTCTTTGAACACTCTCTCAACACCACACTCTTTCAACACCACACCTCCTCAACACTTCACTCTTTCAACACCACACCCGCTCAACACTAGACTATTTCAACACTTTATTCTTTCAACACCACACTGTTTCAACACCACAACCCCTCAACACTACACTCTTTCAACACCATACCCTCTCGACACTTCACTCATTCAACACCACACCCCTCAACACTTCAATCTTTTAACACTTAACTCTTTCAACTTCAAACTCTTTTAGCTCCACACTTTTTCAACATTACACCCTCTCAACACCACACTCTTTCAACACCACAACCCCTCAACACTACACCCTTTCAACACCACACCCGCTCAAAACTTCACTCTTTTAACACCAAACCCTCTCAACACCGCACTCTTTCAACACTACACCCTCTCAACGCCACACTCTTTCATCGCAACTGGATGCTCTTTCAAAAAGACTGTCAGCTCAGCTCATTGGTAGACTAATTATGCTTGTCACCGTGACAACTGTCAAACATCCTAAATAATGATGGCTGAGCTTGTATTTAAACTCACTATGACTTACTGCAGCTAGATATGGAAAATGTTTGAAGTTAATAACCTTAATTGAGTAATTAAAGCCCTATATGATTTTTAAGTTTTGTCCATCTGTGCGTTAAACTTTTGCTTCAAATGTGCATCCTCATAATTTCCACTCTAAAATTCCTTCAAAACATTTAGAGACACCCAGAAGTCTGGTTGCCATGGCAAATGAAAGAAAAAAATCTACTCTTCCAAAATGTTAAGGCCTATCTTCTATTTTTCTTAGTTGATCCTCTTCCAGATTTGTTCAAGCCATGTTGCTTGAAGAAACAATATCGCCTTTAGAGGTTGGTGTTGTTTACTCTTTATGTTGATTGGTAAAAAAAAAACATGGGAAACAGAGCTGTTTTACCCTTTATGCATAAAGTTAAAAAGTCAAGTCTTCTCATCAGAACATTTTGTATCTGTTTTCAAATTTCGGAAGTATGTTCCTAACATGACCCTCCGCTAAATGCATTCAAGCCATGTTGATTGGTCAAAAACCATAGGCCCTCAAGGTGTGTCTGTCTGTTTTTCGAAGATTCCCATCTGCAAACATCACAAAACTAAAACCTTACATCATATCTCAGAAAAGAAATTCAACATTTTCAATTAAACTTGATGCATATGATCCTAGGAACAATAACATGTCTTTTTCAAGTTACATAACTCTGGCGTTAATATTTATTTAGTGATGCCCCTTATTCGACTTAGCAAAAAAGCACACGAGCGTTGGTATTGCTCAGCGGACTTTTTTCAGAACATTTTAGCCCGATGTTCTAAATATTGCAAAGAAATGTTCCTACTATCTGCAAGATTTTATTAAGCAAAATTTATTGGTGAAAAAACATGTTTTTTTTTTTAACATCTATGCAAAACTATGAAAATACATCAATGAAAGTACATGTGAGCCGTCCTGAGAAAAGTATCGACCCGGATCAGCTAAAGCATGCCGCACAGTTTAATCCGGGCAGACACTTTTCGCCTCCTGTGGATTTTCTATTTCAAGGATAATTACTCTATACCTCTATCCGTCTGAGGTAAAATGTGTCGGCTCAGATTGGCCTGTACAGAGTGCGCAGGCTGATCTGGGTCGATTCATTACGCAGAGTCCATAATGTTGGTTTCCTCTCGGGCAGGCTTATGTATAATAATTTTCACAAATTTTTTGTTCTCCTTTTTGAAAAAATGTATTTTAATCTGTCCGCAGCAGATGGCATTGAAAACATCTAGGCACACTATGAAAATCCATATATGAAAGTACATGTATATTAATTGAATAGTGTTATTAAAGATTGAAACAATGTATTTAAACAATGTATTTAAATGTATTTAAACATGTTTGCTTTAGAGGTACCATCAAGGATGTTAAATGATAATCATTTCAGTGTATAAAGAAGACGGGTACAATACAGGAGTTGTTGTATAATGGAGAAATGGCCCTAGTCCAGTATAAGAAAGGAAATAGGTTTGTGATTGATACATTGGCTTTATACAGGGTAAGAATAACTAAGTAGAATTATTTATACATGGTGATGGGAATGCTTTTTAAAGTGTAAGTGGAATGCTTTATACCGGATAAGTGGAATAATTTATACAGGGTAATTGGAATGCTTTAAAAATGTTGAGTTAAATGCTTTATAAAGAAAAAATGGAATGTTTTATACAGGACAACTGGAATGCTCTATACAGGGAAAATGGAATGCTTAATACAGGGCAAGTGGAATGCTTTATACAGGATAAGTGAAATACTTTATACAGGTTAAGTGCAATCTTTACAAAGGGAAAATGGAAAGCTTTATACATAGTAAATGGAATGCTGTATACACGGAAAGTGAATGCGTTTACTTTCTCATATATCAGTCTTTTACTTGAATGATTGATTTATTGATTGGCGTCAAATCGTAATTTAGTCATATAACGGTGGTCAGTTCACACCCTGGCGTTCTTGCACACGTATTTGTCACAACCATTTTCCCAGGACACTTGCTCAGCGATAAGAGTCCATGGTTTTCAACTTGTTTCAGAACTTGATTATATATAAGTATATTCCATTTAATTAAGTAAGTAATATATCCTTGTTATAGAGACCACAATTTTCATCTGATTCCTTTGAACCTTGCATAGATTGTTCCTGCTTTTGAGACCACGAAATAGGAGCAACACTTGTTTACTTGAAATCCTTATTAAAAGTGTATAAAAACCCTGTTCGCAACTACAGATACTACTTCATATCATGTGATATTCTTGCGCAGATTATTTGTGTTTGTGAGTGCATACAGCCTACCAAAACCAGGAACATAGATAAGAGGGATAAGCAACTCCCCTTGTACACCTGTAATCTGGTTAAAATGTAGAAACGAAATTGTCCAAAATTCCACATTTTGTTGCAGGAAAAACTTTGAAGTCGTGAATAGTACACATATCAAATATACATAATCTGAAAGCTTAAATTGTAAACTAATGCGACAGATAAAATCGAAATTTGAGATTTGTAGAAAGTTTGAATATGGGCTGGTTTAAAAGAACCATGAATTGCGATTTTGGAATTTTAACAATATTGTCACAATAATTAATAGACTGAAATTATTCAAATGGATCGAAGATAATGAAAAAAAAATGTTTCCAAATGGTTACGTCTATTGCAATAGAGGAATGTTAAAACTCTCAGAAATTAACTTTGTCACATCTTTAATAGTTATTGAGTTTTACCTGCTACAAATGTTGGGATGGAGGATATTTTTGGATACAGTTCAGTTACTTATTCCTCTTATCTATGTCCCTGCCAAAACTTAAAAGTATTCTTTCCTTATTATTTAATTAGGAAAACTGCTTTAACCCATTCCAACATACAAAAACTCATTAGACAACTTAAAAAACATCCTAGCAACAATGTGAAAAATCTTCTAATGGAAGGTTAAATATTAAATACAGTTGTAAAATTGTGGCAAATGGAGGAATTGTTCATTATGACCAATATCTCCTTTGGCCACAATATTTTCAAAAGTGGTCTGCTGCAGATGTATGGGAACGCGTCTACAAGTTGGAAAGCGTTAAAAATATCAAAATAGTTCGTTAGTGACCACAAAGACTACAGTTTTCAAAGGATTTGTTTTACTCTTTCCCACATATGACACATATTCAGTAAACAACTTTGGAAACATGTTGTCAAAAATATGGAAAATCTCTTTGAATGAAAGAATACTTTTAAAGTAGAGATGAAAACTAAAGAAGAAATTGCTCCATATGAGCAATATCTTCTTATGCAACAATGTTTTCAAAAGTCATCTGCTATAGATGCGTCTAAATGCATCTGTTAGTGGATAAGATTTAAAATTGCACAGTTTCTTTGTTTCATACAGATTAGTCAAAATGCGTCTGCAAGTGGGAAACTGTTAAAATACATGTTTCACCCCCCCCCCCCCCCCCCCCCCATGGGACATGTTGTTTCACTAAACATCTGGTTTATTTCAGAAATGTGGTTTTCAACAAGAAGGAGTTGTAAAAGTGATTAAAGATCTGAGAAAGCTGAGGAAGTTGCAAGAAGGTCATGGAGGGTACCGTGCAGATATGAAACAGGTGCAACTTTTGAGATGAAGAATGTAACCCTTTCCCACATACAGAACATCTGCAGCAGACGACTTTGGTAGCATTTAATACAAATAAAATGAAACTGTCTACACATGAAAGAACACTTATTGAATCAAGTGAAAAACACTGTGGCAAAAGGCGATAGCTGCAGAGGCATTAGAAAGCATGTTGAAAAGGGTTAATTTAATCTTACAGTTAGGGTTAGTTGGCCTCAGTGGTAGGGGAGGTTGTTTTTCAATATTAACCCTTTCCAACTTTGACAAGCAATTCATAACAAGCAATTTCTATTTTAGTCACAATGTACCAATTCTGATCAATAATAACCTTTTCATTTGTAAAGATTTTCCATATTTTTACCTACATGTCGTCTGTTTCAGCGGCGTCAAAATGCATCTCCATGTGGGATAGGCTTAATCGTTTTCCAGATACAAATGACATTTGACATATTTAAAGCAGACAACTTTCTTCATTTCTCGCAATGTTTTCATTTTTGTATAGAAACAAACTTTCATATTTTTAGATATGATATTTTATTTTATACCTGCACATTTTATGGCGCCATAACATGCAGCTATTTACTCGTAAATACAACACGACGGATAACAATTCGGCTCTTGAATTGGCCAAATACGGTAACAAATATGGGCCTTTATTAAAATGACGTGATTGAAATATGTTTTCACATCATTCATAATGTGGTTGTGGAATTTAATTCACATGCCATTCATGTGTTAATTGTGTTAGTTAAAGATTGAAAATATATAAATGTTATTCTTCCTAAAATTTTTATTCTAGGTACATAATAAAAGGAAAATTATGTAGCAGTAGGAGAAAGTCAGTTTGTATAGTCCTCGTAAATACAAACCAACCTACTGCTACTGCAACTTAATATTTTAAATTTAATCATTACAATTTTCAAAGTAGGTAACTCAAAAAGGTAAATTGACTCCTTTAATTGCTTTAATAAATCATAATGTCATGTTAATAAACTAATAATCCTATATGTTTCTCTGACAGTTACTAGGACGAGTCGGCCGCATATTGAGCATCCAAGACGATGGAGACATGCTAATACTTGTCGGAAATAATAAGTTTATATTAAGCCCTGCTGTATGTGAACCTGTCGATGATTTGGAAGTAGCCAGTAAAGCGCCCCCTATGCCTGAATATGATGAAGAAGATGAGCCTGATGGGTCATCAACAAATGATCCACCATACGCCTCTCTGTTACAACTAGAGGGCGACTGTGTACATGATAGAACTATACGCGATGCAAACAATAAAGACAAAGAACAATTAAACGGTACTAATGCAATATTTCTTTTAACCGGCGCCAAGTTTATCACAGAAAATTCCAGCCAGCGCCAGGTTTATTTCACAATTTCTCAGTAGTAGTAGTAGTAGTTGTAGTAGTAGAAGTAGAAGTAGTAGTAGTAGTAGTTGTAGAATCGTCGACTGCAGTGGCCTATGGCGCTCTATCGTAATGTCGACTGCAGTCGCCAACGGCGCCGAAAGGGTTCATGATTATAAGTGTCGTTTTATTGAGGAAGCATGTGAAGAAATATTAACTTTATAGGGAGCATTCCCTGCCTTTGTCTTCTGTCATTAACATTAATCTTCAAACAACATGTCCTCCCAAAAAAACTTGGTCAATTTCAAGCAAACTCCACATCTCTATCTGCTTGTCTTACTTTAAGACAATGAAGCAGAACTGTTTCTGAGGTGACACTCTGCAAAAAGTGTACAAATCATTTTGATTGATTGAAAAAGATGTCTGCCAGGCAGCATCATAATAGGGTAAAATGACAAAACTGATATTCTATTCCTCTGAAAGCGCTCGTCTGATTTTAAGATAGTTCTGTAGAAATATTGCTTAGGTAACCCTCTGAAATAGTTGTTCAAGCTATATTGATTGATTAGTTCTCCTCTGAAAGAACTCGTCTGATTTCAAAACAAAAAATATTCAAGCCATTGTGATTGGTTGAAAAACTTGGCATCAAGGTGGATTCAGAAAAAGGATTAAATGACAAAACTTTAAAAATTCTCCTCCACTTAATCCGATTTTCTGATTTCAAACTAATTTGACAGTAATATTCCATAGGTGACCGTCTATAATTATTTGTGATAATAATAGCTTTAAAAACATATTATCAGGATCTGGATCCCCGCTTCCCTTGCTTCATTTACTCCTGGCAGTTTTACTATGTTTACTTCTGGTCGACAGAGCTTGAAGTTATTATGATCATTCACTGTCGACTTTCCATGTATTATCTGTTCAAATCTTCTTCTCTGAAATCACAAGTCAGATTTCAAAATATGTTCCCAAGAATGTTCCTTAGGCCCTCTACGAAAATTGTTCAAACTGTATCACTCTGCTTCCAGAGCTAAAAACAGAAACATCTGAGATAATATCTCCTTCTAAATCATTGGACAAATTTTCAAATATTCCACATAAATCAAAACATTCCTGAGCTTACTTTCTACATAAATTGTTCAAACCATTCTGCTCTGCTACACACCACCACGGCCCGAAAGCTGAAGATAGAAAATCTTGAAGTAACATCCCAACCTACGGCCTATTAAATGTTCCATTAGTAACCCTCTACCAAAATTCTTCAAAAGGTCCCACGCTGCTGCACAAAATGGCTGCCAGAGCTTAAATATCTTTGAACAACACCCCCTCCTAAGCAAGCTCAATTTAAAAATAGATTAACATTAATGTTCCATTAATAACCAATATTATTAAAACTGTTTCCCTGTGCTACACAAGATGGCTGCTAAAGCTTATAGTAAGGACAAAAATCATTGAACAGCATATTTACAATTCATCCTTCTCACTCAAAATGAAAGATAGGTGACCGATTTAGGACTATACAGATCCTCGTCTTTATAACTAAGTTTCCACTTTCAACAGCGGTCGCAAATAGTGATTGGAATCGGAAAGAAAATTATTATCCATTTCAGAGTTATAAAATAGATCAACTATCGCTTATATCACTTTTTAATTCCACTGACAATTATTTTGCAATAACATGAAATGTTTTATAGTTCTGAATTCAACTGTGGATCGTCCATCTTTGTATGTAGTTGAAAGCTAGTTTACTGTTTATACAATAATCAATAGTTCATCTGTCCCTATTGATTGTCTATTATGAGGGCATTTCTGATTATCTTTCCCTATTGATTGTCTATTATGAGGGCATTTCTGATTATCTTTACATATTGATTGTCTGTTATGAGTGCATTTCTGATTATCTTTTCCTATTGATTGAAGGTTATGAGGGCATTTCTGATTATCTTTCCATATTGATTGTCTGTTATGAGTGCATTTCTGATTATATTTCTCTATTGATTGAAGGTTATGAGGGCATTTCCGATCATCTTTCCATATTGATTGTCTGTTATGAGTGCATTTCTGATCATCTTTTCCTATTGATTGTCTATTATGACGGCATTTCTAATCATCTTTCTCTATTGATTGTCTATAATGAAGGCATTTCCGATCATCTTTCCCTATTGATTGTCTATTATGAGGCATTTCCGATCATCTTTCCCTATTGAATGTCTTTTATGAGGGCATTTCCGATCACCTTTCCCTATTGATTGTCTGTTATGAGTGCATTTCCGATCATCTTTCCCTATTGATTGTCTGTTATGAGGGCATTTCCAATCAATCATCAGTACAACACTCAATGTAATTTGTATATTTCAGAACATAGGCTGACTCAGGCGAGCCATCTAAGGCCATTATGACTGTCTTGTTTTTAAATATTTTCAGTATTTTCTAAAGAAATGGGTTCATATGTTACATCTGTCATGAGGAATAAGGATACAGATAGTGGGAAGAAAATGTTTGAGGCTATTAACCAGGCAGATTTAAAATCAGTACAGTCGTTTGTGGAAAAGGACAAGGACTTGGTAAAAAAGCAATTTGTTCTTAAATTCTTCATATATCGATAAATTAGAAATAGGATTTGATTCATAACAAGAATTATTTTCACAATATCAGCCTTATACAGTATCTCCATCAATCCCAAATGTTTTGTGTACAGTTATAACAACTTGGATATTTTCAAAGCAGATGAAGTGAAGATAACATGGACTGTTGCATTACAGAGCGTGACTCAGATAGGAAGAACTGATATAAACCTGTATTATTTTGGACCAAACTCAACAAATTTATGCTATATACTTGATGTTGATGTCAGCATGCAAATCTGATTAATAACTTTGGAAAGTACCTTTCTCACTTGCAGACACATTTTGACGGATCTGAAGCAGTCACTTTTTGAAAACATTCTCGCAATATTTTCAAGGGCCTCTGCTGATTACAGAAATGCAGGCTGATTTGGGTATTTGCTTGTCACAAAGATGCAATCTGATTCAGGTCTTTTATTGTCACAAAGATACAGCTAGTCGTAGAAATACAGGGTACATTTAGTATTTGTTGGTCACAAGAATACAGGATGATTTTGGTATTTGCTTATTACAAATAAATTGGGTCTAAACACTATTGGTGTTTATTTTTTATATGCATGTTTGCTATCCTATAGCAAGACCTTTAATTAATTGTTTGGTAACTTACAGGTAAATTACAAGATGGAGGGAAGAACCATTCTACATATGGCGTGTCATGAAGGCTATAAGAACCTTGTGTCCTTCCTGATAGACAATGGGGCGAGCATCGAGGACACAGACGATGAAGGCGATACTCCTCTACACTATGCTGCATTCGGGTCAGTTAACCCTTTCCCCAAATACAACAAATTTCTCAGCAGACAACTTTGAAAAAATCTTGGCAAAAATATAGAAACTCTCTGTAAATAGATAACAATTATTGAATAAAGATGAAGACACGGTGGCAGAAGGAGAACTTGTTCATCATGAGCAATTTCTCCTTGAGCCACATTTTTTTCCACAGGTTTTTTTCTTCAGAGGTATGAAAATTTGCCTAAATGCCAGTATTTGAAGACCACCTTGGAATAGCAATTCCCTGTATAAACCAAGCACACTTTTGTTTACCAAATTACTAATTTTCTGCATAAATGACCCTGTAAATGAAGACTACCTTTGATGAAAGACAAGATTGTTGTCTTCCCATAGGTGGTCTTTATACACAGGTTACACTGTATATGAGGGAAAGGGTTAAATAATCATTGTCATGTCCTGACTTCATGAAGGCAGGCAATTAGATTTATTTTCTTTCACCAAGACCATTTAACCTAAAGCTTTGTGGTAACATTGTTGTGCATCTTGAATATGATAAGTCTAACATAAGTTTGGGATCTGTAAACAATTTTTTGAACACTAATTGGAATTTATATAGCAGATTAACGAAACATCTCTGCAACAGACAATTTGTTTCTTTTCCCACAATGTCTTCAGCACTTTATAACAATTGTGTTTCCAATGTTTTCTGCATTTTTATCTTCAAGTGTTTTATAAGCAGTCTACTATAAAATATCATATGAAGAAAGCAGCTAAAATGTTGGGTACAGTCCATAAAGGTAGTTCCTAGGCAACGATGATTAATAGACATTTGTTGAGATGCAACTAATTATTTATAAAAAAAAATACATGATTATCATTGTGATTATATTAATTGATTAATCAAATATATTAAAATGAATAAGTTGTGAGAAATATATGTTTACTAAGTCATAAATAATGTAGAATGTAAACTTATTTTATTCTAGGAAACAGCTGGACTGTTTTCAAGAACTGCTATAGAATGCAGCCAGTCCTAATTAACAAAATATTGAATGTAAAATTATTTTATTCTAGGAAACAACCAGACTGTTTACAGGAACTGTTACAGAAAAATGCCAATCCTAATGTACAAAACAGCAGTGGTATCACTCCTTTGATTATTGCTGTCAATCATCCGTGTGTAGAGTCCGTTCAGTATCTTATTTTATCTGATGCAAATGTTAGCCTTATCGTAAGTACTAACCGCTTACCAGGGCTTTATTCCAAAAGCCTTCTTAAATGAATTGCTTGCAGCAATGTAACTATGTATGTCAACTTTGTAATACAATAATATACATTCCACCAGTATGTATCGCAAAATATTCGGGAAACAAAAATGATGAAATATGCTTTAAGAATTAAAGAATTGCATAGCGCTAAGTAAGGTTTGTGGAATTGGACTCTGATGTATTATTTTAACAGTCGTCTACTTTGAAAATGTTTGAAAACAGAATCGATATATCTAGAAAATTTAAAGTTTACTTTTTTGTATATAGTTGAAAACATTGTAGAGAAGGGAGAAATTCCTTGTTTTGAGTAATTTCTCTTTTCCCATTACATAACCTATACATTTTTACTGATTTTGTTTTGATCATGTAGGACTGAAATGGGTTCTTTGTAGTATTTTAAATCATCCCATTAGACTTATGTCAACTTATACACTTTATGTAAATTCTTACCTGAAATGGTATGGATGGACTATTCCAAATTGAAGCACAGGAAGAAAGATTAAGAAATCTAGACAAATTATAAATCCAATATAAGTGGAATTGATATGTTATCTAAACCCTTTCCTACTTACAATGAATCTGCAGCTGACAACTTTGAAAACATTTCGCCAAACATTGCAATTATTAAATGAAGTTGAAACATTATGGCAAAAGGATAAATTGCTTGGTTGAGGTTATCTGCTGCAGAGGCTTCAGAAAGTGTGTATGAAGGAAGTGATTCAAAGAGGTTGCATCAAGTAATATCTCTATTTCACCAAAGGCATCTAATGCAGAAGTGATAAAGGCTGGTTCTATGTTAAAAAAAAAAAGGTTTTGTTTCTGAATTTCTGTGTATTTAGCCTTTTTCCAGATACAGACACATTTAGATGCTATTCCAGCAGACGACTAACTGATTTCACACACTATTTTCAATTCTGTATTGTAATTGAAATTATCATTTTCTCAGATTATATAAGTTCATTATCTGATGTATTTTTATCAGATAACATTCAACCATTTCCCACTTGCAGACAAATTTTTGACACATCTGCAGCAGACAACTTTTAATTTTTTTTTCTTTTTTCACAATGTTTTCAAATCTTTTTAATGGTTATACTTACACTTATACAGATTTTCCATATTTTTGCCTAGATGTTTTCAGAGTCGTCTACTGCAGATTTGTAGTATTTGGGAAAGAGTTTCATCATATTAAATGAATATGTTTACAGAATAGTGAGGGTGACACGGCAATGCACTATGCCGTAGAACAAAAAGAAGGCCAGCCAATGTTATCGACCGTTGTACTTCGGTCTCGGACAGCAAAGTTTACCATTGTTAACAGCAAAAGGTTTAACGTACTCCTGTGGGCAACGTTCAAAGGCAACAAAGAGTATGTACCTATGTTTTTTCAAATGTCTTTGTATAGGAGGGCTAACTAATGGTTTTCCCCGCAATATATCACTTTATCCAACATATCCTATGTTGTGGGTACTCAAAAGAGTCGTCTCAGTGAGCCTATAAACCGAGATGCTGACCCATCCAGGCACCTTTTTATGTATCTTTTTAGATCAACTGAGCCAAAGGTTCACAGAATAATCGCCCTTTTAATTTCTATATGATATGATATAGGACTATTTTATCCGGCCTATTTCTCAGCAATTACTGACTTGAAACAATTTGCAAAGCTTCAGTAACAAGAGGAGATGTGCATATTATCACCATGTTCCGGTTGGAGGATTTTATACTGAGTTATTGCCCTTTTAATTTCTAACGTATATGACATAGGAAAAAAGACTCTACTTCTCAGCAACTACCGACTTGAATTCTATGAAACTTTATGGGAAGCTTCATTAAGAAGAGCATATGTGCATTTTATCCCCATGTTACAGTTTGATGATTTGTTCACAGAGTTATTACCCTTTTATTTTTCTATATAATATGATATAAAATAAAAAATTATTGGCTGATTCTCAGTATGAAAAACTTCACTAAATAAGGATATGTGCATATTATCACCATTTCTGTGTCCTGGCTGTACTTCGAGGACCATCAATCGATTCCACCGATATCTTATCTGGAAATGTTTCTTGAGTGATTCTCTATAAAACTTGTTCAAGCCATATTTGAAATATGGTGGCCAGGTGGCATCAGACAAAAAAAGGGGTAAAATAACAGAACTTCATGATTCGATTTATATTTATAATTCTTTTCGGATTTCATGATAATTTCGCAGAAATCTTGACCTACAATACCTTATTACAAATGTCTTATACTGATAAGCTGTTTCATTTACATTATCCACTCCTTGCAGTTCTTTTCTCACTCTTGACCAAGTGCTCCAAGATATCAGCAGTTACCAATTTGCTACTATACTATCACTCAGGTGAACAATTAAGGGGCAATCTTGGCCCTCAAGTTGTTAATACTTGGTTTTAATATCCTGATACTGACCTATGTGAAATACTTTTACAACAATTGTGTTATTTTGATAATGATTCCCGTAGAAAGATACTCATTATAAGAATATTTATTTAAATTAAGATTTCTTTTAGCTTATCTGTTTTTTTGATACCCTTGGCGTCGGTCACAAAACTTCAACCTTACCTCATATCACAAAAACGTTCAATATTTTCAAATATAACTTGGTACACATTTTCCATTCCACTTCGCATAACTCTGGCTTTAATAATTATTCAGTAATGTTCCATTTTTTTACTTTAATAAAAACTGACAATCGTTGGTGTTGGCTCCGCGGTGCTCTTTTTTTCTTGTTTTGTATTGCAATGGTCAGAAGCACTAGGGATCCCTACTCTGTCAAATGTCCATGATGCTCTCACTTCTTGATATACTTGCAAGTGTCACATGTCCATCATGATCTCACTTCTTGATATACTTGCAAGTGTCACATGTCCATCATGCTCTCACTTCTTGATATACTTGCAAGTGTCACATATCCATCATGCTCTCACTTCATGATATACTTCAAGTGTCACTTGTGGGTTTTTTAGCACCCTTTTAGTCATGTTAACATCTTTATATTTACATAAATGCAAGGATCATGTTGATAATGTCAATAAGAGTTAATTTCTCTTCAGAAGAGGAACGCTTTATAGGGGTCTGTCATCCGATGGAAATCAGTGTCGTATTGTGCTAGGTGAATCATCCAATCAAATTACACTTTTTGACTAGCACTCTTTGTACGCATTTACCGTAATGTGTAAAAATTTATTTGCTGGACAAGTTATTCTTGTCAATTATTATAATCAAATCAGAGTTATGCTCCTTATACTTCAAACTTATCTACTGCGGACGCATCAAAAGCTATCTGTATCAGTGAAAGGGTTTAGTAGTATAAAATTGTCCTTTCATATACACAGTTAAAATATTTTTAATTTACAGAGCAGTCAAAATGATGCTGGAGAAGAACACTTCTATTGTGGACTCCACCCTAGAGGGAGGGTTTACCGCCCTTCATGTCGCGGCTGCTAATGATTTTGTAGAGATAACGAGTTTATTACTAGACTTGGTATGTAAATAGTGCATAACTTACCCCTTGTGAGAAGGAATAGTTTTTTGGGGATTTTGTAAACAAATTTTGAAATATTTTTACATTCCAGTTATGGAAACTGGTCTAAGTAATTTCAGTGGACATATTTGCCTTTGTTCTATTTAAATGACTATTTTTTTTTAAATTAATTACTTATATAAACTTGTTATTTTTAGGCGACACATGAGTTAAACTAACATTATATCTGTATCTCCTTTGTTCGTAAGAAAGGATAGACAAACCACAGATTAACCCCAATTCCACACTTTATGACGCCTCTGCAGCAGAGGACTTTTGAAAACAATATGGCAAAAGGAGTAATTGCTCAACATACTTACGTGTATGGATATTTTCCACATACTAACCTTTAAGCCTCTAGTTTGGCCTCGAACGAGTTATTGTTCTTGGCATTATGAATCACATGGAATAAATCAGGCAAGCGATTGGCGCTCTTGTTTTAATTAATTACTTATATAAACTTGTTATTTTTAGGCGACACATGATTTAAACTCACATTATATCCGTGTCTTCTTTGTTCATAAGAAGGGATAGGCAAACCACAGATGAACCCCATTCCCACACTTTATGACGCCTCTGCAGCAGAGGACTTTTGAAAAAAATATAGCAAAAGTAGTAATTGCTCAACGTACTAACATTTATGGCGATTTTCCACATATTAACCTTTTAGATTTCAAAGTCGTCTGCAGGATATTCATTGTATGATAGAATTTCTCCTTTTATTACAACATTTTCAAAAGTAATCTGCTGCAGTGGCGTCAGATAGTGTCTGTATATGGAAAAGGGTTTACCTATATGTTTTCAAAGGCATCTGCTGCATATTTAATGTATGAGGGATAGCTTTAATGATAATCTATATCATAATTGTACTGTACATTACTATTGTGTATTTGATACCTGTTGCCAATCAGTCGGTAATATGATACCAATGCCTGATAAGCCACACCCTTTGAGTACTACTGCATACACAGGCCCTGCCTACATGACATGTATAATGCATACTCGCCACTGACCATAGTTAGTTGTTACATGCTAGTCGTTACGCTTAGTAAATAGTATTAGTCTCATGGAATACAGATAGCCACTCTGTATGAATGTTTTGTGTATTATATTCTCCCTACACAACAATTACAGGGTGATGCCAATCCAAATTCCAAAGATTCAGAAGGAAGAACTCCCTTACACATATCAGTGGATCAGGCTCATAGACGGATCATAGAAGTATTGTTGGATAAAAGTAAGACTTGTAACTTTATGCTTGAAATATAACTCTTTCTCACATACAACAATCTGCAGCAGAAAGATTTTTGAGTCATCTTGGCAAAATTATGGTAAGTCTACATCAATGAAAGTGATATTGTGGTAAAGGACAATATTTATTTGCTCAATATGTTATGACAATTTCTTCTTTTGCCACAATACCTTTTAAATTGCGTTTACTTCAGATTTGTCTGCATGTTGAAAAAGGTTGAACAAGATACATGAATATGTGGTCATCGGTGAATGACATCTGGTTCCTAGTAAGATATACAACAAGATCATTGAGTATGGCATTCGGTAAAAGGAGAACTTGTTCATAATGAGCAATTTTCCACTTTGCATACAATGTCTCCAACTCTGTGTTTTTAGATTTTTTTTATTTTAAAAATATAATATCACTTAATTGGTGAACCATTTATTTGATTAGCCCCTTCTCACATTCAATAAATTGGCAACAGTTCAAAATATTGATAATCTCTATAAATGATAGCATGATTAATCATATTGATTAGAGTTGAAATCATTGTTGAAAATTGAGAAATTTTGGGAAAAGATAGAAAACAAACAATTCTGGCCAAGGAAAGTATATTGTAGACGATGGTATTCACAACAAGAATGGGAATCTATGTTTTATACGACACACGAACGTGAACAGAAAGAACAAAATGACAAGTACACAAAAAGCTACAGCCTTCATGTAGACTAACAAACTACGTTTGTATACTGGTTTGTATACTGTAGCCTTTTAATTCAATCAATAATGAACACATCATCTGAAAATACTCTGTGCAATCTATTGGAAAAAACTGCGTTGAAATAGCAGTATTAATAGAACACAAACTTACTGATAGAACAAAAACTTTTCTTAACTCTATACATAGCGAGTATACTGCCGAGACTGTGTGCGACACATCCGGGCGCTGTGGCAAAGGAGGCGTTAGTATTATATACAAGACGTCCCTTACGTTTCATGTTGATCCGATAAATAATATCGAGTTAAATCGTAAACAAGGAATTAAGATAACAGCTAAAGATTTTATACCGATATACATGTTCGCAGTGTATTCAGTGTTCTTCAGTAAATTATGAACTTAGTGACCTTTTACAGGGAAGTATAGATTGCTATAACCAGGAAGGTATTGTCCTTATTTGTGGTGACATGAATGTTGATATCAGGAATACTCGAATTAACAGTGAAATTGAACGCACGGCAGAATGTGTACAGTTTCTCCAGAGAAATAACTATTAACCAATAAAGACAACTGGTATGACATATACCCTCCGACCTACGGAAAAGGTATTCGATTACGTGATAGCCGGAGATTGACAGACTGATCTTTTTGAAAGCAATACGGTATTGAACGATAAGTGTTGTTGTGTATCGGATCATTTACCTTTATTTACCTGTATATGAACGTGTTTAATACCGTATGAAACAAATTCAACTCCATTAATAGCATAGCAAAAGTGCAAGCCTGTTGATAAAAACAACTATGAGTCGTTTTTAAGTGCCTACTTATCATTCATTCAGTTAGACACCGTTCAGCCTACGTCATCTGATATTGAAAAACTTTATAAACATATCATATCGTGTATACATACAGCTGAAAAATCGCTACCGATTGGTAAATTCAATATTCACGCAAAACCGTATTGGAATAAAACCGCAAAACATGCGCATGAACAGCAGCGCAAAGCACGCAGAGAATGGATAGACAATGGCGGTAAAAGAGACACAAATGACCATCTATATTCAAATTACAAAATAAAAAAACGTAACTTTATCAACGAACAGAAGAGCGCTATCGCGCATCAAACTCAACGTTTCTACAAGGAAATCCAAGAAACGGCATCATGTGATATTCGAAAGTTTTGGGGTATCATTCGGTCAAAAAGAAAAACACCTAGAAACTATATAAATGAGATATCATTCCAAGGTTCGACTACACCGACATTGCTAACGCATTTTCAGCGTATTACAAGGAAGTCTTAACCCCGAAAACCTATGAACATTCCGACCCTGAATTTCAAAAGTTCACAGAAGATCATATTCAAATATTTCTAGAAACAGATGAGAATGGAGATGATAGGATACTGACCAACACAATAAGTGAAGAAGAGATAAATACATAAGTGAATAAATTAAAAATAGGTAAAGCTCCTGGCTTAGACACAATAGTGAACGAACATATATTACATGGTGGAAATGTGGTATTGTCATATCTACAGAAACTATTTGAACTTATGATACAAACAAGTAACATTCCATCTGCATGTAAAACTGGAATCATCATTCCGCTGCTTAAAGAAAACAAGCCGGAAAATGAACCAAAAGGCTATCGCCAAAAAAACACTTTTACCAGTGATTTACAAATTGCTTGAACAAATTTTACATGACAGGCTTAACAGGTGGTGCAAATGTCATGAAAAGAACTTTCCCAGTGGACAACAACATGCGTATCAATCAAATTTGGGTGCTATAACGACTTCCTTCAATTTAAAAGAAACATTAGCTCACAGCAGTGAACATGGAACGTCCTCGTCTGTTACGTTTCTAGATACACCAGGAGCGTTTGACAACGTCAGACGTAATGCATTGTTTTACCACGTCAGACATAATGCATCGTTTTACAAAATTCACCAATTCGGCATTCGTGAAAAAACTCTGAGAACACTTATAAACTGCTATACAGAGCTTAAGAGCATAGTACTAGTAAACGGTACGAAATATAAACCACTTCCGGTTTTACAGGGCGTCAGACAGGAAGGAGTCCACATGGCTCTACCTCTTGTTTATAGACAGATTAATACTTGACTTTGAACATTCCCCTCACGGGTCCTGTATAGGATATGTGAATTCGGGAAACCCTACACTCGCAGACGACTTGATGTTAATATCTCCAAATCGACATTCGCTACAAAACCGAATAGATACAGTTGTGGAGTATGCAAACAAATGGGGATACTCACTAAACGAACAGAAATGCAAATTTGTTATATTTGGAGAGAAAGCTAAACATAAATGCACTATTTAAATAGGCAATACAGACCTACGGCCAGACCAAACTGTAATGCATGTTGGCATTAACCAAAATATGACGTGAAAACCCGTTATAGAAGCGCGCTTAAAGAAAGGAAGAGCATCATTAGTCTCATTATTATGTATAGAAAGCAATAAAGGAGATATAAATCCGGAACTTATGGCAGGTCTTATCCAAAAGGTATCACTTCCTGTTATGCTGTACGGATGTGAACTCTGGACAAAAAAGTCATGGTTAACAATATAGATGGTGACTCTCATAGATGTATAAAGTGTCCCTGCAAAACGAGAAATAAGGACAAGCACTAGCTGAATGTGTTGCCTTAACAGCGAGCTGCTTAAAGTTTATAAAAAAAATAAAGACCCATTGTGGCATAGACCTTAATATATATCTGCAAAATCAAGACTCCGAGTCGTTCATACGGAGCATGTTGACGAGAGATACTTTGTCATTAGTTGATATAAACTTAAACCAGCTCGGCATATTTACAAGATTGTGCACCTCATTTTCTATAATTTATTTATTTATTTATTCAGGTTTTACGCCGCTTTCAACATTATTTCAGTTATATCACGGCGACAGTTCACTTATTCATGATCCCTGGGTAAACAAACCAGTACTAGGCTAGAAAATGTGCCTTGCCCAAGGGCACTCCACCATGACCGTAGTGCCGCGACTGGGGATCGAACCCGGGACACCCGGTTTCGAAATCCCCGACGCTAATCACCCGACCACAGCGGATTCCTCATTTTCTATAAGGTATTGCATCAATGATGCAGTGATCTTAACAGGATTAAACTTTAACATTTCTTCTTCTTCTTCTTCTTCTTCATCTTCATCTTCATCTTCTTCATCTTCTTCATCTTCTTCATCTTCTTCTTCATCTTCTTCATCTTCTTCTTCATCTTCTTCTTCATCTTCATCTTCTTCTTTCTTCTTTCTTCCTTCTTCCTTCTTCCTTCTTCCTTCTTCTTCTTCTTCTTTTTCTTCTTCTTCTTCTTCTTCTTCTTCTTCTTCTTCCCCCTATCATCATACTCTTCCACTGGCCACTCTCTCACAACCTCATTATTGTATTATTGTGTATCTATATCCTGACATGCATCATTTTATATCATAAACGTTAATGTGATTAAAACCATAATCATATGCTTGTTCTGGAGACTAACAAGTTAATTTATTTAGTGATTCAGAATGGGTTGATTTCTTGCACTAGAACATGCAGCTATAAGTATTCATTGTAAAAATAGCCATTTTATAGCAATTGGAACTAAGACTTATATAAGTCATGTCTCCTTTCCTCTCCGGCTCCTACATACAGAGTTTTGTCACTTTATATTATACTCAAAAGTGCTAGCTATAAAGGTGTTAAAAAAAATGCAAAACCACTAGACTTTGCAGTGTTAGCGATAAGTTGTTTGCACCTTGTATTTCGTTTCGACAAGACCCCCTTCTGTCTTCCATCTGCACATGTCCGACATACGAGTTGCAGTAATGTTTAGGCTTGGGTGTGCCCATGAATATTTACAATAGCTAGATTACTGTGTGCATGTTTATGTGCATATGTATGTCACCAGTTTCATCATAAGAGCAATGATCATCATCACCATTTGCTCCTTGTTGTTTCTTTTCTTTCTTTTATATATGTTCCTACTTTGATAATTATTTATTCCGTTTATACATTTCTTATATTGTGTAATCTCTGTAAAAGAGGAAATAAAGATTATATATACAGCAAGAACGCTTGCATTTTTGAAAATGAGAAATGTGTATATTTGTTAATAATAAATCACTACAATAAAACCTTGTTTATCATTAACACACACTTTACACACATTTTCATCTTTTGTATTGATTTATTAATGTATAATTACAGAAGCGGACATCAATGCCCAAGATAAAGCAGGAGATACACCTCTACATTACTCACAGAAAAAAGCTAAGCTTTCTGTAAGTCTTTTGACTTCATTTTATCATTTTAACCATTTCCTATATTAACGCTTTCTGACGCCTCTACAGCAGACCATGGATATTTCCGATAAAGTTGCCTTAATGTTATCAAAGTCATCTGCTGCAGATGTGTGGAATATATGTGGAAAAGGGTTAACTTTTACTTTACAATGCTGATGTTTTAGTATTCTCTTTCGAGAAATCATCTGAGGAACAAAGGGTTTCATCTTAAAAAATTAGAAGTATGAGTTGAAGAGTTGAAACTCCTAATCCCAGAACACTTTTTAACCCTTTCCCTCATACAGACACTTTCTGACGCCTCTGGAGCAGTCAATCTTTGAAAACATTGTGACAAAAGGAGAAATTGCTCTTGATGGCTGTCAGTAGGAACAGTCATTCTGACTGACTTCTAGAGCAGAGAACATTTATATCTATTGGAATATTATTTAATTGAAATTATGAGAAATTATGGTTAGGTGAACTAGCTTCAGTGATGTTACTCAAATACTGTTGAAACGGATTTACATCCAATGAATAAATCATTTTTTTTGAAATTTTGCCAAGACATTTCAGTATAAAATGCATAAATAACATGATAAAAAAGGAAAGTACCTCACTATCTATTTTTGAAGACATTATTAAAGGGAGAGAAGTGAATAAATATTATATAATGTTTCCTCTTTCCTATACAGAAAACACGTAGGACAACTAGCGATCCTGATTTTAATATCCACATTGTGTACTTTTTGTTGGAAAAAGGAGCTGAAATTTACAAGAAGAACAAAAAGGGTCTAACACCGATCGACCTTGTTGTGGACCCTAGCATGAAGGACATGATAGAAAGGTAAAGAACTGACCCATTTGTGTAGTGGTTTGAGTATCTGCCGCATCAGTTAGAGACACTGGTTTGATCCCCTGTTTGATTATATCAATGACTACAATAACGTTAATAGCTTCATTTCTTGCCTCTCAGGTTTGAGGAGATAGCATTACCACTGTTGAACTTGTATCAGGAAAGATTTATTGGTTGAACTGGGAATTTACTTAGAAAACGATGTAATGTAGCTGAAATTATGTTGAAAGCTCCATAAATCTCATCCAAGCTAGCCAATATCTGAGATAAAACTTGCCTTTGTTTAACCCTTTTAATGCTGAATTTTTGAAAAGGACATGTCAAGCTATGTTTTTGGAAGAGTCCATAGCCAATTGTAGGAATATTCATGATACACTATTGAGTTGAGCAGCCAACAGTATATAAGCATGGCTGCTATAATTAGTGGCACAGACTTCAAACAATTGATAGCAGTGAAAGGGTGAACTGTTTCCCACATTTTGATGCATTCTGTGACACATCTTCAGCAGACAACTTTTAATTGTGGTAAAAGAAGAAATTGCAAATTATTAGCTGTTTCTCCTTTTGCCTCAATGTTTTCAACTCTATTCAATTATTTCGGTTTCATTCTTAGAAATTGTCCATATATTTGCTTGGATGTTGTCAAAGTTGTCTGCTGCAGATTTGCTGTATGTGGGAAAGGGTTGAGATGTGTGAGCAGCCTGAGCTTTAAGAATCGTTTCTTTGGTCAAACTTGTTGCTGGTGCATAAGAAACTACTTCTCGTAGTTGTAAATAGACACAATTTTAACATAGCCTGTACTGTATTTACATACATTATTGTATTATTTTGATGCTTTATAAAATAAGTTATCCATTTTCACTCTGCTGTGCTCAGAAATGAACAAATAAGCTCAAGTCTTCTGATTGGTCAATTTTGAGATTAAATTAGCTTCTAACCAATCAGCACAAATTTTGAGCACAGATTAAACTTTTTTATTTTTGGAGCATGTTTAATCATGAAAGAAACAATGGTTTGTTTCTTTTAGTTTATGATAATTGTATTGTAAATGTCGTTAGCAATGTCTCCTTTAGTCTAAATGTTTTCAATTCAACACGATACATCCAATGATTAAACATATTGAACCACTTTCTCAGTTTGAAAACAATTGTCCTTTTCCCACAATGGTTATTTTAAACACAAGATATAACAAACAAATATCTAAATATTTGGCTTAAACTGAACGTTTAAAGGTTATTGTAATTCTCTCTATTTTTAAAAAGAAATCTCTGCTGTAAAGCTATTAAACATTGTACCTGTTAAAGGAATAATGTTTTTTTAATCTTATGAAAAGATATTAAACATTGTATCTGCCAAAGGAATAATGTTGTATCAAAAGATATCTTCTGTAAAGATATTAAACATTATATCTGTCAAAGAAAACAATTGTTACAAATGTCATCTTCTGTAAAGAGATCAAACGTTATACCTGTAAATAAATCATGTTGTTTCAAAAGTCATCTTCTATAAAGACATCAGCCATTATGCCTGTTAAAAGAATAATACTGTCTCAAAAGTTATCTGCTGTAAAGAGATCAAACATTGTACCTGCTAAAAGAATAATGCTGTCTCAAAAGTCATCTGCTGTAAAGAGATCAAACGTTGTACCTGTAAATAAAATAATGTTGTTTTAAAAGTCATCTGCTGTGAAGAGATCAAACATTGTACCTGTAAATGTAAAAATGCTGTCTCAAAAGTCATCTGCTGTAAAGAGATCAAACATTGTACCTGTAAAAAGAATAATGCTGTCACAAAAGTCATGTGCTGTAAAGAGATCAAACATTATACCTGTAAAAAGAATAATGCTGTCTCAAAAGTCATGTGCTGTAAAGAGATCAAACATTGTACCTGTAAAAAGAATAATGCTGTCTCAAAAGTCATGTGATGTAAAGAGATCAAGCATTGAATCTGTAAAAAGAATAATGCTGTCTCAAAAGTCATGTGCTGTAAATAGATCAAACATTATACCTGTTAAAATAATAATGCTGTCTCAAAAGTCAGGTGCTGTAAAGAGTTCAAAAAGTATACCTGTTAAAAAAATTATGCTGTCTCAAAAGTCATGTGCTGTAAAGAGTTCAAACATCTGGTAAAGGAATAATGGAATTTTGGATTCTCACGTTGTACTAGATTGACGACAAATTACAAAGCCGCTCCGGCGAAATCACAGAGAGGTTTGAGACTACCCATACATTGGACACAAATGAATGCTGCGAATATGAAGATGATCAACCTGGATGTAAAAGACATGATGCAGAAACTGGAATTCCAGAAAGTTGAGAAACAGTTTGTAAATACTCTCGCGCAGATTAAAATTGAAACTATTCAAAGAATTCAGAATCCGTTTCTATGGGAATATTACACTTTGTAAGTTTTTATAAATAATCCTTCTTTGTCCCTTTCCGACATACATCAAATCTGCAGCAGACGACTTTGAAAACATATAGGCAAAAATATTAAACATGTCTTTAATTGAAAGTTAAATTACTGAAAACGTTTTAAAAGCAATTTCTCCTTTTGTGACAATGTTTTAAAAAGCTGTCTGCTACAGAGTCGTCTGAAAGCGTCTATATGAGGGAAAAGGTTATCTTACGGTATAACTTATTTGATTCAGAAATCTTTTGAAGAAAATTACTCCTTTTCCATCAATGTGTTTCAAAGTTCAGTGTGTCTATTCGTTCTATTTTCTTGTGATTGATATGTGGTCTACCATGGAAAAGTCAATGGTGTACTATTTGCAACCAGGACATTGCGCTGCCAAATCCTTATATGACACTCAAACCCATATGTTTTTGGTATTTTGTTTCATTAACCCTAATAAGAATTATCTAAGAGCTTCAAACTCTTTATTTCGTAATGTAAACATTCATGTTTCTTTTTTATATACATTTATGTTATCATCTTGACATAATGTGGGAGTGGCTAAATGGTAATACAATTTATGAATTAATTAAGGTGAATATTAAATATTATTATTTTAGGAGCCGATGCAAGAAAATGTCAAATCATGAAAGTAAAAACATACAATACAAATCATTGTATCAGAGAATAACAACCGTACATATTATTAAAACGATAAAGCAAATATAATACTATCATTATGGAGTATTTGGGCGCAAGTGGTATCCTTCCATTATAGTGGACGGCACACTTTGATCGTAAGACTTGTGTGCAGTTGCACGCATCAAATATATGTAATTAGTATGCAATCATTTTGCTTTTATTCCAGTTCACAACAGTAGTTTATTGTTCAATTCCTTCCAAACTCTCTCAAAATCCAACAAATTATCTATCCTTCCTCCAGAATTATAAAAGGACTAAAAATATGTTCCGCGAGGAATGCGCTAATACATGACATCCTCTGCCTGTTCTGGACATCCCTCTCCCTTATAAATGATTTTATCAATGGTGAGTGCCATTCCAAATTCAGCATACTATCTATCCATCCCTTCACAATTATCCACAACATATAAAATGCCTAAACATGGATTCCGCGAGGGATGCGCTAATACAGGACATCTTCTGCCTGTTCTAGACATCCCTGTTCACATCCTTTTTATGGAACCACCCTCTCAAACTCCGAAAGACAATCTATTAAGACATAGATGCAGGTTCTGTAGAAGTGGTTTTGACTGCTTAAACCTCCCCCACATACATCAAATCAGCAGCAGACGAAATTGAAAATTATTATAAAAACATTGAATCTCTCTATAAATGAAAGAACAAGTAGTATTTAAGGTTGAAAACGTTGTGGCAAAAGGAGAAATCGCTCACTATGTTTTCAAAAGTTGTCCTCTGCAGAGTCATCTGAAAGCATATACATGTGTACTTCTGAACCATTTTGCTGTAAAATAATCTTCAGAGGGTGTTACAAAAACAATGTAAATTTCCTAGAAATTGAATTTGGTCATTAAATCTTAAATCTAAGTGTTGCCAGTTAGTATTCTTAATCAATCATCCCTGGTCGGGTCATACCAAAGACTTTAACAATTGATGGTAAAGGCTGTCCTCTTTGGCGTTCAGCGTTGCGAGGTCAGCATTATGACTGACTCGCTGCTGCCAGGCTAAATGTACCGGAAGTGCTGGTAGCTTACCAAGGAAACGCCAAAATATAACTGAAACATTGTTGAAAGCAGCATTAAACACCAAACAATCAATCAATCAATCAAGACCAATCCAATTTGTTGTACATTGTTGGACTAGAAGTCCAGGATTGTAGGGAAAGTATCTTTTTTACGTTTGGAATATCTGTTAAGGCTGTACTGAACTGAGAAGTGGATATTTAAAAAAAAATGTTACATTGTTATTTAATCCTTTGATTATGTTTTCAATTAAAACTTGTTTAGTCATTATACCTTTTAATAATGCTTCAAAATTTATAAACAAAATGGATTAAATTTGTTTTAGATAAAGGACTGATTTTTTTCGTGAGCGTTCCAAACGGTGTCCAGTCGCCATGTTTGATTATGTAATATATATACTGGGTAAAAAGATCATATTAAAGTCATTGTATATACATTTTAATCTAGAACTTGTACAGAATCATATTGTTTTGAAAATAAGTAGAATATATTGTAAAACTGTTATGACAATTGAAGATAAGTTAAAAGAAAAAAGAAAAAAGAAAAGCATACTTTAACATTTTTGAATCCATTCAGACAAAAAAAACTGGGAAAAATTGCTCAATGACATAATATAGTTAACTTTTTAAATTTTGATAAATGATAGTTATTACAATAACCTTAAGAAGTTTTAGAAAAAGTTAAATATTATAAATATGTTTTTTCCTTATTTCAAAGTTTTGAAATATTCTATTCTTCAACTTTAATGAGATTTAAACCACAAGAAGACAAAAAATTAGCATCTCATCTTTCAAATATTGGCAATTTGCGTGAAAACCTTCTTTTTTTTTTATTAAACATACATCCACCTTTCAAAAAAACAATGTTACAACAAAAATTAAATATCCACTTTTCAGTTCAGTACATCCTTAAACTATTTAAAAATCAGGCAAGTAGTATCTTAGGGGAATAAAATAGGATAATCATTCCTTTTGTTTGACACGGCAACCAGAATTCAATATGGATTCGAAAGATTAAAAGGAATTTATGTTGGACAAAGATGCAGTCAGATTGAAAGTAAAATGGTTGGTGTTTGTATGTATTTGCAAATGAAGCATGTTTTTGTTTTTTTGTCTTTTTACAATAGGAAAAAGCGAGAGTTAGAGAAGAAATATGGACAAGGATGTGCGAATGAACTACAATTGTACCATGGAACTGAGCATCGTCTCGTCGAAGTAATTGCAGAAAACAATTTTGACTTTCGTATTGCGGGTTCCACTTCTGGAGCACTATTTGGCTATGGAGCGTACTTTGCAACTACTGCTAAGTACTCAGATATGTATGCTCAAGAAGATAATGGACTTAAAGTCATGTTTCTTGTAAAAGCTCTGGTCGGAAAAGTATGTCTGGGTAAGCCAGAAATGAAACGTCCGCCCGAAGTTGACCACACGGATTACAAAAAGGGAATGTATGATGCGGTTGTTAATGATATAAAGAATCCAAAGATGTATTGTGTCTTCGATACAAAGCAATACTATCCTGAGTATCTTGTTAAGTACCGGTATAAACCTTGACCAATGACCTTATATGCTGTTTTGGCTCTTGGGACAGACAACTTCAGATATATTTGCAGCAGATTACTTTGAAATAAGACAATTTTTTGAAAACAAGGAAATTGTTCAAAACAAGCAATTGTTCAACGATGTTTTCAATTAGATTATATTTCAAATTTCAATATGATATTACTTTTTCTCAGATGATTTCAAAAGTGGAAACATTGATTTGACGTTAATAAATGATACCAAATGTTACATATGTGAATGGGATAGCTGGACTTGCGGGCAAAGTATGCTTTTAAAGAAATTGCTCATTGTGGATCTTTTTCCCATAAATTGTTAAATGTAAATTGGTGCAGTTAAATCTGGGAAAAATTACTTCCAATATGATTATACCCCCACAAACAAAGTTTAGGGGTTGTATATAGGAGTCGGTCAGTTGGTCAGTTGGTCAGTTTGATTATTTGTCAACTGTTTCTCAGCAATCACGGGTAAGAATTCAATGAAATTTTATAGGATGAGATGTGCAGTGCCTAATGGAAATCCAGTTGGATGTTTTCTTAACACAGTTATGGCCCCTTGATTATAATACACAAGTGTTATAAAAACACATTTGTGTCCGCACTAAATCTCAGCAATCTCTGGTATAATTCAATTTAATTTGTAAGAACATGCTGTACCAAGAGGAGCTTCTTGCAGTGCATGAGTTATTGCCCCTTTGATTATTATAGATAGTGTTATATACCAACATAATTATGTGTTCCACTATTTCTCAGCAAACATTGGATGGAACTCAATAACAATTGTATAGGAAGCTACTATAGCAAGTGCACCTTTTCAACTGTGGTAGAAGTAAAAGCTTTGGATGCCTGAAGTGATTTTTCTGGTTAGTTTTAATACCGAAGAAAGGCTGTTTCCCCTTACCAAAAATTGTCAATTTGCCAACAAAAAAATTCTGTCCTGTGACAAAGTCCTGTGTATTCACCACATTCAGTGATGGCTCTAGTTTTTAGCTGGCCTGGTCTTTATTAATGGGAGGTTTTATGTTATAACCCTTTCAGTTTTTGCATAATGTGTTTTAACCCTTCCCTTACAGTACATTAATGCCTCTGCAGCAGACTGCTTGAAAACATTGTTAGAAAAGGAGAAATTACTCATTCTAAACGATTTACCCTTTTGGCATAATGTCTTCAATTTAATTCAATGATTATTCTTTCACTGATAGAGAGAGATTTTCCATATTTTTGCCTAGATGATTTCAAAGTCGGTGTGCCGCAGATTTGTTGTATATGGAAAGGGATCATTTTTTCATAAAATTTACAATAAAGCCTCCATCTGGAGACGGACACTGTTCTGTGATGGTTCTGGTTCATTCGATTTGATAAAATGCTATTGTGATAAAGATCTTTTCCCCACAATATCTTTCCCATTATCCAACCTAACCTATGATGGATACTCAAAGGAATCGTATCAGTGAGACAATTATTTTGAGAACCCACAGCATAGGGTTAGAGGGTGAAATACAGATTTTAGAACATGTGATACGCCCCTTATCTAGATAATGCTAGGCTGCCATAAAAGTTATTTGTAAATATAAAAGGGTTTGTATTTATTGTTAACCCTTTCCCTCATATAGAAGCTTTCTGACGCCTCTGCAGCAGACAGCTTTTTGAAATAAAAGTGACAAAAGAAGAGATTGCTCAAAACGAGCATAATGTTTGCCATAATGTTTTCCACTTTGAGTCATAGGTTATCCATTCAATTATAGAGATTTCCTTTTTTTGACAAAATATGTTCAAAGTCGTCTGCTGCAAAATTGTCGTATGAGGGAAAGGTTTAAGATCTTAAATGTCATGTGATCAGGATATATTGGGACATCGAAACTAAACTGATCTAATAACAAATTGTTTAATATTTTCAATGCTGACAATCTTATATTATTCAATAAGTTATAACGCCTAAGTTTAACTGATGTAAGAATGGTTAGCAATGTTTGTACTGTTTCTCTTAAACACAAACTTAGACCCTTCTACAGCAGAACACATCTGAAAACAATGTGGAACAAGAGTACCGCGTACGGCACAGACGCTCGAACAGAAAAACAAATGAGCTAAATCAAAAATCTTAACCGGACGACCACGCCGCCGCCGCAGACGCCGCCGACGACGACGCCAGGGTTATGACAATAGCTCTCGTTTTTATCAAAAGTCGCGCTAATAAAGAGTAATTTTCAGAAATACTCTCTTCCTCCTTTTCCAGCAAGGCTTTCAACTCTATATCCAAATCTTAACTTGTATCTTTTCAAATATTACTCTATTTTCCTTGATTGATTTTTAACACTTGTGATGCTTCGGATGACTTCAAAAAACATTATGGCAAAAGGGGAGATTGCTCATCATGAGCGACTTCTCCCTTTGCTACAATGTTTTCAACTTTATACACCTATGAAGTTCATTAATTGTTCCTGGCTTGTAACTTGCGGGATTTTACATGAATGTGTGATACACTTGCTTCTAAAGCTCTGTTTATGATTTTTAGCCAATAAAGTGTGAATTAAATAACATATTGTCTTACTCCTCCTTACTTGCCACTTGTTAAGGGTCAAAGTTTGCACTCAGGTCAGGTCATATCAAAGGTTTTAAGCTTTTCTCCTTCTGCCATAATGTTTATAAAAAGTGGTCTGCTACAGAGGCGTAAGAAAGCGTCTGTATGTGGGAAAGGGTTAAAAGTGTAGCATACTTCCTTGGCGCTAATGGTTACAGGGATATATATACGACTGATTCGCTTGTGTCAGGGTAATTAACCCTTTCCCTCATACAGACTCTTTCTGACGCCTCTGCCGCAGACGGCTTTTATAAAACATAGTGACAAAAGAAGAAATTGCTCAAAAAGAGCAATTTCTCCTTTTGCCACAATGCTTTCCTCTTTTAGTCATAGGTTATCCATTCAAATATAGAGATTTTCCATTTTTTGACAAAATATATTCAAAGTCGTCTGCTGCAAAATTGCCGTATGAGGTAAAGGGTTAACAACCGAGTATTCAGTAATACTGTGATTTTAAAGAAATATTGCCGACAGCAGCTAGGCCTGTACTCAGTGTACGTCTGGCATGTACCAGCAATGGTGATAAGATAGCAGCTAGTCGTGTACCAAGTGTACATCTGGCATGTACTAGCAATGGTGATAAGACAGCAGCTAGTCTTGTACCCAGTGTACGTCTGGCATGTACCAGAAATGGTGATAAGAAAGCAGCTAGTCTCGTACCCAGTGTACGTCTGGCATGTACCAGCAATGGTGATAAGACAGCAGCTAGTCTTGTACCCATTGTACATCCGGCATGTACCAGTAATGATGATAAGATAGCAGCTAGTCTTGTACCCAGTGTACATCTGGCATGTACCAGCAATGGTGATAAGATACTAGTAGCAGCTAGTCTTGTACCCAGTGTACATCTGGCATGTACCAGCATTGGTGATAAGATAGCAGCTAGTCTTGTACCCAGTTTACGTCTGGCATGTACCAGCAATGGTGATAAGATAAGTCGCCTTTTGTTTGACGTTCTTCGTCCGACCGTCGTCAACAGTTTGCTTGTTAACACTCTAGAGGACACTTTTATCATCAGATCTTCATGAAACCTATTCAGATTGTTTATCTCGCTGATTTCTAGGCCAACATCGAACCCGTTTTGAACTTCAGCATGTTGAAACTTTGTCAAAATAAATGTCTCGATGATATCTAGGCTATGTTCGAACAAATGTCATATCCGATAGAAAAGTAGGTCACTAGGCATAATTTGAGAAAAATCTTGCTGCATTTTTGGCTTCAGCAGCTTGATACTTTGTCTGAATGTTTGTATCTATGATATCTAGGCCAAGTTCAAATATGGACAAATTAAAGGACAATCTTGTTAACACCCTGGCAGCCACATTCTTAATTTGAGCAGGTATTTATTTATAAAATAAATGTCTTGATGCTATCTAAGATTCCAAAATGTCTTGATGATATCTAGGCTAAGTTTGAATATTGGTAATTTCTGGTCAAAAACTAGGTCACTAGGCCAAATTTGGAAAAGAAATTATTAACATTCTTGAGACTGCATACTTTGCTTCAGCAGCTAGAAACTTTGTCAAAAGTTTATCTTGTTGTTATCTATGCCAAAGTTGAATATTGGTCATGTTAGGTGAAAACTAGGTCACAAGGCCAAATTGAAGGAAAATCTTGTTAACACTCTGGAAGCCGCATTTTCAACTTGAGCAGATGTTACTTTGTTAGAATAGATATCTTGAAGATATCTAGGCCGAGTAAGATTATAGTTATGTGCAGTCAAAACTAGGTCACTAGGCCAAATTTGAGAAATATATTGTTAACACTCTAGAAGCCACATTTTTAGCTCGACTATTCGAAGAATATGAGAGCTATTACAGTCACTTGTGCGTCGGAGTTGGCGTCAGCGTCGGCTTTGCAACTTTGCTTAACATTGTGCATGCAAGGCTTTTTCTCACAAATCCCAAATGCTTTGAAACTTCACATATCTTGGACATCATCAGATGACCTTGCAGGACAAGTCCCAAACCACTATATCTTATTTGACACAATTATGCCCCTTTTTGGACTTAGAAATGTTGGTTTAAGTTGTGCATGCAAGGCTTTTTCTCCCAAACCATAAATGCTATTGCTTTGAGACTTTACACACGTATTGGACATTATCGAATGACATTGCAGGACAAATCCCAAAAACTCTACATCAGATTTTGACACAATTATGACCCTTTTTGGACTTCGAAATGTTGGTTAAAGTTTTGCATGCAAGATACTATCATGGACATATCTCTGTAACCACTAATGATATTGACTTGAAACTTCATTCATGTTTTCAGTGGTGTCAGACAGTTAAGTAAGATAACTCTTATATGAATTCAGTACAAATTATGGCCCTTGTTTGACTTTGACAATTTGATTAAAGTTTGGCATGCAAGGTACTATCATGCTTATATCTCATGTTTGACTTGATCATATCTAGACCAAGTTTGTATATAGATCGTGCTGGGTCTAAAACTAGGTCACTAGGTCAAATTGAAGGAAAATATTGTTAACCTCTGGAAGGTGCATTTTTAACTTGAGCTTTTTGAAAATTTGTTCTATAGGCTTAGTTTGAATATAGCTCATGTCTAGGTCACTAGGCCAAATTGTAGAACATTATTGTTATCACTTTAGAGACCACATGTTTTGCTTTAAGAGCTTGAAACCTTGTCAGAATGTTTGTCTTGATAATAACTGGGCCAAATTTAAATATGGTTCATGTCCGGACAAAAAACTAGGTCGCTAGTCAAAATTGAAGGAAAATCTAGTTAACACATGGAAGCCGCATTTTTAAATTAAGCATGTCTGAATAATTGTCTTGGTCAGAATGTTTGTCATGATGATATCAAGGCCCATTTCGTTTATGAGCCATTTTGGGTAAAAATCTAGGTCATAAGGCCAAATTGAAGGAAAATCTTGTTAAAAGTCTTGTAACCGTACTTCTTACTTGAGCATATTGAAACTTTGTCTGAATTTGTGTTTATTTTATATCAAGCCTAAATTTGAATATGGATTATGTCCGTTTAAAAAAACTGGATCACTAGGCCAAAGTGAAGGAAAGTCTTGTTAACACTCTTGAAGCCTTATTTTTAACTTGAGCATGTTGACATTTTGTCAGAATTATTGTCTTGATAAAATCAAGGCCATGTTCGAATATGGGTCATGTTAATACTAGTAATGCTTATCTGATCGCAAAACGAGTTATTGTCAAAGACTAGTGTGGTTGCCTTAACTGAGGTGAGCGATAAAGGGCCGCCATGACCCTCTTGTAAATATATACTATATACTAAACAAAATAAGAAACATTTGCTAAGTTTGCTTGAATATGGGGGAATCATTGTTACATATGCGTTTAAAGAGTCTTCCATGGTGCATCGTTTGGTAGAAAAATGATGGCAAATAGTTAACAGCAAATGGGACCAGTTGGGTAGGGGTTAAAAACAAAAGTAACACTTAATAACGAGTATGACCACCTTTTGAGTTGACCACTGCAATTTATCGCTGGCGCATATAATTGACTAAAGTGCTGATTTCTGCCTGTGGACTTTTTGTTCCATTCCTGAATGAGTGCTTGACGAAGTTCGTTGACGTAAGCAGATGGGTTTGGACAACGCCTCAGTCGTCTGTCAAGAAGATCCCAGACGTGCTCGATTTGGTTGAGATCGGGCAAGTCATCAACGAAATCAATGTTCTTTTGTTATAAGAACAGAACACAACTTTTATTTTGGACTTAAACAAGAAGTTTCTCGTCCCTACATGCTTACAAATAATTTTCATATTCGTGCGCAAAGATTTCGTATCGCTCGACTAGAAATCCCAAGACGTCTTCTGTTGAGGTGTCAGCACCAAGCATGCCAACCGCACGTTCGCGTAAGTTATTGGGTATTTTTTGGCATACTAAAAATACTACAATGTAAAAATCGTTATATTTGTTCTTTTTATATATTTTGAAGAGTTTACGATCACTTGACAACAATGTCAGAAAGACAAGTGAAACAAATTAAACGAATTCCACATGGGACATGTTGAACAATTCATGACGATTAACAGCGCAAACATTCTCGGTAAACTTGTTGAATCCTGATAACACAGGTTAAGGCCAACATTACCTACTTTATTTCACAATGCAACACACACTGTGTGTTCAAACCGGAAGTGTCTCATTTTGTTCAGTATATATTTATAATAAAGCATAAATTATGAACAGCTATGTTGTTGGTAGACAGTCTAAAGATAAGTTTGATTATAACTTACTTTAAGTAAAAAAACGTAACCTAACGTCATTCGTGTAAATTGCAAGGGTCATGTCACCAATGAATAGCATCCGCCATCAAACTTATTAAAATGGTTGGACAATGTTTCGTCCAATCGCCTGTGGTAAAAAAGTATATGAGATTGATCTTTAAAACGAATACGGTAAACTTAGTGTTAGTTTTTTAACCAAGATAACTCCTGCATACATTGCAAAAAAACAACTAACATAATATTATATTGACGAATTAAAATGAGTGTTGACAAAATAACATTTCTGTTATGTGAACATCTAGTTTGATCACAATAGCCAGAGTTAAATGCAGACTTTATTGATACCGTATCTGTATTTCTGTATTAATCAACCAGACGCCATGGAGCAAGAAAGGCATCTTTATAATTCAAAATCAAAATTATCTTAACGGATTCGATGTCATTCTACATATTCATTTAATAGTGTTCTGTTTTAGACTCCCATTGTTTTCTATGCAAATTATATTGCTTAAGGAGGAAACCAGCCCTTACTTACAAGTGTTTGTGTACAACCTTACTCCATACAAGTACCTCACCGTGAGATAATAAAGAAAATCTATAGTTTATATTGTGTAAGCGAAGGCTTACGTGTTCTTATTTTTTCTCATAATATTTGAAACCTTTATATCTTCGGATTTGTTTGTCCTTTCAGGTTACATTAATAGAAATATAGAGATATTCATCGAGAAACTCACGCAACATATTGCTAACATTTCATTATAAAAATACACCTTGTTAATGTAATATAATGGCATTATTAGAATAAGATAGTATCCTACTGATATTTGTATAAAACGTTTATCGGTGCATGGTAAATACAAAACGTGTAAGGTTCTATCTGTCTGACCTTTTTCCGTGTGTCTCTAATACTTCCTACTGCGTTTAGTAACAGTAATTCTATACGTTCAATAAGCGTTAATATTAAATATTACATATTTTCTTCTCATTAATGAAACAATACTGATACATCAAACACAAAGTATTATGAACTTGTTATAATCGCATGTATTTTTACAACGATATTTATGCAAATGAACCACTAGCAAATATGGCAATATCAGTCTTTGCGGCTACATTCTTACTTCAATCTCATACCATTTTTTCTCTACACAATTGGTCCAACCAGATCCATCTTACCACAGTCTAGTCTTAGTCTGCTCAACGAGTCTGATATGGACGGCACCTCTCCTTAAGCTTATTTGAAACGTCTCTCATTAAACCTTTCCTACATACAACAAATCTGCAGCAGACAACTATAAAATAATTTAGGCAAAAACACGAAAAATCTTTATTTATGAAATTGAAAAAGTTGAAACAACTGTCTCAAAAGGAGAAATTCGAGCAGATTCATCTGCTATAGAGACGTCATAAAGCGTCTACATTGTTGGAAAAGGTTAAAACGCATCTCAGTTATGTATATGTTTAGAAAAACAAATGTGTTGTGAATATTGGAAAGAACTATCTTCCGAGTCAATGGTCAACTTTTATTCTTTTGGGTCAACGTTTGTGCATTATGGTTCGATACAAACTTTATTATTTCAAAGACGGTAGGTATCGTAGGTATCGAGTATCTGTAATCCTATCTTTCAAGTGTTTGGATATTCAATTCAGGATAGTGTGTGACGATCGTGATTAGTCCTTGTCTTGAAACACACGGGTAATTTAATTTGTCTTTGTATTGCTTTACCCTTTTAGCATGTAGAAAAATATGTATCAGATGACATTTGAAACATTTTGATAAAGGACGAAACTTCTCATAAAAAGCGACTTTCATTTTAACCATATGAGCCATCCCGCGAGAAAACCAACATTGTGGCATCTGCGTAATGTATCGACCCAGGAGAGATAGAGGTATAGAGTAAAGATTCCTGAAACAGAAAATCCACATGAGGCGTAAAATGTCTGTCCGGGTTAGCCTGCTTGCCATGCTTAGGCTGACCCGGGTCATTACTTTACACAGAGTCCACAATGTTGGTTTTCTCGCGAGACGGCTCAATTTATAATATAGTTGAATTGTGTGTGACAAAAAGGTCTTTGGCTCATCATAGATCATTTTCCATTTTGTCAAGCTATGTTCAACTATATTGAATGGTTATACTTTTAGTATATTTATTGGACACCATTGGTACACATTATTACTTGCTGATATTGTGTGCAGAACACCTTATATTGTATGTTATATTGACATGAATCTGGATTAGCATAGTAAAAAGTTGAAGACATTGAGTCAAAAGTATGGCGATGAGATGTATTCATAACTGAAATAACATTTTTTTAATAAACGTGAAAACATTATGGCAAAAGGACTATGAACAATTTCTCTTGTGTTCACAATGAATTAAAAATATATCTACTGCACAGAAGACACGCATCGACTGTATCAGGGAAAGTATTAAGCCGAAATGATCCCATTGTCATCTTCAAGGAAGTTACATAAATTCGGGTTGGATATCTCTGTTGAATGTAAAACTTGAACACATCGTAGAACATCGATAACTCGTTGGTTTAGCATTCTACCTATCAATTTACAAGATTTTATTTAATAATGATGCCAAATCATAGAATATATATGAGTGATATGCCTAGTCAGTTAATTTTAATGTTTTCTCACATAAATAAATAGCTGCTCAACTTTATTCGGATAGTCATTGCTTAGTACAGATAATAGATTTGCAAGGCCGATTCGACATTATACCATGTAAATGATTTTTTTTATAATATCAGCAGATTTATCACAAATAAAAAGGGTAAGGTAAATATTCAAGGTTAAATTTAATCGATTTCTAAGACCATTTATTGAAGTAACAACTCATTTTGATTTACAGGTAAAATATAACGTTTTATTTCTAAAAATAAAATATCCAGTTTTTATTCTTTTAAGCACATACATAAGCTAAGGATTCCGTAAAATTTCGGAATCATATAAACGTATGTATGTGCTTGTTATTTGTATAGTTTGGTCTAGTGCGCAAAGTTCAAATTCGGTGTTCATATTAAATTACCCCACCCACTTATTTTACATATATCTCAGAAATAAACATAGCATGCAAACCAAAATTATGCACGTGTAAAGGCAATACATCAATAGTGATTTTCACCAAAAGAAATATAACAATCACAAAGTCATTTGTTTCAGAGACCTTAAATATTATTTTATGTCTGTTTGTTTATATCAAATATTGATTTTCTTGTCAAATAAATAACAATTTGGTATAAAATCAATACATGCATATTCATTTAAAACATAAAGTAGTTTACGAGCGAATTCGATAGAGCATTGTTAATTGATTAGTCGAGTCAGCAGTACGGTGGTCATGAAAACCACTGAAAACCACGATCATTACAACAAATGCGCCAAAAGCAACGTCAATCATAACAGCAACTTAGGAAAAGCAACATTGATCATTACAACACATTCGGAAGAGATCAGCATACGGGATATATAATACAATGTATTCCTTCACTCATCACTGCTTTTGTTTGTTGAAATTATCTATTATTAAGCTCGAGTTCCTAAGAAAATCGCAAATATTTAAGTTGTTTTGAAAATTCGCTCGACAGAAAAGGTGACAATACATTCCGGGAAAAACCGGGTTGCGGTCTTTTTTTTTTCGAAATATGACTCAAACCATGAAACGTGTCGTCGAAATTATATACTATTTAAATAAAATATTGCTGGCATATAAGAAACTTTTACTAACATCGAATTGTGTGTCTCAATTATATCGAATATATTGTTCTTTCAAGGCCTATATGTTATCCAGCTGATATAACTAAATGCGAAGACTAAGAGTTGCTGTATCTTGCTGTTTTCATAAAAACATGTTGGTTTAATAAATTATACTTTAATTAAAATATCACGTCAATATCTGTTCCAATTTGATCTCATTATTGTCAAGATTTGTGTTACATTGTACAACATTAGAGTTTAAACCAGTCAAATTTAATACACCCTTATAACATCCCTTTTCTGATGAAACGTATCTTGTTTTGTTGCATAACATGTATATCAGTTCGAAATTACCGTTATTCCACACTGTCAATACTTTTGTAAGTTGAAACAATGATCTGACTCGTGTCAACAGTTATACTGACTTATCCAAAAAAGGATGATGTGTCTTCTTTCCACAAGTCTTTCTAGATATATGAATGCAACTACATTGTACTTTGTTTGTTCAACGCATGGTCAATTTATATGGTTGGATAGTAAGTTAATGACTTGAGTCAAAGTCTCAGATATTTTCGAAATATATTACTTTTTGAGTAGCATGGGATGTAAACCCTCCGCAGCGTTAGTATATGCCCTCACTAAACCCTTTCTCTGGCGTCGTATTTTGTCTCTTCAGCAATAAACGAAAAATTACCCATACAAAACACTTCCCATTGTCCATGAGTTCGCACCCAACTGAGCGATTACTTATTTGCGATTATTAAAATTCATCAACAATTATTTCAAAATATGGGTGCTGAAGATGCCTAAATTACATCTGTTGTTTGAAAATAATTCATCGTGTCCAATTTCTCCAGTCCCTAGCACGAGTTGTTTCAGAAATAATCAGCTGTTGAGGCTTGAATTAGTGAGTGAAAGCTGAACGCAGTTTGACGCATATAAAGCAGTTAAATTATGAAAAAGTTATAAGGTAATTGCTTATAGTATGATAGCTTGTATCATTTACCAAAATGTGTTAAAATGCTTTTAATAATTAAACTACTATATATAGTTATGTTCAATAAGTTTGCTTAGATAATTTCAGTCATCTTCTAAAGGTTTGGTATATTTTGAAATTAGATCAATTATAAGGCACTTTAGATATATCTTCGACGGTAACTTTTAATACATTTTAGACAGTGTCTATTTAGTCTATATATAGCATCTTTAGGAAGACATATACAACACCGATTCAGTGTTTTCCATCTGAGCGAGGACAGTGTCTATTGTGTCTATGTATAGCATCTTTAGGAAACAAATTAAACACACAATTAAAGTTTTCCATCTGTCTATGAGCGAGTACAGTGTCTATTTTGTCTATGTTTAGCATCTTTAGAAAGACAAATAAAATACATACTCATAGTTATCCATCTGAGCGAGGAGAGTGTATATTTTGTCTATGTATGGCATCTTTGGGAAGACATATAAATCACACTCAGGAGTTTTTCCATCTGAGTAAGGATAACTACTTAATATGATAAATGCGTTTGAAAGTTGTAAGCTTAACATTTTGACTGGAGGAAAAATAAGTATATGTATCTAACCTTGGTTTAAAAAATATTTTTATGCAGTCGTATTTACATATATACATGATAATAAATATCATATTGACTTGTGCAGATTATTCAGAAAGCATTAAGCTTATATAGGCTTGTGAGGCAATGTTATGTGTTTTGTATGAACCTTTTCTTACCTGCAGACGCTTTCTGACGTATATGTAGCAAACGACTTTTGGAAGCATTATGACGCATTTGCCACAATGTTGTCAGCTCTATGTATTAAATATATTTTTATTTACATAGGTTTTTCAATTTAATGCCGAATTGGATTCAAAGTCATCTGCTGCAATTTTGTTACATCAGGGATAACCATTGCAATGAATGGGGGGGGGGGGGGGGGGGAAAACGCTGATACTGATTCAGGAAATGGATTTCCAATCGCCATATGGAATGTAGTTAGCTCAAGTAGATCATGGATTCAAACTTAAAACCCCTTGTTTTTAGGACAAGTACATCTTGAGCGCTGCTGCTGTGACAGACAGCAGTCTTTAAATATTCAACTTATTCTAACATACAAGAAATCTACGACAGATGACATCGAGCATATTTGGCTTACAATATGGTAAACCTCCAGCAAATATATTTTAATTATTGAATAGAGTTTAAAACATTGTGACAAAAATACTCAGTTTCTCCATTTGCCAAAAAAAACCTTTAAAAATCGTTTGCTGCAAATGTGCCAGAAAACGTTTGTATATTGGAAAGGGTAAATTAAATGCCGAAAGGCGTCCCATGGACCAGTGATTGGTGATACGATTTCACACAAATATCTTTCGTTAAGCAGCTTTCATATCATTCGTAAGTACATCTTAGCCTAAAACATGTACGTAGTAGCTGCTTAACGAGAAAACAGCCATAGGATATATTTTAGACATCTGCAACAGACGACATTTGAAACAGGTAGACAAAAGAGAAATATTTAAATAATCTAGACTCGGGAAAGGGACCCGAGAGTGATTCAAATCAGCGTATTAATGTTCACCACTCTGAAAACACCGAGTTTCATAAGAAGACTATCGGACAATAGCATTTCTCATGAATCAAAAGTTTATTATAATTTAAGAAAACGGACTCTGGAAATGTTGAGTTAAGGATGTACTGAACTAAGAAGTGGATATTTAAATAAAAATTAAAAAAATGCTACATTGTTATTAAATTTTCTGATTGTGTTGTCAATTAAAACATGTTTAGTCATTATACCTTTTGTAAAGGCTTCACAATTTAACACATAGTGGGTTAAATTGTTTGAGATAAAGGGTTGAATTTTTTCGTAATCCTTTCAAGCGCTGTCCAGACGCCATGTTTGATTGTATAATATAACTCGGTAAAAAGAACATATTAAAATCCATATATATAAATTTTAATCTAGAACTTGTATAGTATCATATTGTTTTGAAAATAAGTAGAAACTATTGGAATACTTTTATGACGATTGAAGATATGTTTGAAAAATAAAATAAATATATATTCATATTTTAACATTTTCTGCATAATGAAATATACTTTTCATAAATGATAGTAAATGTAATCACCCTTAAGAAGTTTTAGAAAAAGTTAAATATTATAAATATGTTTTTTCCATATTTCAAAGTTTTGAACTTGTCTATTCTCACACCTGACAAATATGGGTTCTCATAAGGAAAAAAAAGCGTATTTGTTTGAGGTTTCATTACAACGTATCACGTGAACGTCCAAAGATATGGGTAAAATAACTTCAGAATGAGATTTAAACCACAAGAAGACAAACAATTAGCATATCATCATTCAAATATTAGTAATTTGCATGACTTTTTTCTTTCATGTGCTGAAATAGCAAAAAATGCATATCATAAGGCTTTCATAAATGGATCTAGCAAAAAATAAAGCCCACTAACCAACCATTGTTTTTGTAGTTTTTTTTATTAAACATACATCCAACATTACAACAAAAGTTAAATATTATAAAAAATCTACTTTTTAGGTCTGAACATCCTTAATTACGTTCTCCTTATATTAGTTCACGGATTTTAATGTTTAGTAACTTAATGCACATCTTAGGCAAAACTGAACGTGTTTTATACAGACGTGAAACCATCGTTTTATTGGGTTTATATGCCGTTTCCAACATTATTCAAGTTATATCGCGGCGACAGTTCACATATTCATGATATTCTTAGGCAAACAAACAAGTACTAGGCTAGGAAAAGTGCCGTGAACAAAGGCACCCCAACGCTCCACGACGCTTAACCGGTCGGCCACGGCAAGACTAAATGTTATTATCTGGACGCATGGAAGACGTGTTTTTATACAGACGTAAAACCATCCTGGATTAAAGAGAACTTGTTCATCTAGAGAAATATCTCGTGTTTCCCCCTACACAGGTTTTATAATACTGCCTGCTGTAGACACGTCAATTGTCGATTATATAAAGACAAGGGTTAACCCTTTCCCACACTCACACACTCTCTGACGCCTCTGCAGCAGAAGATTTTTGAAAACATTGCGGCCAAAGGAAAAATTGCTCGAGATGAGCAATAACTGCCATTGCCACATTGTTTAAACTCTCTTCAACAATTATACTATTATATGTACAGAGTGTCAATATTTTCGCCTAGATGTTTGCATAGTCGTCTGCTGCAGATGTGTTGTGTGTGGGAAAGGGTCAAATAACATCAGTCTGTCAAGGATACATCATATAACCCAGTCTCTATGTAATTTCTTCTATCTTATATGGCTCTGGCTTTCTTAAATGCAGACGTTGTTCAGGTATATCTGCAGCAGACGAATTTTGAAACATGTTGGAACAAAAAGAAATTAAACATAATCATGTCCAGAAAACTGATCCGAGATTGACACATACCAGCATTCTAAGGAAATGACCATTACTAGAACATTATCACGGCTTTAACCCTTATCCACATACAAACGCTTTCTGACGTTTTCGCAGCATACGACAATTGAAAACTATGTGAAAAAGGATGAAATTGCTCAAAACGAGCAAGTTCTCCTTTTCCCGCAATATTTCAACTTCGATTAGGTAAGAATGTGTCATTTACAGACATTGTTCACATCCGTCTGCTGTAGACACGTCAGTTGAAGACAGTATAATGGAAATAGACAAATAGCACCTACCTGCCATCCTGCCATCCTGTATCTCAATCTTTATGTAATTTCATCTATGTAATACGGCCGCCTTTTCACGGAGTTAAACATACAGGAGCGGTGTCTAGCAATTTTGGCTCTTAGTGCACAGTCTCACCAGTGACTTCACTTTTGGCCAAAATGTTATATAGACATACAACCTTTCCCACATACAACATACTTTGAAAACAAGTGGTGAACAACTTGGAAAGTCTCTTTCTATAAACGTTTAGTTTTAGAATACAGTGGATATCATTGTGTCAAATAGTAATTTCTCCTTTTGTCAAAACGTTTTCAAAAGTCGTTTGCTTCAAAGGCTTTAAATTATGCCAAAGATTTATTAATTAATATTATTTTGATAAAACCCACTAGCTGTACGCCAATGTGATCTAAAAGGATTTTAGTTCGATAATCAGGATCAACCTTAGAAACGTCTTATAAAGCGTTAAGTCCGTCGATTGTCGGTTTCGAACGTAATCTGTCTGATCGAACTGTGCGTCTACACAGGCTGATCTGAGCCTTTGTTGAGGATTGACGTGGTTTCGTCGGGAGGGCCCGTCGGAGTATTTTTTACGGTGGTGCGCATTATATGCACGTTAACATAATTTTGCGTATTAAATTTTAACTTTATCATTATTCGTATTAAAATGAGAATGACACTGAAATATGAACGGTTTGATCATACCATGCGCCTTTGTTGAGTACCGAGGTCTTTTGCTGGGTTGGCTATGGGTGCGTATTACACCTGTATCATTTTTTTTATTAGCTGCATTGATTTTCGTAGCAACCGTTCTTTTAAGGTAGGTTCATTGAAACGAAATATAGTCGTTTCCGAAACATAAGAAAACAAATGTGAAATGACATGCACGTGTTTTCTTAAGAGCAAGTTTTCTTTTTTTAACGGTATTCATTTGTTTCTAGGTAAATATGTACGTACTTCTCGTCTTACTTATTACAAAGGGCTGATTTGTCTGCAGCAGACGACTTTTTAACTTCGGGAAACATTTGGAAGTTGGGGAGAGAGGAGATATTGCTTGGATTGAACATTTCCTCTATTTGCAAAAGTGTTTTCTACAAACGTATGAAACGTGTTTTTTTTCGACGTCATTCCATCTATTATATCATTAAGATGTGTCAGATGTTTAAAACGTTTGTAAAATCAGAATGAAAAGAAAAACATCATCATACTAAATTTGAACAAGTCGGCGATCAAGCACGAGATTATTGGAAAGCCGATTTATTTCGTATTAACGAAATAATCATTTCATTTAAGCGAAATACTTATTTCGTAAAAGCGAAATACTTATTTCGTAATAACGAAATACTTATTTCGTAAAAACGAAATAAAAATTCGATACTTTTTTTTAATATGCAAATTAGCTGTTTTATTTCGTATTTACACAAATGTTTATGAAGCACCCGACAGAACCACATAAAACTAAATGGGCTAAAGTTCTAGTAGTTCTTACTTACTAGTATATTATTCTGAAAGATTTGTCTCAAACATTTTCCATGATGAAGACACCCTATGCAGCTGACGACTGACACATACCCCTCCCCCCCCCCCCCAACACACACAAACACACACAAACACGAACAGACCATCCCACAATGTTGGTAAGACGGTCCTTGCGATACTCCAGGAAAATCAAATAAAGCGTTCTTACGACAGTTTGAAATAAACATATATTTGCGCATAATTGCAATCTGATCCAAATGTGTAATTTTGTCAGAAAGTTCTAGAAAACTACTACGACTGCTTGTCAAACAGTAAATAGCTAGATCAAAGTGTTTTGAAGTTCAAACTGTGTATTTTTGTATTGAGAATTGTTTATTTACACACGTATTTCACAATAATTAACAAGCAAATAATGTCAACTTTCACGTAACCCTTATTCCTGTATAATAATATTCTTAATTTCTTATCGTACAAGGACAAATGAAATTATACTTTTCAGTACAAATATCACTTGCAAACTTCCGTACATGTAAAACACATTTGCAAAATGCATTCATTAAATGCTTTACCCTGCTTCCATTAATTTGTCAGTTATACCTTAGGTTTCCTGGGTAATTTACCAGTATTTCTGGTCCATTTATCCTGACACCAGTTAGTCAGTCGATCTGCTAACTCCACAACCATGAGCACGAATGGGAGCAAGGAGGCAAAGCTATTACTACCATTTTAAGTCTTAAGTATGACCCGGCCGGTGATCGAACCCGTGACCTCCCGAAACGGAGCCGGTATCCACTAAATACTGTTTGTGTGAAAGGGTAAAGAGGTGTGTTATTTACATTCTTTTCATCTGACTATTGACACACTCAATGACTAAAATAATGAAATTTTCAAGTGATACATTTCACTGTTTATCTTGGACTTTATATAGACTGACACAACCAGCTTGGAAATATCTTGGACAAAATTGAAAAATCTCCATAAATGGCTGTTAAATAATTAAGTAGATAACATTGTGGTAATTAATTCAAACGTCATCTTCTGCAGATGTGTCAAAATTTACCTGCAGTTGGGAAAAAGGGTTAACGCATTACAAACTATAAACGTTTCAAAGTCCTCTGCTGCAGAATTGTTGTATATGGGAAAGGGTTGAAACATCATTACAAATCAGAACAATTGTTTGCAAGATAGAGATCTTACACCAAAATAAACAGCCTTCATCGGTATCGACATATCTTAAGGAGCAATTGCTTTTTAAAAAATATCTTCAAGTCATCGGGCTCAGATTTGCCAAGAGGCGTATAATGTCTCTTGCATAAAATACCGGATTATAAAGGACACCATCTGAAAAGGATTGTTTTTGTCCCACTATATAACAATATATTTCATGACGGACCCTCTTCATTGTGCAGAAATGGACAATGGACACACAGGAAAATGTCACGATCAGCATACTTAACAACATTCAAATTATTGAAGAACTACTGCTTTGATGAATGATTATATCGTCAAACCATATCCTTATTAAACAACAATTGAAAACATATGTGAAAGAACTGTGAATAAAGTTGAAAATATTGTGGTTCAAGCAGAAATTGCTCAAATTGAACACTTTTTTCTTTTACCACACTAAGACAGACGCGTAAGGAAGCGTCAGTATGTGGGAAAGGGTTAAGCAACATGATCTGACAAAGTTATTTACATGTTAAAATGTCATTGTCATTGTCAGACAAAATGTAGATCTATAGATTGTAGTAATACGCAGTACAAAGTAATTCAGAATATTTCATACATAATGGTATTTTCTCCTATTGTTATTTGTTTTCAACCTTGCATGAAAACCCCTACTTAACAATTTCACATTTGTTTATAAGATGTTGTTGAAGAACATGACTCTAAAATATTCCTTTAAGTCATGTCTTTTTGAAGTATTTTACCCTTTCTCCATTAATGTAAATGACTCTAAATGCCTTTGCAGCAGATGACTTTTAAAAACAATCAAGAGAAAAGAAGAAAGTGCTCATATTAAATCAGTTCCTCTTTTAATTTGATAGATGTTGCATTTTTTCTTCAGATGGTGCAATGTAAGCTACTCTCAATAGTCTATTGTTATAATAAAAGAAGAACATGCTAAGAAAACCTAGATTAAAATTTTCCTTTTTCTCGAGTACATTGATTTGTTTTAAACGCATTTAGACTATAAGTATATATCTGGTTAATGAGACAATTCTTTGGTATTTTACACAGTCTTTGAAGGAAAGCTTTTTTTGCGTTTGTCAATTTCACATTATATGTAGTATGATGTACCAACCTAGCAGACGTGTGCTATGATTATTTGCCACATAATTTCCGAAGTTTTTCAACGTTCTGGATTTCTGAAGAATACATAGAATGCCATAGCTCACATCCGTACAGTGTAGATGAAATTGGTGATGTTTTCATTAGTGAACCCATTGTAATAGGGTTGACATTTCAAATGGTGTTTAATGCTAGTAAAGAGGACATAGAGGCCCGTCCTTTGCTGACGCGGTCTCTTATTGTATGTGAGTTAGTTAAGTGTTCATTTAATATTATACCAATACGGGTCACTGTTTTGCATCTATCTATCTATGGAAGAGTTTCCGAATCTAACCGACGTAATATTACTATAACTAATTTAAATTTGTCTGTATTGAAACTATATACCCAGTCATTTGAATATTCATTTGCAATAGTTAATTGATGCTCGAGGCTTGTCAAGGTTGGACAAAGAAGCACAAGATCGTCTGCTAGTGTCGGATTACCACAATGCGTAGGTTGATTCAAGAGTGTTTTATAAGTATTATAATAAATTGTAATTTCAACGTGTAACTTAATATTTGCACAATGTATAATCATGAGTTATACCAGGATACAATACATTGCTTTAATAAAACACAATCCTGTGTGTTATAGTATGAATATATACAAGAGGCCCAATGGGTCTGGATTGCTTACCTGATTCCATGAAGAAAACAGATATAAAGACGCATGGGTTGTTCCAGGTCTAAGTTAAAATAAATGTAGGAAATATAGTCTGAACAAAGAAAAAGAAACGTGTTAAGGATTATGTGCATCACATTTAGTGCATGAGAATATTTGATACCAAGATGTACAAGTCCGTGAAGTTTGGCAAAGAGAACACCCTTTTTGAACAAATATAAATCCCAATTTGTTACCAATACTTAAGAATTAAGTTGGTTGCAATACAATCAGCAAGCAAGTTTGCAGAGGAAGGTTGCAGCATGGATTAAGCTCGCTGAGTTATATAGGTCTTCTGATAACTGGTGTTATTTATATTGTACCTTCAATATAAAGAAAGGAGCATTCCAAAATATAATAAACACAAATGACTAGTTAACGAATTGACTAACTTGACGAAGCTCTTCTGAATGATTGGTCGCGATGTAATTTGAAATAGGGCCTTCTTGGCTTTCACTACGTCTACAGAAATTATCTCTATAATACAGAAATAAAGTTTTCAGAAAAATGTATTTTTCGTCAGTTGACGAACTTTACAAAGCTCTTCTGAATGACTGATGGTCATGTATTTGAAATTTGGCCTAATTTGCATTCAATACGTCCAGATACATTATCTAAAAAACAGAAATATATTTTTTAGAAGAATGTTTTTTTCGTCAACTCGTCAACAAAATTGACGATTGAACGAACTTGACGAAGCTCGTTTAGTTCAGTTTAAACATATTGAATTATCTTATATTTTACATAGTAGGAAACATCAAGAATTATACAATGGAGAAATGGATTAGACTGAAAGCTCATAGCTTATGTTAGGTCCATTCCATTAAAGAATGATTTACAGGAAGCAAGGTGAATATTTTACATGTTCAGAAAATACCAGCTTACTTTAGCTGTATAATTTATCTTTCAATAACAAAAATACAGAATATAGAGTTGAGAGAGAGCAAGAGATGTGGAAATAGTGAGAAACAGAGAGATATAAAGAGACAAAAAAAGAGAGAGAGAGAGAGAGCGAGAGAGAGAGAGAGAGAGAGAGAGAGAGAGAGAGAAAGAGAGAGAGAGAGAGAGAGAGAGAGAGAGAGAGAGAGAGAGAGATAAAGGAGGGTATTTGCGCGTATGGAAGGATAGTTAATGTATATGTCAAATATCCATACCAAATAAAATATTACATAAAAAGATTCATAAAGAGTTTCAAGTAAACAAACATTAATTAAGCAAAAGGTTAATTATCGTGAGCTAAACCTTTTGGTTCCGATTACAAATTGTTGAACTTTTCAACGTAAACTAAGGGGGAAATCAACACCATTCTTCTGAATGACTGATAACAAACTGTTTCGTCAATCCGTCAACCAAATTGACGAGTTGAAGAATTGACGAAGCTCTTCTGAATAATTGATAGCCCTGAAATTTGAAATAGGGCCTAATTTGCATTCAATACATCCAGATACATTATCTAAAATACAGAAATAAAGTTTTTAGAACAAATATTTTTTTCGTAAATTTGTTAACAAAATTGACGAGTTGACGAATTGACGAAGCTCTAACTGAATGAATGATGGACATGAACTTTGAAATAGGGCCTAATTTGCATTTATTACGTCCAGATACATTATCTAAAAGACATAAATGAAGTTTACAGAAAAATATTTTTTTCGTCAATTTGTCAACTAAATTGACGAGTTGTCGAACTTGACGAAGCTCTTCTAGAATAATTTAAACATATTAAATCATCATATTATTTTACATAGTAGGAAACATCTAGAAATAAACAATGGGGAAATGGATTGGACTGAAAGCTCAGATCAGATTTGTTTTAGATCCTCTCCAATAAAGATTGATTTTCAGAAAGAATTTGAAGTTCGTCACTCCTCATTAACCTTACTTCACGGACGTAAAAAAGTCACAGTTCGTCAATTCATCACTCGTCAACCTAACTTGACGGACCTCATATTTTTGACATATAATTTTCAAAAACCTCTGCTGCAGATTTGTTGCATTTCAGAAAGGGTTAATGGCCGTTTTCCCAGGACAATATGATAAATGAATGAATAAATGATATTTCTATTTATATAGCTTACATATCAATGTTTCCCCTCGCCGAAACGCCTTTTGACGCCCTTAATATAGTAGATACATGTATAAAGTCAGACGTCTTTCCTGCAAAAAATAATAATGTGTTCGAAGAAACGATGTCGAATTGTGTCTCCGTGTCGGCACGAGTTAACCGTTTCCTACATTTAACTTTGAAAAAGTTAAGGGTTAAATGTTGAAATTCTCTATAACTGGATTTGGTTTATTTGTTTTATTGGGGTGTTACGCCAAGTCAACGTTAATAAGTTATGGAGAACACTCTGGGTAAAACAAACCAGTATTAGGCTAGAAAATGTTTTCATTCCACCATTACCGTCGCGAGCGGCGATCGAACTCGTTACGCCCGATTCCAAATCCCAAACGGCCACCACTCAGCCACGGCGGATTCACCTTCTATAACTGTAAGTGTAACAATGAAGTAGAGTTGAAAACATTGTTGCAAAAGAACACTGGTTAAGTGTATGCGTATGATATTAACCCTTTTCCACATAAAGACGCTTTCTGACGCCACTGCAGTCTAAATATTTTAATGTCGTCTGCTGTAAATTTTATTGTATGTTGGAAAGGGATAAATGGGTCACATTTATAGATTGTTGCCAGTTGAAACATTGACGGCTATTTAATTACCTTATTAAATGTTTAACCCTTTCCCATATTTAACAAATCTGCAGCAGATGACTTGAAAAATCTCTTTAAATGAAATTATAAGTATTGAAAAGATTTCAATAGAGAAATTATTCATCACGAGCACTTTCTTCTTTTGCCTCAATGTTTCAAAATGTTGTCTGCTGCAGGGGCGTAAGAAAGCGTATGTATGTGGAAAAGGGTTAAATGTCTATTCAATTTGATCGTAAGTCTGTCAAAAGTTACACAGTTGTTAATTCCTTGTCCATTTAGATGAGCTAAATACGAAATATTGATTGATTGAATGTTTGGTGTTTTGCGCCGCTTTAAAAGCTTGTTCAGTTATATCACGGAGTTTCATGGGTAAGTAACCAGTACTACTGGTCCATTTATTCTGACACCAGTTAGTCAGTCGTTACGCATACCTAACAACCCTGAGCGCCAAAGAGGGCAGCCATTACTACTTAAGACGAAAGAAAGAAAAAATGAAAAATATTTTTTGAAAACATTATGAGAACATTGAGAAGTAGTTTGTTTTTTTGGCATTTTTCATTTGTTGCCAATATATTTAATAGTCGTTTACTGCAGGGTTGAATTCTTTCATGCCGTTTATAGTAGGAGAATAGTTTACCCTTTCCCACATCGAAACGTTTCATGGCGCCTGTGAAACAGACGTGTTTTGAAAAGTGTGTGACAAAGGGAAACATTTCTCACAATGAACAGTTTCTCCTTTTGCCACAAAGTGTTTTACTTAGTTAAATCATAAGTTTTCATTTTTAGAGATTTCCATACACCCGACTTACTGTTTTCAAAGTGTTCTACCGTGGATTTGTTGTATGTTGGAAAGGATTTAAAGGTGTCTGATGACTCGTTAATGTCCGTGTATCAATTACTCCAAAAAATCTTGCGAGTTTCTCATTTGAATTCTTTAGTATTATATTAGCGATTAAATTGGCAAAAACAAGTTGTTTTAACAAGAAGATATACCATTAACTCTTTCTTTTGCAAACAATGCAGATCCACGTGAGACAGCTCTACTATAATCTCCATTGTTTGCTACTTATTACAGACATTACATTTTACCAAATTTTCTGAAGGTCGGGGAATGCAGTGGTCCATTTTTCAACATGGAAAGGTCGACTTTGTGAATTTCAGTAATGACAGAGTTAACCCTTTCCAACATCCAACAACCCTGTAGCAGACGACTTTGAACGCATATAGGCAAAATCATGAACTGTCTTAGTTTGAAAGTTTAAATGATGAATAGAGTTGAAAACGTAGTAGCAAAAGGAGAAATTAGTCAACATGAGCAATTTCTGCCTTTGTTACAATGTTTTGAAAAGTAGTCTGCTGCAGACGAGCGAAACGGTTAAATTGTAATTAAATGTCACATTCACAAGATTTTAATGTTTTTTAATAGGCCTATATTATCTGGTAGACTTATCAATATTAGGCTATAAAGTGAGCCGTCCCGCGAGAAAACCAACATTATGGAATATGCCTAATCCACGCAGACTGATCCGGGCCGCACATTCCGTCTAAGATGGGGGGATAGAGGTATAGAGTAATAATTCCTGAAACAGAAAATCCACAGGAGGCGAAAAGAGTTTATTTGGGTAAGCCTGCGCGACATGCTTATGCTGATCCGGGTCGATACTCTACGCAGAGTCCGTAATGTTGGTTTTCCCGCGGGACGGCTCAATTCAAGTATATGTACAAGCACTATGAAAGTAAGACCAATTCGTACTTGTTTTAAAAGTTTGACTCGAACCCTTTCGCATATATAGACGCCACATATATAGAAGACGTTTTTGAAAACATCATGAAAAGAAGGGAAATGGATCATGTTTAGCAATTTCTCATTTTGTCACAATGTCTTTTCAATAATAAAACTTTCCATAATAGAGATTTTCCATAGTTTTGCAAAAGATGTTGTCACAATCGTCTGCTGTAGATGATTTGTTTTTTATGCGAAAGGTTTAAGTTTCTATTGAAATACAGTACAGTGTCACTGTCACACCAGGTGTGTACACCATTAGTTTTGGTCACTGAGGCGGCACTATTGGCGACATGCTGTCTGTATAACAAAGACATGGCGGCACTATTTCGAACAATAGTCTTTGTCAACTCACTGGATACGTGAACCATAACGGTTTCATAACGCCAAACAGTCTAAGAGACACTGCGACGAGGGATTTTTGACCTGCCTGGATATAAACTTTTTTACTGTTGTTCAAAGTTTTTACTACGTCTAAACTTGTACTTAAAAGTTTAATTGCAGTTATACCTATGCACGATTTTACTAATCTGGTCAGATTTTAAATATACGGGGGAAAAGAAGCCTGTAAAAAAAACCGGTCAAATCAGTTTTTGACGATTTGTGTAACAGTTAACGCGTTCACAATTTTCCCGCTAGATGCTACTAAATAATAGAGGACACAAAAACCTTTAAGCCAGGGGTTATCGGTTCAATTTACATCCGTTTTCGAGTTATGTAATATGAGCGATTGATCAACTTACTCCTATCCTCGTGTAGGTAAGATATATCATTTAAAAGATCTCATCACGTCCTTTTCAGAGCTTAACAAATCTAAAATGGCTGTTTCTTCCTTAGTTCTTAACCGATTTAAATAATCTTGGTATCGTTAAAAAGGTCTTGATACAATCTTTACGATGAATCTACTAAACCGAAATTCACCAATGCGTAAAAAAAATACCATATTTTACTTAGTTCTGAATCGATATTACAATTTCCATATCATTCGAAAGCTCTCATCGAGATATCATTATATCCCAATCAATTTGAAAGATCTTCGCTCAAGGTTTTCATGACAGTGAACTCTAAATAAGCAGTGCATTTGGTAAAAGAAATGATTGTCAATTCGTCTCATACTCCATCCATGACAACTATGAATAACTGTCCATCTTTCCGTTATGTTGTAAACGTGGTAAATTGAGGGATCTCATAGCCTTTTTCTATCCGTTATTTTAGTCACGGTGTCCCGGTGATCCGTACAAGTTAGGCATCTTTCTCGCAGGTCCGTTTCGATCTAGTTGTATTGTCCTGGCTACCTCTGACTTAGCTAACTCGACATATTGAGCCAGGGGTGTCACAAGTTGATGACAAGTTCTTAAGACGAAAAGATGCGGACTATTTTACTTAGTTTCTGTTCGAAACCATTCTGCGATATGTTACGCTACGAAGGAAAGAAGGACACACATGGGAAAACTTCCAAGGATGCTAAAAAAACTAATTGTACAAACCCTAAAATAGGTAATTATATGTGATTTAAGATGTTTATTTGGTTCGTAAGAAATGAAGAAAAGAACAAACTGAGGTAAAACTGATTTTTATAGAAATATGACTGAATGAACAATCTCTACTTATGAAGCGAGTGTAAAGAACGACAACTCTGCAAAGGAGAATGGTTCACGAATCGGTTCTTTCGTACTTTACACTTTTAAGCGTGTCATTAAACTCCTTACAGGCATTTTGCTCCTCCTAATATACTTTAAGACATGAATAGTTTGCCATTTTCATAATAAAAAAGGAAGGAAAGAATAATAATAAATTAACATGTTGTAGGGCCAAGTTTAGGTTCGAAATGAAGTTTGAAATTAAACAACAATTTCAATGAAATTTAACTGTTTAGCTGATATTGTATTTCGAGGGTGGTCTACTTTGTAAACATATTGGACTAGATTTAGCATTTGTGAAAGTATGATAAATATGTTTATAGGCAAAGCTTAGGACGTGTGAAAGCAAGAACAATCAATTAATTAAGCCGTATCAGTCCCGAAACATGAAACATGAAACATGACACATTCTGAAAACGACGATGAAATCCAACCAATTAAACCACTTATATATTATTTTCCTTACAGCGTATAAAACAGCTAAGACATTTGCACCATACAACAAATCTGCAGCGAAAGAACTTAAGATCATGTTCACAAAGAAAGCTTATCTCAGTAATAACAGGAAATAAAGCGATGAAAGTATAGTAAATGAGAATTTACTTATATGTATTCAACTACTGCACAAGACATAGAGTGAAGTAAGCAGGTTAGCTTGTTTGTATTGATGGTCTAGCTAGGAACAAAAAAGATAACTCTCAGTATTACCCTTGACACAGGTACACTTGTATATTTGACAACATTTCAACACTGGATCTAACTCTAACGTTCGCATTTCTATTGGATAAAACTATTTATATAACGGTATTTATGGGCTGATCTTCATTACCTTGTAACGAAACGTATCACGTGAGTATTTACATTTACAAGGCTCGTCATTCGACTTTGGCTTCCATAAAGGCTTGACGTATATTTTATAGATTGAAAAGTTGCGTGCATGAGAAGGAAAATTAAAATATATTTATTTGAAAACAACAGGAGTATCGGTAAGTTATCTTAATTTTTATTTTTATTTTATTTTTATTTTGAAAATGTCTGTATTTCTACATAACGAAAAAGAGACCAACCAAAAATGACATTTTATTTCAAGAGATTGTCTAAAACAAACATGTTTTTAGTTATTTCATTCTGATGTAAAAACACACCACCTTAGCATTTTGCCTTTTGTTTAAATTGATAGAACGTCAGGTGAGCGTTATTGACCATTATGTTATGAATACACTTCTGTAATCAAAAATAATCATTGTCAATATATTGTGACTCTTTATAAAACATGGACAAATCTGCTTTCACCGAAAAGTACAATTTAAATTCAGCATCGACATCTTGATAGAATTTTCAGTGAATGTAAGTGTATTTTGACAAGACTAGTAGAGAAACAAATGTTTTAGTAGAAACATATCTTTTTTCAAAACCTTAATATAAACAATAACCTTTTATAATCATGTTTTTGAAAGACGATAAACGGTCGTATTGTGGGTATTCCTTATGCGGGTGACTGTAAACTACTGACATCCTTTTTTATTTCTTTGAGATGAAAGTGTTTTTCTATGTTGTTGTAAGTATAGCCGATAGTTTCTATTCTGGTATCATAAACATATATGCCTATTGATACGGTTTATAGTAAGCTGCAGAACAAGGGAAACACTGATTTGATTTAACAAGAATTTGACCTCTCAAAAGAGATATGTATAAATCAATCATTTTAAATACAACACATAACATATGACGCAATATGATGCCTCCATATTCAATATCAATATTTTAGAAATTGGTATTCATTCTAGGCGTTTTAGCAAATTTTTAGCACGTGTTTGTGAAATATCTGTTTTATTTAAGAATGCCACGAACACGCCTACATGTTGTAAGGCTGACTAGAGTAGTGGATTTATGTCATGAAGAACTACCGGTAAATATATACCAGGCACAAGTGCATCAGTCAGCCGTGCGCCTTGGCATGTGTTAGTTAGATACATGTTTTAATAAAGCATGCCCCAGACACGCTTAGATGAGTTATGTCATGATAAACTATCGGTATACATACCTAACACCAGCTGATTAGTTGGAGTATTTAAATGGTATTTCATTTAAATCACGACAGCCAGTACAACTAACGATTTCCTGATCTGTTCCCACCTGAACTCAACATGTTTTGTCCATGTACCTAGCTACTTACCCACATCTACTATAAATCCCATTCGTGTAAAACGAATGAAGCTTGTCACAATTTCATTTGTTTTTAATCGTCAACATACTGCACTATTTTGGTAAAGTGACTGGCTTAATCGAGAGAGTTACTCCCCTTGAAATCGATACAATTTACACTAACTTGCCGGTGACCTGGTATTTAGGCTATATGGAATTATATAGGGACAGATCTTTAAAATTGAAATAAGGTCATTAATGTTTTTGATGACAATATTTTATAAGTTTTTTTCTATAAGGTCAAAATGTCTGCTTTTATTTAATGTAAAGATATACAAAATAGATTACTTGCCTGATACTTTTTTTTTTATTTTAAAAGACAACATGCATTCCTTCTTTATTCCATGTAAATTATTGGAAAATCGCGAATTTTTCATTTTTAAGTCCATTTTTACCGTATTACCTATTTTCTAAGGAAATTTTATAAGTTATAATCATTAAGTCTATTTTGAATTATTTCAGTCATACAAATTTCAAACAAATATGTGTATGTCTTGATACTTCCATTTTCATTTAAAAATGCAGAAAACGCCTAAATATGTACATATGAATTTTATGTCCGGATCGCGAATTTTCCGGATTAACGGTGTCCGATTTAACGAGATTCGACTGTATATGGTAATGACTAGATCTATTGTTATCGTTTACTAATGTCGTGTATGTAGATAGGTAGGTGGGGTGCGAATGCGAAAATGAACTTGTTCCAGCATTGATATATTAAACGTATTAGGAAAAGCACAATTTGACAGAACATGAAACAAGAACAATTAAAGCAATGACTAATTAAACAATTTGTCACCTGTGAATTAGAAGTGATAAGACAAAAGTATGATTATTTTTGTGTAATTTTAATACATTTTTTGGTGTGTTATACCTTAATGCATTGTTCAAAGAAATAGAGTGGGATTAAACTATTTATAAATCTACAATTATATATGTAACTCAATTTAGAATGCTAATATTTCTTTCACATTGCAATGCTATTTTATGTATTATGCATATCTGTGTGAAGATATGTTTTGCAAAAAGCGAAAGGAAAACATTGTGGGAAAAGAGAAATTGCTCATAATTAGCAATTTCTCCTTTTCACGCAATGATATATTCTGTCAACAAGTATTACAAATATTAGAACTGTTGCTAGTCTTCTGTCAGCTGTTTAAACTTGTTGAAGAAAACATTATTGGAAAAGGAGAAATGTTCTTTCATTTACAAAAAATACTTATTATCGTAGACTAAATGTTTATAATCGTCTAAGTCTGAAAGGGTTAGTTAGGAATACGTATGTGATTCATATTGAAAATTTAAGGTAAACAGTAGTCAAATCATCTAAAAGCTTGACACAATTTTGATTATTTTCAAGTTGGCATAGTATGAAATCTAATACGCCAATAAACCTGTTTACAAATAATCGATATATACAGATTATAGAACCGTTACCAAAGGGCCATAACTCAATTATCGATTTTAGACTTAATCGCGGGCCTGGAAAAGGGACGCAATACCTGCAAATCTTCAGAAATAGTGCCACATGAAATGAATCGTCAAGTTTTGACCTCAAAACCCCTGGATTAATATTCCCCATTGTCACTGACTAGACAATCGTCGTTTGACATGAGGCAATTAGAGTTTGAGATATGGACATATATTCAGAGGTTACCTTAACTTAACTTATTGTGTTTTGCATTAGCCTTTAGTACAAGTCACCAAATGATAGTGGTAAACAAATCATACTCATAGATGTGACAACCAAAATTTATGTAATAATCAAAGCCTACATGTAAAATAAATGGGGAAAAGGCCGACTGAATACCAACATAGTCGGCCCTATAAAACAAACCAGGTGAATCTCAAACCTGTTAAGACTGTCAGATGACAGACAAACTATAAGCAGCTGTTATCTGCACTACCGAGAATACAGAGTGGATCTGATGGTTTGTAAACCTGCACAAATAGGGACATGACCAGGCGAGGATAAAATCCAACTTCTGATCATAACCCAGGTCGTGCAAATTCAAGTTGGTGACTGGTCCTGATCTACACAGGTCCTGACTGGTCATCGTTTTTCTGTACCCAGGTGTGATCGGTGAATCCACCTGAAAATATTTCATCTGGCATGTCACGGTATTTAAATTAATCCATAGATGTAATATTAATATTAATTTGTTGTATACTGTTACCTTTTAAGTCATTTCTAGATTTAATGTTGATTCGGCATGATTTCTGGTAGAATTGTGATAGCAAGGCTACAATTGTTACAGGTGAACGTTTAAGTCACGTGATGTAATTGACTGAGAACACCAAGTTCAGTACGCCCAAAAAATAGTGCAAACAAAAAAATCTTGACTGAATGACGAATGTAAACATAAGCAAAAGTCAAATAAATAAACAGAAATCCACTTATTTTAGGTTACCAAATACAATTACAAGTCTTCGAATGTGTAAATATCATATGTAAGGATATCACTATGCATCCCCAACCCCTCATATACTGAAGTTTGTACACATTGCCTGAACAAAATACCCTTTATACATTTTAACCCTTTGTTTGGATTTTGGATTTTCTTCTCCTGTTTAAACTAAACGTTGGAATTTCATACAAGACCTCAACATGGTCTTGTATGAAATTCAGCCCTGGGATTAAAATAAGACTCATATAGGGAAAACACATAAAACGTCTTCTTGTCTAAAAGATATTTGGTATGTAGCATCATCTAGTGGACCTCTACCAAGCTAGTTCAAATTATAGCCTTGTTTTACATAGATTCATATACGGAAAAAACTTCTTGTCTAAAAGTAGAAGGCCCAGGTCTTTGATATTTAGTATGTAGCATCATTGTGGATCTCTACCAAGATTGTTCAAATTATAGCCCTGGAGTCAAAAATGACCCCTTTCCCGGTGTCACTTGTTCTTCATAGAATCATAGAGATATGTTTTTATTTTTTTTTAAAAATCTTCTTGTCTAAAAGTAGAAGGTCCAGGCCTTTGCTATTTGGTATGTAGACTCATCTAGTGGACCTCTATTAAGATTGTTCAAATTATAGCCATGGGGTCAAAAATGACCCCATCCCGGGGGTCCCTTGATTAACATATGCTCATTTAGGGGAAAACTTAAAAAATCTTCTTGTCTAAAAGTAGAGGCCCCTGGCCTTTGATATTCAGTATGTACCTTCATCTAGTGGACCTCTACCAAGAGTGTTCAAATTATAGCCATGGGGTAAAAAATGACCACATCCCGAGGGTCCTTTTACATAGACTTATTTAGGGGATTTTTTAAAAAAATCTTCTTGTCTAAAAGTAGAGGGGCCTGGCCTTTGATATTTGGTATGTAACATCATCTAGTGAACCTCTACGAAGCTTCATCAAATTATAGCTATGGGGTAAAAAAATCCCCCTTTCCGGGGGTCACTTGTTTTACATAGATAGGAACAAAACTTTAAAAATATTCTTATCTAAGAGATATTTGGTATGTAGCATCATCTAGTGGACCTCTACCAAGCTTGTTCAAATTATAGCCCTGGGGTCAAAAATGACCCCTCCTTGGGGGTCACTTGTTTTTCATAGACTCATATAGGGGAAAACTTTAAAAATCTTCTTGCCTAAAAGTAGAGCGCCCAGGCCTTTATTTTTTTTGTATGTAGCGTCATCTAGTGGACCTCTACCAAGAGTGTTCAAATTATAGCCCTTGGGTCAAAAATTACCCGTCCCCGGGGGTCATTTGTTTTACATAGACTCATAAAGGGAAACAAATTAAAAAATCATCTTGTCTAAAATTAGAAGGCCAAGGCCTTTGATATTTGATATGTAACTTCATCTAGTGGACTCCTACCAAGATTGTTCAAATTATAGCCCTGGGATCAAAAATGGCCCCTCCCGTGTCACTTGTTTAACATATACTCGTATAGGTAAAAACTTTAACAATCTTGTTTAAAAGTTTAATATTTGAAATCTAACTTCATCTAGTGGACTTCTACCAAGATTGGTCAAATATTATAGCCTTGGGGCCGTATTCACAAAGCTTCTAAGTTATTTCCTTAGGAAATTCTTTAAATACCCGATTTTTCCCTAAGCTGAGGAAATTCCTTAAGTTCGTATTCTCAAAGCTCCTAATGAAATTCCGTAGGTAAGAATATTAGTTTTTCCTATGAAAATAGGTGACGTCAGAATTAAATTTATTCATTATGTTTGGACGAAAAGAGATACGTAGTGGTTTAGAGATTATTTTTCTGTAAAAATTAGTGTTTTCCCAGTTGGTAGATCAACCTCGTTACAAATATAGTTCAACACGTCATGGTTGACTCTGTATCTGTCATGCAGTTCAATATTTGTAAATTCTTGAATGTCAACCTTTTTTTGAAATTGTCTGGAATTTGGATCAATTTGCAAATATCAATGCTAAAGTTACACTTAATTCCTGCATAGTTTTCATCGGAAAAAAAGGCAATTTTTGAAGGAGTACACAATTAATTCAAATCAAATTTTGGCCTTGATTTGACTAAAAGTTAAATGCAAAATCTGAATCTTCAGATTAAGAAATTTAATTGTGTTTGTTTGTTTAAGTTCAATGACATTTTAAGTTTTGATGCGTACTTTGCAATAGTACACTGTAATTCAGTACGATACGATGACACATGTTGATTTAATACAAGGTAGCAATTGATGAATATCCTTATATCAAATCATTATTTTAAATTGTAAAAAAGAATTGTGAATATTTTAATATCCACCTGGCGCCGAGTCCCGGTAGCTTTAGTCGCTAGCGAAAAGCGGGCTTTCAATCCAGGGGTTGTGAATTCGAACCCCAGCTGGGCCAACATTCGTTATGTCGTTTGACAAAATTCATTGTGACAAGCGTCATCCACCAATGGGCTAACAACCTATGTGGAAAAGAAACCAGTTGCTTGAACAGATTGTTGTGTAGATTACTGGTGTGATAAGGCCAGGAAAAACATGAAACGGTGAACTGTATGCGGTGATATGACTGAAAAATTGTTGAAAAAGGCGCTTAACCCCAATCAATAAATATATCCCCCTGAGCTGAAACCTTAAGATAATCTATTCTATGTCAGTCCTGATTATTTAACTTGAAACAACATCTCATCCTAAACAATAGTGTTGCCAAGCCGCAATAGCTTACTCGGGAACGATGAGGTATATGTCTCCAGTGGCCATATGGGGTCGTGAGTTTGATTCCCGGATTGCCATTCATTCTTTCCGATGATTGACTTAACTAGCGTCATTCGTCTACTGCCAATGTGCTTAACATTTTCCCACATGTAGACGCTTTCAGACGCCTCTGTTTAAAATTATGCTCCGGACAAGGAAAATTAAAACGGACCAACCAACCAACCGACCACAGGGTGACTCCAATATACCCCCTTCAAAATTCGTTTGTCGGGGGTATAAAGAGTACTCACAAGAATAAGTTGTTGCAAGACACAAATGTTGTCTGAAAAAAACTACGTTAATCCTTTACCTCATACAGACGCATATTGACACATGTGAAATGGACGACCTTTAAAATATTGCGGCAAAAAGTGAAATTTCTCATAATGAGCGATTTCGTCTTTTGCTGCAATAGTTTCAACTCTATTTGCTTATTATACTTTCATTTATAGAAATATAGATCATCTATTAGCACAGATGTTTACAAGTCGTCTATTGTCGAGTTAATCAATACACAGTACTTAAATTATTGAAGTTAATGAACTAGAATACAGCTGCGAGTCATTTAGGAATTTAGAAAATCATGGATTTAAAAAAATCGGGCGCCAAAAATACAAATTCATGAATTGATATTCTTTTTTCTACAAAGTTGTGAATGTTCTTCAATAGAAGACGGCCATAATGTAATCAGAATATATCACCCTGAGCTTTCCGTTCTGGTGATTTAAAAGATAATCCCACCCTGTAGCATATTAAAAACTCATTGACTATGTCTATCTAGTGAAAGTGAATAAACTATTCACTATAAACTATTGAATAAACTTAAAAACATTGTGACAATTTGAGAATTTGCTCATCATGAATCATTACTGCAGATGCATCTACATGTGGGAAAGAGGGATTGACTTATTTTGCATTTGTAACATTACAAGAATAAAACATAAAATAACATTTAAATAAATAATAGTATTGTCATTTTTTTAAACCAATACAGCTTCTAATTAAGCCTTTATACATGTTAACTCTTTACTTGTTTAGTTGAAAATACCTATTTATAGATTGAACAATACACACTGACCACATGTTCAACAAATTTATAAATATATTGGAAAGATCAATAAACCGGAAATTATATAATACTAGCTTACTAGGGACCAGGAGGTATTTATAATATCGAATTAATCAAACAAATACTTAAAATATTGGCAAGAATGTCACATAATATAGTCTCTTCCACGAATATCGTGTTATTACGAATATATCAAGGTAAACAAAAAACCGGCGTTTTATTTGTTGTGCGCGCACTGACGATGTTGTTTAATTCAAATAGGAAACCCCGATATCACGACTTTCAAACGCTTCTTATTTTTATTTTTTTAAATAAATATTCTCGGAAAGTATGATACATAATATTTGTTAGTCACAATAAAAAAAAAAAATATCTACCTCCCCTGACAATAAAATACATGTATGCCATTTTTTGACACACTTAATGTGTATTTAATATCCTAGGCTACGCCTTTTTCGGCGATAGCTGTCTGACCTCAATTTTGACCTAGATGTTAAACAAATGATCTAGATTGTAGACCAATCAAATGTTGTATTTAATGAATAATGTCGAAGAAATAAAGGAAATGAAACGTTTTGATTGGTTCATAGTTAAGTTGGCGATCCTACGAGAGGCACTAATAAGGTAAAGTTTTAAAATGAAATATTCTGCAAACTAACTTTTAATTGTTTTCCTTAAGGAATAATTTCAGTGAAAAAATCAGTGAAAACGTATGAAATATAATATTTAAGAGCAAAATATTAATTATTTTTGAAACATGATAAGTTTTCAGTTATTTATCTTCAATTAAAACTTATGCACTTCTTCGGAGCCTCGCGTAATCTCTAGTCATGCGGCTTATTCTCGGACTTGATAATCTATTTATAGAAACTAAAGATGGATGGAGAAGGCCGATAAGCGTTTACACATAGATTATTTTTATGATTTAGTAGTTGATACTGGGATAAAGATATAAACAAGTTGATTCCATCGTTTCCGTTTACTATTTAATAATTTCTGAGAGTTTATATAATTTTGGCTGACACGTGGTTCTAAAAAGAAAAAGAGATAAACAAAAAAACGCGCAAGCTACACCCGATTACCTATTCTATATCTTTTAAAGAACAATGTTCCAACTGGTTCACGATTATAATGCATAACCAATTTAATGAGCTGTCGAAATCTTAGATATACAACATCCCGCACCAAAAAATTTTTTGTCCCCAAATTAAAAAAAGATGTCCCCTTGAATGGTAACCAGTTTAAATTGGAAACAGATATATATACAACATACTGACATGTTGGCCTAATCAGATTTTGACACAGAAGCATAAATGTCCGAGGTTGGCCAAACAAGGACGACAGACAAACACACAGATAAGCAGGCCAGCATTTCAGAAGTAATATATTTCTTTAAGTAAACCATTAATATCCAATATCTCAAATGATTTCTATAAACCGATTCTATATCTTTTAAAGAACAATGTTCTAATCGAACAATGTTCCAACTGGTCCAAGATTATAATGCATTACAAGGAGCTGTCGTATTCTTAGATATACAACATTATTGCGCAACCTTTTATAATTCATGTAAAATTACTGATTCTTTTGATTATTAACAAAACCTTTCTGATATTCAAGTCAAATAATATGCGCATATTCCATTTCTTTGTGTTTTCTCATATTAATCGCCGTTTATCTTTTTTAAAGATTTTTTCTTGTTGGCTATGTTTTTGGTGGTTCTGAATTTAAATAAATGATATTTTTAAACTTCTATTGAGTTCTAAATAATATATTGTATTAACAACAAGCTATTATAAGGACTAAAAGAATAACAATGAAATGTGTCACTTTTTGGAAAATATGAATAAATTGTGCCTATAAGAAATTTAAACACATGCATTCTGAAAATAGCACGTTATATGTTCCCAGTTGAAACAATTGCTTATTAACAATGTGTAAGCGGTAAATGTATTATAGGATAAGCATATACATTTAGTTTATGGCAATCATAATTTCTCCAATTTAAGGTTATGTTAAAAGTAACATCAGCCCGTGTGGTGCGTGATCAGACAATATCATCATATCAATAAAATAGAGCAAATCGTAACAACAATCGTGCCTCTGCAAGATCACCCTTTCAACATATACTTTTATTTACAATTTCCGTCAACTGAATGATTTGATTTCCCCCATATCCCAATGTTCGATGTTTTAGTTCTTCGGCTTATGACTTAATACATTTCTGTTGTACTTCTTGAATAATTTGATTCTCATCGTATTGGAATGCTCCTAGTCGAGTGCAGTATTATTTTTGGGATTCGCTAGGTATCCCTTATTATCAGGCTTTTCCGTCTATCTGTGTGTGTGTGTTTCTGTCTGTCCAGTTGTTTGTAAATCGACGCTCTACAGCCCAAACAGACGGACCGATTCCGATGATACTTGGTGAACAGGTGACATAGTGTACGCGTTTGATTTTCGTTGCTTAGGATCCACCCGTTGCTATGCAGCTAGCAAAAAAAAAACGCTTTTAAAAACCCAAACCATTTTTGTGGAGTTCGGGTTGACAATCGCCACAATGCTAACAGAAACATCAACAACGAAAGAAATTACATGGTCAGTTTTGAACAGCCCTTTGACTTGATATGCAATACTGCAAAGATCAACATTTTTAAAGAAAGCAACGTGTTTTAAAGCTATAAACCCTTGTTGAGTTAAGTCATACTGATATGAACACACACGTAATAAAAATATTGACTTTGACGCAGAGTCTCTTTCTTAACGACACAATTGACTAAGAAAGGTCAGTTTTCTCTTATCAAGTGCTTAGAGGTGAGCTATTATGATCTCTATCCGTCGTACGTCGTCCGTAAACAATTCCTTCAATCGACATCTTGGTCAATTTTAATAAAACTTCACAGGGATATTCCTTGGGTGGTGCCCTTTCAAAATTGTTAAAAAAGATTTAAAAGAAAATGAATATTTTCTTGTCTGAAATCGAAAGGACTATAGCTTAGATATTTGATGTATAGCATTGTTTAGTGGTCCTTTACCAAGATTGTTCAAAAATGTCCCTGGGGTCAATATTGGCCCCGCCCCGGGAATTACCTGTTTTAAATAGAGAGATATATAAGGAAAAACTTTGAACATCTTCTTGTCTGAAACAGACAGGCATAGAGCTTAGATATTTGGTATGTAGCATTGTCTCATGGTCCTCTGCCAAGATTATTCAAATTATGCCCTTGGGGTCAAAATTGGCCTCACACCTGGGTTCACCTGTTTTACATAGAGATATATAGGGAAAGATGTTCTTGTCTGATACTGAAAGGTCTAGAGTTTAGTTATTTGGTGTGTAGCATTGTCTCGTGGTCCTGTACCAATATTGATCAAATTATGCCCGTTGGGTCAATCTTGGTCCCGCCACGGGGATCACCTGTGATACATATAGTTTTATAAGGAAAACTTTGAAAATCTTCTTGTCTAAAACCAAAATGCCTAGAGCTTAGATATTTGATGTGAAGCATTGTCTAGAGGCCCTCTACCACAATTGATCAAGTTATGCCACTGGGATCAAAATTGGACCCGCCCAGGGGGTCACCTGTTTTTATATAGAGATTTATATGGAAACTTTGAAAATCCTCATGTCTATAACCAATAGGCCTATAACTTAGATATTTGGTATGTAGCATTGTCTAGTAGTCCTCTTTCAAGATTGTTCAAATTATGCCCTGGTCAAAATTGGCCATTCCCCGGTGGTCACCTGTTTGTCATAGCAGGATATAGGAAAAACTTTGAAATATTCTTATCTTAAACAGACCTATCAGTTTCCTTATGTCATATTAATTTGACAAAAGATGGACAATATTGGTTGGGTTATTTTGCCTTGTGACAAGAGGAGCTATGCTTGACATTTGGCCTCTTGTGTTAGGTGGGCGATCAAGGGCCATCATGGCCCTCTTGTTTCTTGTGTCTTTGTTTTCGTTTCATGACGGCTTAGGGTTTCTGGGAATTTAATGTGTTGCATTTCGCTTTGTTGAAATATATTTTGTTTTTGACCTGGGGCTTTAGCCCCTGGTCATAGTAGTAAAACCATTTTTTCGGAGTTGGAAGCCTGCAAATTGCTGTTAACACCCAATAATGCATTTTAGGGTGAGACTGCGCGAGAAAAAAAGTTCATCATGGTTTCAACCAAACTATATTTAGAAGGTTAAGATCTCCCAGAAAAATATCATTATAATGTTGTTGGAACATCAGTGAAAAACTTAGGGCGTGAGTACTCCAATATAATGTTAACGAATGCTTTAGAAATAAATGCGCCGAGAGGTCAAATATGAAAGCTTATTAACATTCGCGAAGTGGAACGGAAAAGTACAAAGACGTCGCATGACAAATGCATTGGCGGATTTACCGGGGGGCCGTAGGGCCCATGTGACAAACAATTAATGGTAAACAAAGAAGTCGCGTTACAAATGTAGTGGCGGATTTAGCAGGGGCCCGACCCCCTCCATCCCCCCTGACGTTCCGAGCTTCACTATTTATTTATTTTTGCTTTTTTTATATTATCCAAAGAAACCCCTTACATGTCCATTTACCTCACTTCAGCAGCTGGCTACTACGACATTCGTACTGTTCCCGCCAGTTTATGTAGCACTTAACGACGTGTCTATCTGTAAACTGTATTAGGGAAGACGTGCCATCGGACTATACACTCCAGACCACAAACAAGTAAGATACACTATTATATTGTATTAATCTATTATACATATTACAGAATATAACATTCATAATAAGTTAACCGTCTATCACCAGTGATACTAAATATCTAGGCCTGGTCGGTTTAGACAATTTGTCTTTTTGTTAAGTTTCTGAACAATCTTGATAGGAGCATACTGGATAATGCTACATAACAACCATCAAAAGCCTAGGCCTTTTAATTAAGATCTTTTAATGTTTTTCCTACATAAGTTGATGCTAAATATGTGAAACCACGGATAAGGGCCACTTTTGAGTTCAGGGGCATAAATTAAACAATCTTAATAGATGCATACTAGATGATGCCACATTGCCGGTATCAAATGCATAGCCATTATTGTGTTTCAGACCGGAATATTTGCTAAGCTGTTTTTACTAAATAAGTATATGTGATGCAATGGACCAGAACCACTTGAAAAACTTTGAAAAAGACATAACATATATTATTATAAACAGCAGTTAAAGAGGAGATGTCATTTAAAGAACAAGACCTTGGTGGTGGTGTTTTTAACAGTTTCTTTTCAAATCGGACCAGTACTTTTGTACAAGAAGACTGTTAAAGTTTTCACTTTATAAGTTTATAAGGAAAACAAGCCCCAGCCCCTGGAAGCAATGTTTTTCATTGGATCTCAAAACTTTCAACAATCTTGAAAGATTGTCACTAAAGGAACCTTTGTTCCAAATCATTTTCAAATCTTGGCAGTGGTCTTTTAAGGTTTTTACTATACATATAAGGAAAACAGCCCCGCTAAATGGCTCCAGAAAATGATAGAAATAATTATGCTTAATATTCTGCTGCTCTGAAATAGCTTGTCTGATCTCCAAATAATTACTCAAAAAAATGATTTCAGCCATATTGTATCGTTTAAATCATGACTACCATGTGACATCAGAAAGGGGTTAAAATGATAAAAATGTATAATACTCCATTAATGCTACTGGCCGGGTTCCCAGCCGAAGTACTAAGATCAGGGTGCGCAATTCAGGGCCACGTGGCCATCCTGTGAACCCTTTCGAAAATACACTTTCTGACGCATCTGCAGCAGATGACTTTTGAAAATCATGTTAGTGAGCTTATTTCAATGAAAGCCAGTCGAGCTCATATCATGGCCATTCGTCGATTGCGTATCCGTGCATTCAAATGTTTGCTTCAAAATACTTCTCCTCTGTAACCACCAATCCAATTTAAAGTTATGTGCAAGATCCAACACTTCTATGAAACAGTTAGATTGCGTTCTATAAACCTTTACCACGTCCAGACGCATTTTAACACATCTCCAGTTTTTAAACTTTGCAAACAATGGGACAAAAGGGGAAATTGCTCACAATGATAAATATCTCATTTTTCCAAACTGTTTTCAACTCTATTCTATAAGTATAATTCAATTATAAAGAATTAACATAACTTTGTCAAGATATTTTCCCGGTTGTTTGCTAAGGAATTGCTGCATGTGGGAAATGGTTAAACCTAGAATTTAAGAATAATGTTATATATAAGCTTACATGACCGTCTTCCAAGACAAGGACCGCGGTCACACGCCTTTCAAAGTCATATTTTGACAATTTTGGAACAAAAGTGGTCTTTCTTGCCACTACGAATGCGAAGAATTAGATTGAAACAATATATTAAACCTTACCAACATTCACAAAATCTGCAGCAGACGACTTAAATGCAATCAGGCAAAACTAAGAAAAATATGTGTAAGTGAAAGAGTTGAAAACATTTTAGTAAAAGGAGAAATTGCTCACTATGAGCAAATGTTTCTATTTGCCACACTGTTTTCAAAGGTCGTCCGCTGCAGATACGTCACAAAGTGTTTGAATGAGGGAAAGGGTGAATAATAATCTTTATGAGAAGAAGGACGAAGGAGATTGTAGAGTGAACTGTTTTCAACTTGCAAACGCATAGGCAGGGAATTACTTTTGAAAACATTGTGGCAAAAAGAGAAAATGGGAATAATTTTAACTTCAATAGTACACGTAATACTATTACTTTCATTTGTTCAATATTCGTGCATACATGTTGTCAAAGTAGTCTGCATAGGACTTAAGGTCTAAGCCTTACAAGAGGAATGATACATGAAATAGAACATCGGTTAGATAAATTAAATTTGAATTAAATATTTTAGCAAATGTTTAATACAAGATTCCTTAAACATACATGTCATTTTGAATTCTTCAATTAGCGTGATGCTGACATTATTTTGAATTCTTCAATTAGCGTGATGCTGACATTATTTTGAATTCTTCAATTAGCGTGATGCTGACATTATTTTGTTAAGGATTTCCTTTCTCCAAAAGATAAGCATACGATGCCGACAACAACCAGATACTTTATGCTAGATCGGATTTAATAATCGGATATCAGATTGAATCCATCGTACATATTATACGAGATCAGTCTGAAAGGGTTTAATAAACAAGAGGGCCATGATGACCCTTGATCGCTCACCTGAGTAATGCAATCTCATTCGTCATGCCAACCAAAATAGCTCATGTTTTACCAATCAACATGGCTTGAAGTAATCTAGTAGAGAGTAACCCAATGAACATTTCTACAGAAGTATTTGGAATCTGGCGAGATACTTTCGGAGATGAAGATTGTTTTAAGTTTTCACTAAAGCCTTATAAGGCAAAACAGACCCGCCCCCTGGCGGCCATGTTTTTCTACCAATCAATCAACATGGCCTGAAGGAATCTGATAGAGGGTTACCCTAGAAATATTTCTAAAAAAATATTTGGTAAACGGTGAGACAATTTCGGAGGAGAAATTGTCGAAGTTTTCACTGAAGCCATTTAACGCAAAAACAAAAATATATTGATTTCGCACTTTCAAAATCAAGAATTTGGCAAATATAAAGCACTCAATACTACAGAATAATGAACAGATGCAGTTAAGCACACAATTGAAAATGAAATAACATACTCTGTGTTTAATGTATAAATGAAGGTCCACAACGGTATTTCCACGTTTTAATTTCGGTCCATTCCGGTATTTCCATTGTCAATTCCGGTATTTCCCATGTCCATTTTGGTATTTTCAATGTCAATTCCTTTATATGTTCATTCCGGTGCTCTCTTGCTCTCAGTGTTTGGCCTGTGGCTTTAGCCCCTGGTCATAGTAGTAATACCATTGTTTCGGAGTTTGCTGTTAACTACGGAATCCTGTTTGGCTCATGTCGTCCGTCGTCCGTCGTGCCTTAGGTCGACGCGCGACAAAGCGACACGACGCACGACAAAGCGACACGACAAAGCGACACGACGCACGATAAAGCGACACGACGCACGACAAAGCGACACGACGGAAGGGACATTATGTCGTCCGTCGAGCGTCGCCCTTGTATTGTCGGGCGTCGTGTCGGTTTGTCGTGCGTCGTGTCGCATTGTCGTGCGTCGTGTCGCTTTGTCGCACGTCGACTTGGATGAGTAGAAGGTCGACGGACGATGCACGACATTACGATGCGTCCGTCGTGTCGCTTTGTCGTGTCGCAATGTCGTCCATCGTGTCGCATTGTCGTGCGTCGACCTAAATAATTTACAACACGATAATGCGACACGATAATGCGACACGACGGACGACAAAGCGACACGACGCTCGACAAAGCGACACGACGGACGACAAAGCGACACGACGCACGACAAAGCGACACGACGGACGACAAAGCGACACGACGGACGCATCGTAATGTCGTGCGTCGTCCGTGGAATGTCGCGATGTCGTGTCGCTTTGTCGTCCGTCGTGTCGCTTTGTCGTCCGTCGTGTCGCTTTGTCGTCCGTCGTGTCGCTTTGGCGTGCGTCGTCCGTCGACCGGTGTAGTATTATGTTTTTATCTATACACGCTGAACATGTGACTGCAATCATTTCTTAAAATGGAGAACAACTTGGATGATTTATTAAGAACTTATTATAATTCTTTCAAATACACCGTCACGGTGTCTATGATAAAAAGCTACTTCTACCCCGGTCGACAGACGACGGACGACAAAGCGACACGACATCGCGACAAAGCGACACGACATAACGACATTTCGTCGTGTCGCTTTGTCGCCCGTCGTGTCGCTTTGTCGTGCGTCATGCGTCGTGTCGCTTTGTCGTGCGTCGTGTCGCTTTGTCGTGCGTCGTGTCGCTTTGTCGTGCGTCGTGTCGCTTTGTCGTGCGTCGTGTCGCTTTGTCGTGCGTCGTGTCGCTTTGTCGTGCGTCGTGTTGCTTTGTCGTGCTCGTGTCGCTTTGTCGCGCGTCGACCTAAGGCACGACGGACGACGCACGACATGAGCCAAACAGGATTCCGTAGTTAACACCCTACAACGCATTTTAGGTTGAGACTGCGCGAGCAAAATAGTTCATCATGGATTCAACAAAAGTGTATTTAAAAGGTTAAGATCACCCAAAGAAGATCATTATAATGTTGTTCGAACATCAGTGAAAGATTTAAGGCGTGAGTACTCCAATATAAGTTTAACAAATGCTTAGAAATCAATGCGCTGAGAGGTCAAATATAGAAGCTTATTATCATCTTAGCGGAGTGGAACAGAAAGGTACGACTATGTTCGAGTATTAACAGAGATTGTCCAATTCAGTTTAAATAGAGTAATTTGCCATTGTGAAACATGCCTGATTTTAACATTATTGTTTTGAATTTTACATTATTTTTATATTCTGCAATTTCATATTCTATAATATATTTTACAAACAAAAGAATAAGTTGGCGAATATTCCCGGAAAATTGCGACGAAAAATAAATGGTAAACAAAGAAGTCGCGTGACAAATGCAGTGGCGGATTTCCTTATATTGCTATAGTGAAAACTTAAAAAATCTTCTCCTCCGAAAGTGTCAGGCCTATTTTCAAATAATTTTGTGGAAATGTTCCTTGGATGACCCTCTATCAGATTCCTTCAAGCCATGTTGATTGTTCGAAAAACATGGCCGCCAGGGGGGCGGGGCTATTTTGCCTTATATGGCTATAGTGAAAACTTAAAAAATCTTCTCCTCCGAAAGTGTCAGGCCGATTTTCAAATAATTTTGTAGAAATGTTCCTTTAGTGACCCACTATCAGATTCCTTCAAGCCATGTTGATTGGTCGAAAAACATGGCCGCCAGTGGGCAGGGCTATTTTGCCTTATATGACTATAGTGAAAACTTAAAAAATCTTCTTCTCCCAAACTGGTTGGCAGATTTTCAAATAATTTTGTAGAAATGCTCCTTGGATGACCCAACATGGCCGCCAGGGGGCGGGGCTATTTTGCCATATATATATATGGCTATAGTGAAAACTTAAAAAATCTTCTCCTCCCAAAGTGTCAGACCGATTTTCAAATAATTTTGTAGAAATATTCCTTGTATGACCTTCTATCAGATTCCTTCAATCCAAGTTGATTGGTTGAAAAACATGGCCACCAGGGGGGGGCGGGGCTATTTTGCCTTATATGGCTATAGTGAAAAGTTAAAAATCTTCTTCTACGAAAGTGTCCGGCCGATTTTCAAATAATGTTGTAGAAATGTTCCTAGGGTGACCCTCTATCAGATTCCTTCAAGCCAAGTTAATTGGTCGGAAACTATGGCTGCCAGGGGGCGGGGCTTATATAGCTAAAGTGAAAAAAAAAAAAACATCAGGTGAGCGATTCAAGGGCCATCATGGCCCTCTTGTTTTAACTAGAAATTTTGTTAAAGTTTTGCATGCAACTACATTAAGAGTCGATATCCTAGTATTTACTTCATGCATTGCTTTGAAACTTTATACAACCCTTCCCAACTATCACACCTATGTTGATTTTCAAGTTAAATAACTCTATCTTGCATTTTATGCAAGTTTTGGCCCTTTTTGGACTTATAAATTTAATTTTGGTTAAAGTTAAGTACGATAACTCTATCGAGCATTTTATGCAAGTTATGGCCCTTTTTGGACTTAGAAATTCTGGAATAAGTTTTGCATCTACATTTAGAGTGTAATCTCATTAACAACTTGAAACATTGTATTGAAACTTTATACAACCTTTCCCAATTTCACAACTATAAACACAACCAATTAAGATAACACTATCCTGCATATAGTGACAATTGTTGCCGTTTTTTTACTTAGAAATTATGGTTAAAAGTTAGCATGCAACTACATTAAGAGTCTATATCTTATTAATTCATTGATGCATTCCATTGAAACGTTATACAACCCTTCCTAACCATCACACCTATTAAAATAATCAAGTTAAATAACTGTATCCTGCATATAATGCAAATTATCACCCTTTAAGAAATTGTGGTTAATGTTTTGCATGCAACTACATTAGAGTCCATTTTCTCAGTAACTTAAATAAGCGGTGGAATAGTAGAGCGCTGTCCTCCGACAGCTCTTGTTATTATATAAGTTGTGTTTAGTTGCTTTTGTATTGTAATTGACGGGGAAAGTGAGTTAAAGATGGCCCGTAAAAGGCAGTGCAAGTCAATTGGCTTTCAGAAAGGTGTGCCTGGTTTAAATAGGGGTCAAAAACATGGTTTTAGTATAGAAAAAGTACAAACAAAGTATGTGAGATGTACTAAACTGCCTTTGAGGCTCGTGTAAATAGACATTTGGGTATATTCACCTTTCTTCGTGTTGATGGTTCGAAAACAAATATACGTCCCTTGCGGCCATCTGGGAAAGTGGCTGGTATTATCAATGAGTTTGGTGTTGCCCCCAACAATACATTTCACCCCAACTCATACACAAATGAACTGTACTGTCCAGCTAAGTTGCAACTGATGTTTAACTCTGAATTAAAGATACATACACAGTTGAGCATAAATTGTAATGGTATTCTGGTTTTTGACAGTGCTAATTCACTAAAGTGGGGTCAAGTCTGTCGCAAACGGCTTAAATGTGAAAAATGTACATATATTGGTAGATACTTGTTACTATAATTTATATGAAGAGGTTGAAAGGAACCATTTATGGAAAGAGGTAGACAAACAGCAAAAGCCAATGTTGGCTTTCAAATAGGTCTATTCTCGACACCAATCAGTAACCATTGTGCAACACGCATACTGAACTGCAAAAACATAATTGCACCAACTATTACAGGTATGCAAATTCTGTGGCAGAGGCTTTTACCCAATTGAATAATGAGAGTAATAAGGAAATAAGGCAAACACTAGAGGCTGATAATAAAACTATTGGTCAGAAAGACCCTAAGTCAGTGCAGATAGAGGGAGATACATGCTACAATAACCCTCTTTTCAATAGTGAATCAACACGTATCAAGCCAGCACTATGGTTACAACCACTCTATGCGAAAACAATACTTGTGAAAAGAAAAAAAATGGGGTTCACATAGCAAGTAAATTATGTGTAAGGGCATCACGGTTGCGAAACAAAGGGGAAAAAGTTTCCTGCCCTAATCATGCAGGCTATTGCTCGGCAAACATAACGGGCAAAACACTGATTGGACAGGAAGTCCAATGGAATGAAAAGGCTGCATGCCAAATATCTCAGGATCTAAAAATAACACATTTTACTGGTGACAGGGACAGTAAAGGTCATAAAAGTGTTAATAAGTGTCAGGAGAACACTGTTATTAGCTTAAAAGACTTGAGACATCTTGCTAATTCTACGAAGAGACAGGTTTAAAAAGCCCCATTCACTAAGACAATGTTTCCATGTAACAAGTCAAACTTGAAAAATAGGTTTGCACTCTCAGTAAAAGCAAGGTGTTTGGGTGAGCTGAGATCTGCACATATGTATTACAATGGGGATATGTGTAAAATAACAATAAAAATGCCAAAAATTATTGAAACAATAGTCTTATGTTTTAAAGGTTACTGCGGTTCTACATGTGCTAAGCAAAGTTTTGTTTGTACCAGTCATAAGTCTCAAGTAAAATACTTCCTGCCACAAAACGTGAGACTTAGAATATCGAAACTTGATGAAGAAATACTGGCAAGGTGCATTAATAGGTACTGAGAACTTGGGGGAAAACATGAGCCCCTTGTCCACTCCAGGCAACCAGTTTCTACATTTACTATGCATTTTGAGTGTAGTCGGTCTCCCAGAAGGTGTCCATAATGGCATTATTGCAGACGATACAAAAGTGACCTTTCATATTTTGACCCGGAAGTGCTTTAGGTCACAATACACCAAATAAATTCCATCTTTGTTTCTATGTAAATCAACCAGCTTCAACCCTCGTCTGTCACACTTTCTAAGCGTTCCCCAGGTAGAACACCATATATAATTGAAAAGAGATACCTCTTACCTTTAAAATAATCCATAGAAAATGTGGGGTCATGCATTATGCAAGAAAGAACTCGCTCTGTGTAGATGGGGACCGTCCTTTTTACCACTTGTAATCCAGCTAGGCTGAAACTGGGTTTCCACATCCTCTACTTTCACTTTCACACAAGGTCAACATACCTACAATTATCAAATCAAACAGTTCCAGTTCATCCTCTACATATTTACAAAGAATTTACACCCATTGTCACATATCCAATGCAGTCTGGGCCAGATGTACAACCATTTCTATGCAAACAAAGGTTTTTTTAGGGACTACTGTACTGTAGATCATCCTGTCCCGCGGATGTATTTAGCGTAATTTGACCTTAAGCCTTTAAATTTTTCAAGAGCAAGCAAGAGAAGCGATTGAGTGTCTTGGTGAAGGTCCTGTAAATACCTTGGTTTGTTGTTCCCTATCAGTTCCGTATTGAGTTTATTTGAAGCCATTTCATAGAAGCGTTGGCGAACTCCTAGAACGTTACACTATATTATATAATCAAATATGGCGTCTCACAAATTCAGCTCTTTATCTCAAACAAATTTAATCCACTATGTTTTAAATTTTGAAGCATTATAAAAGAAGATAATGACTAAACATGTTTGAATTGACAACATAATCAGAAGAGTTAATAACAATGTTACCATTTTTTTTAAAATATTCACTTCTCAGTTCAGTGCATCCTTAAGATAAGTTTGTGCAATATGTAACGTCAATATATTGAGACTACCCGGCCGGTTCATACCAAAGACTTTAATCAAAGTACAAAGTACTGAAGGTAGAATTGCGATCGTTTAAGAAGAGATACAGAAGTGCATATATGAATATTTATTTTACCGGTTACCTTCAGGCAAAGTTTCAAGTGTGTAACTCTTTCCAGTGCTGAGATTTTGCCTCAACCTGAAACTTTAAACAAAATGTTGACGAACAGACAGACGGAGAGACAGACATCGCCAATCTATAGACCGGAATTGCTAGAGCAATCCGGCCAAAAAAAAAAATCATCAATTTTAGCAGTAAAATCCTGCCAAGAAGTAATGAATTGAGAAAAAAATGTGCTGAGAGGTCCATAATTTCAAACTTGCTAAGATTTGGTCTGTGCAATGAATGTACAAATTGAAAAATGTATTGTTGACATGTATTTTCTACACCATCATTGTAATGTTGTTTATCATAAATAAAATTATTCCTTTTTTTAAATAAACTTTTAATCAAAATGTGTGTCTCAGTGTTGTCTTCTTCAGCAGTTTGACAGAAACAAAGCCTAAATCTGAAATTGTGTCAATGTGTTATTTGTCAACTCTGTCCCATAAGTTTTGCTTGTGATTTGAACTCTCATAAAAAAAGCACGGAAAGGGACAACTTTCCCAACTTTGATTAAATATGTTTTCAATTAAATTGTAAAAAATATTTATCTTGTTTTTTGAAAGTTTTGTCATTATTATTTAAGACGGACATTATATACTAGAATAGCCAACTAACTATCATTTGAAAAAGTGTTTCTTATTTAAACCTTTCCCACTTGCATACGTAATTGCAGCCGACGACTTTTGAAAACATTGATGCAGAAGAAGAAATTGCTCATAACAAGCTTTCTCCTTTTGCAACAATGTTTTCAACTATATTCAATGATTACACTTCCAATAAATGTGATTTTCTGTATCTTTGCTCAGATTTTTTTTAATTCGTCTGCTGCAGAGTTTTTATATTGTGGGGTGGGTTGTGATTTGTTAAAGGGCAAGCAGGATTGGGAATTGAGTGTTGCACTTATCCTAATGAAACACTCGCCTGCCTGTGCATGTTTTAGCTTAACTTAACTTGTTAATGTTCTTTCCATCATCAACTTAGTCATCTGTTAGTAATCAACTATATGAACGAAATAATCGCGTCAAAATCTTGAATCGCGTCAGAATCATAACGAACAAACTGTCAAAATCTAATTTTGAACTGTGTAATACAAATTTAGAATAAAAGGATGAATCAGTTATGTTGTAACAACCAATATCCGCGGGTCATTTACCTGATTTTGGCCGAAAGAAATGATCGATTTCTTGCAAGATTTATTCGTTATTCGTTCTGCCTATTATAATCAAAGTATTCTAAACGCTTTATAAACAAGTGATTTAAAGCGCTCAAATCATTTGATGAAAGTTGTTTCTTTAGACGCGGACCTTGTCGAAAGCACCTATCCAAAATGCAAATCGTTGTCGAAGGAATAGATGGACTGAGAGAAAGAGAGAGAAAAGGCTTAGCAATGCATACTATCTTTATGAATAAGGACATGAACGAATATGTATGGACTAGCGCCTAGAATTTCGTACTAGCCGATCCTTCATTCCACTCGCTTATGCTAGCGGGCGAGTGGATGTTTACATCTCTGCCGAGAGGGAAAAAAGGGTTACAATTTACAAAGGGTAATTGCGCGGTGCAGTGCTATATTGGCGTAGTGATATCTAAATAATTGTGTACACTTTAAATATGATATTTACACTTACAAGACTTGTTATTTTCTATTATAAGCTTGAATAATCGGATTTTTTTTCGTTACTCTATGTTTGCTTTTGTGAGCATTCGTAAATTAGTCAAACCAAAAATTGCACTTAATTGTTGGTGGTGAAGGGCATATACATCACGTGACTTCAGACTCACTATGACTATGGCAGCCTCTGCGCATGCGCAAGTCTACCAAAAATGGTAGTAACGGCTGCCCTCCTTGCATGGCGCTCAGGGTTGTGAGGTTAGCATTACGACTGACTAGCTGGTGTCAGGATAAATGGACCAGAATTACTGGTAACTTACCCAGGAAATGCTGTGATAGAACAGAACAATTGTTGAAAGTGGTGTAAAACACAATAAAACAAACAAAACAAATCCTTAAGTGGCCCTCTACCTAATGTTTTCAAACCATATTGATTGGTTAAAAGCATATAGCTCCCAGGTGGCAACATAAAAGGGATTGAAGCTTCAAAAACATCACCTTTTCACAGATACCAGTCATAATTATAAGAACTAAAGAAAAAGAAATCATATTTTACATAGAATTAAGATTTTGATATGCAAAACAAAAATCCTCATTTTTTTTCACATTTTACTATTATATAAACTACATGTATTGTACTATTATAAATTTCAACATCACTTGAAAGTGAATGAATGTTGCTTTGGTGGTTGTCTTTCAAAATTGTTCAAAGATTTAAATTCTAAACAGAACTTTGGTTGCTGCGGCATCAGTCTCAGAAAGAGAAGAAATGCCTAAACTTGACAAAACTTCTCCTCTAAATCTGTTTCCAAGATAACTTAGTAGAAAAACTTGTTCAAGCCATATATTTATTGGTTGAAAAACATTGCGGACAGGCAGCATCAGAATATCGGGAAAATTACTAAGTATTAAAATTCCTTTCCTTTCTTATAAAAGATATTGTCTGATTTCAAGATAACTTAGTAGAAATGTACCTTAGGGGGACCCTCTACAAAACTTGCTCAAGCCATATTTATGCTTGTCTGATTTCGAACTTATATAGTAGAAATTTTCTTTCATTGACCCTTTGCATAATTTTTTCAACCCATAATACAATGTAGTTAGTTAAAAATCAAAGCTACCATACATCATCAGTAAAAGGGTAAAATGAACCTCAAACGACATCTCCTCCTATACGACTGGACCAATATTAACCAAACTGCACAAGAATGTTCCTTTGGTGGTCCTCTTTCAAAATTGATTTATAATTTAATGTTTTTTACAATTGTCTTTTACTTATTAGCTGTTTCATTTACAGTGTCAACTCCTTGCAGTTTCATTCCCACTCTAGATAAAAAAAATCCCAAATATAAGCAGTTACACAATTGCTACTATGTATACCATCACATCAGTGAATGGAATAGGACCATGTTGGTCCTCTTGCTTTTTTAGGATTTGGCTATGTCAGTGGCGGTTCATTTTGAGGGAGAAACTTTGCTTTGTAACTGCCAATTAATTCAGGGTATTAATTTCAATAAGATAATAGGAATTTAGCAGACAGAAATAAAATATATAGATCAAATTATGTCAAATACATCTGCTGACATGCTAATTTTCACCCAAATATAGTCCCTAAAAAAACCTGTGTTTGTGTAGAAATTAGTGTTATACCATCGAGCAATGTAAACATGCATTGTTGTGTTTGTCTGCAAGTTTTGGAAAATGAAGTTTGATCATTTATATGAACATTTGACACAGTAAAACCTAAAATATGTGATGCTTTTCTTATTTTTCCTTTGCGAAGACCTATGTTTTGCGGGAAAGCATAAAACTTGGCCGATTCCGCCAAAAAACCTAGGTTTAGGTGGTATAGAAAAATTGAATTTTCTTTGATAATCATTGCTTAATTGACCTAATATTTGCTTTAGTACGTGCTTTCATTTTATATCATACTTTATAAATAAATTACTAAGAAAAAACATATCCATAAGGACAATGAAATTGTCTTATAAGTGTGTATACATCATTATTAATCCTCCTCTCTGAAGCAGATGACTTCTGTCTTATGCAGCAGCCAAATTTTTGAAAAAATTGTGGAAATACAAGATATTGCTAAATTTCTTATTTATTAAGGGATTTTGTAATTAAAACTTGGGAAAATATGTTTTTGTTAGGTTGGGGATTATGCGGCCCAATTTCGCCTCCAAAAATATCATATTACCAATTAGTCAGAAATGATTAAGAAAAGTAATATTCTACAAAACGTTTGAATTAGACTACATGGATACTCAGTCAGATCTATGTCTACATTTTGTTTGTATATATGCTGAGGATGCTCAGCGCTTAATCCGACGTACAGTGGTTGTGCAGCGGACATTTCTGAAAATATCTAGGAAAAGTAGGGGAAAATGATTCTATGTTAATCCTTTCAAACATGCAACAAATCTACAGCAGATGACTGTAAACTTGTGTTAAATTTCAATATATGAAAGTAGTATTTCTGAAAAGGGGTTAAAACATTTTTTATGAACAATTCCTTTTCTTGCCACAATGTTTTTTCAAATCATCTGCTGGAGAGGCGTCAGCCTCTGTATGTGGGAAAGTATTAATTCAATCAAAGTATAATGATTGAATCGGTTTGAAAACATTTTGGCAAAACAAGAACATTCTCATCATGAGCAGTTTCTTCTTTTCCAACAATGTTTTCAATAGTCATATGCTGGAAAAACATCTTAATGCTTCTGCATATAGGAATGTTTTAAGGGTTAATAAATGTTAATCTTTCCTTTCAGACTTGGAATGTAGATCTGGTGTTATAATATATAACTAACAATATGGAGGAAAAGGAGGACGACGAAGAAAAGGTAAAGTCTGTATATTTCTACAAACTGATATTTCTGGTGGTTGACTTGGAAACGGAGGTCCTTCTAAAACTGTTTTTAAAAGATATACCATAAGGTCAGACAGTTGAAGCGTTTTTAAAGAGTAAGACACATGTATTGAATATACTAAAGAACAAAAAGGTGTTCAATGACCACCAATTAGGAATACTCAATGCAGCATCACCAGATGTGTCCTGCTTTGACATATATTTGTTGTATATTCTTATTTCTAACCTAATTAATATACAGTCACCCAATGGAGGATGGTATATAACATGTCCAATACCTTCTGATAAATCCGCAGGATCTCTGCTTATGAATCTGAGAAGAGTCAGAAATGCCATTGCAAATTGGCCAAAAGGCAAGATGAAGAAATCTGACTTTGAAATGTACTGGAATGAGGCCAAAGACATCCTAATAGAACTTGCTGATGAAGTAGGTCAAGCAGATAAAGATTCTGTTAAAGAGGAATTCGACAAAACTAAAGTGAAACAACTTGTTGGTGACATTTGGTCACAAACTAGTGGCTTTACTTCTATGGGCAAGGCAAGATCGAAATTGTGAAAAAATGTTATCCATTATTGAAGAATTGAACAAAAAGGTAAAGGAGAATTTATCTTAATTTATACTTTGATAATTAACCCTCTCTTATTGTATTACCTGCAGAGCCCTAGATAAGGGATCAATTGCATGTTTTAAAATCCTTAGTTAACCTATAAACCCTAAGTTGTGGGTACTCAAAAGAATCGTCTCGCTCTTAGTTCCAATAAAGGTCATGTCCGGTCAAAAACTAATTTATTGCAATGACAAATCTGAGAACATTTGAGAAAATATTGTTATCACTTTAGTAATAATGAACTGCTAAAGGTGAGCTATTGTGATTTCTCTTTGTCTTTCGTATGTCATTATGTCTCCCCCCCTCCGGAGGAGACATATTGCTTTTGCCTGCGCCGTCTGTCTGTCTGTCTGTCCGTCTGTCTGTCTGTCCGTCTGTCTGTCAGGGCGTCCACATTTCTTGTCCGTCCTTTATCTCACAACCCCTTGGCCACATTTCTATGAAACTTCACAGGAGTCATCGGTACAACTTCTAGTTGCGCATATTACGAGGGCATTTAATTTGACCTACTTTTGGATGAGTTATTGCCCTTTTTTAAAATTGCCATTTCATTCTTGTCCGGCCTTCATCTCACAACCCCTTTGCCACATTTCTATGAAACTTCACAGGAGTCATCGGTACAACGTCTAGTTGCGCATATTACGAGGGCGTTTAATTTGAGCTACTTTTGGATGAGTTATTGCCCTTTTTTAAAATTGTGTCCGTCTGTACGTCCACATTTCTTGTCCGGCCTTTATCTCACAACCCCTTTGCCACATTTCTATGAAACTTCACAGGAGTCATCGGTACAATGTCTTGTTGCGCATATTACGAGGGCGTTTAATTTGACCTACTTTTGGATGAGTTATTGCCCTTTTTTAAAATAAATCACTAACTGACAAAATACAGTCAGCCAGACAAATACTCCTTGGGGGAGACATACGTTTTTCCCAAAAACAACCTCTAGTTTGACCTACTTTTGGATGAGTTATTGCCCTTTTTTTAAAATTGCCATTTCATTCTTGTCCGGCCTTCATCTCACAACCCCTTTGCCACATTTCTATGAAACTTCACAGGAGTCATCGGTACAACGTCTAGTTGCGCATATTACGAGGGCATTTAATTTGACCTAATTTCGGTTGAGTTATTGCCCTTTTTTTAAAATTGCCATTTCATTCTTGTCCGGCCTTCATCTCACAACCCCTTTGCCACATTTCTATGAAACTTCACAGGAGTCATCAGTACAATGTGTTGTTGCGCATATTACGAGGGCGTTTAATTTGACCTACTTTTGGATGAGTTATTGCCCTTTTTTAAAATAAATCACTAACTGACAAAATACAGTCAGCCAGACAAATACCCCTTGGGGGAGACATACGTTTTTCCCAAAAACAACCTCTAGTTTGACCTACTTTTGGATGAGTTATTGCCCTTTTTTTAAAATTGCCATTTCATTCTTGTCCGGCCTTCATCTCACAACCCCTTTGCCACATTTCTATGAAACTTCACAGGAGTCATCGGTACAACGTCTAGTTGCGCATATTACGAGGGCATTTAATTTGACCTAATTTTGGTTGAGTTATTGCCCTTTTTTTAAAATTGCCATTTCATTCTTGTCCGGCCTTCATCTCACAACCCCTTTGCCACATTTCTATGAAACTTCACAGGAGTCATCAGTACAATGTGTTGTTGCGCATATTACGAGGGCGTTTAATTTGACCTACTTTTGGATGAGTTATTGCCCTTTTTTAAATTGCCATTTCATTCTTGTCCGGCCTTCATCTCACAACCCCTTGGCCACATTTCTATGAAACTTCACAGGAGTCATCGGTACAACGTCTAGTTGCGCATATTACGAGGGCGTTTAATTTGACCTAATTTCGGTTGAGTTATTGCCCTTTTTTTAAAATTGCCATTTCATTCTTGTCCGGCCTTCATCTCACAACCCCTTTGCCACATTTCTATGACACTTCACAGGAGTCATCGGTACAACGTCTTGTTGCGCATATTACGAGGGCGTTTAATTTGACCTACTTTTGGATGAGTTATTGCCCTTTTTAAAATAAATCACTAACTGACAAAATACAGTCAGCCAGACAAATACCCCTTGGGGGAGACATACGTTTTTCCCAAAAACAACCTCTAGTTAACAATTTGCTTGTGGACACTCTTTCAGCAAAAGTTTTCTTCTATTAATGCATCATATTTATGAAACGGTTCAGTGTGTATGTCTAATTGATATCTAGGTAAAGCTAAAATATGTGTCATGTATTATACAAATGTAGGTCACTAGGCCAAATGTTAACATTTTTTTCTCAAGAATGATGAAAGTTCGTTGTGGGAATGTTTGTCTAGATGTTTGTCAGGTCCAAAACTAGATCACTCGGCCAAATATTAGAGAAATCTGGTAGAAGTAATTTTTTGACTCAAGAATGATGAAACTTTGTTAGAATGTTTGTCTTGATGATAGTTAGGCTATATGAGGGTCAACTCCAAAAACTAAGACATTCTAGAGGCTGCATTCTTTACTTGTGCAGGATGAATCTTTGTAGGAATGTTTTGTCTCAATGATTTTTAGTATCAGATGGAATATAGGTTTTGACTCATCAAAAACTTGGTCACTTAGGCTAAAGTGTTGGAAATCTTGTGGACACTTTAGAAGTTGAATTTTTTACTTGAACAAGTCATGTTAAAACCTTGTCATATTGTTGGTCTTGATGACATCTACGCTTAAAATAAATATTTGTCATGTCTGGTCAAAAACTATACCACATTTTAGTAAATTTTGTGGACATTCTAGAGGCCGCATTTTTCATTGAGTAGGTTGAAACCTTGCCATAATGTTTGTCTTGGTGATATCTAGACTGAGTGTAAATTTTGGTCATGTCAGGTCAAAAGCTAGCGTCCGTTGGCACAATTTAAGAAAAACCTTGTGAACACTCTCGATGCTGCAAATTTGAATCTAGAATGGTGAGATTTCTTCATTGTCTTTATGAATACTAGGCTTGAATATGGGTTATCTTGTGTCAAAAAAAGATAACTATGCTGAATTTAAGAAAAATATAATTGAAACTCTAGTGGCAGCATTCTAGGTATGAGCATTTTGAAACCTTGTCAGAATGTTTCATAGGCTAAGTGTAAATATGGGTCATCTCTTATTAGCTCCACAGTCAGATAAAACTTCATAGGAAGCATCCTCTCAATATCCTCCCCTAAACTCCTTCAAAATTGTTGGATTCCATGGCAACCGAAAGAAAAAACTTAAAAATTCTTTCTCCTCTGGTTGGCCAATTTTCAAAAGAAAATGTAGAATTGTTCCCTAGATGACCCTATGTCAAATTCCTTCAAGCCATGTAACATGGCCGCCAGGGGGGGCGGGGCTATTTTGCCTTATATGGCTATAGTGAAAACTTAAAAAAAATCTCCTCCGAAAGTGTCAGGCTGATTATTAAATAATTTTGTAGCAATGTTGCTTGGGTGACCCTATGTCAGATTCCTTCAGGCCATGTTGATTGGTCAAGAAAAATGGCCGTCAAGGGGCGGGGCTATTTTGCCTTATATGGCTATAGTGAAAACTTAAAAATCTTCTCCTCCGAAAGTGTCAGGCCGATTTTCAAATAATTGTAGAAATTTTCCTTGGGTGACCTTCTATCAGATTCTTTCAATCAATGTTGATTGGTCGAAAAACATTGCCGCCAGAGGGCGGGGCAATTTTGCCTTATATGTCTATAGTGAAAACTTAAAAAATCTTCTCCACCGAAAGAGTGGCCGATTTTCAAATATTTTTGTAGACATGTTCCTTGGGTGACCCTTTATCAGATTCCATCAAGCCATGTTGATTGATTTTAAAATATGTCTGCGAGTAGGCGGGGCTGTTAACCTTATATTGGCTTAAGGGAAAAATTTAAAAAAACAACCTCCAAACAATTTTCAAATAATTTTGCAGTGTTCCTTGGGTGACACTCTACGAGATTCCTCCTAGCCATGGTGATTGGTAAAAAAACATGGCCACCAGGGGGCGGGGCTGTTTGGAGATTTAATCTTTGCCTAATGGCAGCGATACTGGCCCTCTTCGGCCTCTTGCTACATATTTCACTTGCTTTTTGTGCACATAGAATATTTTCAGCAATGATGGGCATGACATCACACTGGAACGGTTAAGAACCTCTGTATAATAGATAGATTTTAGCATGAACAACTTATTATAGCCACAACAAACAAAGTTTGAAGGGGGTATATAGGAGTCGCCCTGTGGTCGATCGGTCATTTGATGGTATTTAATCAAACTTCATACAATGATACAACACAGTGAGAGGAAGTGCAGTGTACAGGAACCATAACTCTATTTAACCGAATTACCTCTTGTTACTTTTTCATGTCCGGAGAATAACTTGAAAACTAATTGATGGAATCTAATTAAAATTCATTCAATGGTAAAGCACAATGAGAGGGAAAATAAGTGTACAATAACCAAAACTCTATTTGAACTAAAAAAATGTTTGAAAATCTTCTTGTCCAAAGATATTTGGTATGTAGCACCGACTAGTGGTCCACGACAAAGATTGTTTAAAATTCAAAAGTGACACCTGTTTTACATAGAAATATATTGAGGAGAACCTTGAAAATCTTCTTGTCTGTAACCAAAAGGCATAGACCTTAGATATTTTGTGTGTAACATTGTCTTGTTGTCCTCTACCAAGATTGTTCAAATTATGCCCCTGAATTAGCCTGGCCCCTGGGTTCACCCTTTTAACATAGATATATATATAGGGAATTGTTTTAAAAACTTCTTGTCTGAACTGAAAGGCCTCCATTGCTCTGATTGACCTTTTTGTGTTGCATATTCATTCTCGGACAAGATGAAAGTTATAAAACTTTTAAACAAGTGAGCAATTTAGGGCCATCTTAGGCCTCTTGATTAATAACATTATAAATGGTGTCGAAAATATTTTGCAATTGAGGATGAAATTTAATTCACAATAAAAGAGATTAGTTGGAGTAGTCTGAAGCAGTTCATTTCAAAATGTTTTTATTCCATGTCAACTTGTTTATCTTTATTATCAGAATCATTATTTATATTTGTGAAATTGTATTTTATTTTATCAGTCCTCTGCTATTGAAATGATTTCTTTTCTCTTCATGAATTATAATTTACAATTAAATAATTCTATGTTTTATTTTACCAGTCCTCTGTTCCTGACCAGGAAGATGTCATTGATGAAAACAGTAAGCTAAGATATATATAATATATTTGGATATTTATCTCAATGCAAATTTAAATGTGTGCGCCCATTTTAGATACTTTTGACGGATTCAGCTTACTGTCTCATGTTAAACAAATTAAGAAGATTTACAGCACACATGATTCAACCATCTTGGTTAACCTCACATAGACACTTTCTGACGCCTCTGCAGCAGACAGCTTTATGAAAACATAGTGACAAATGAAGAAATTGCACAAAACGAGCAATTTCTCCTTTTGCCATAGTGTTTTCCACGTTTAGTCATAGGTTATCCAGAATGTTGAGCTGAATGATATCTAAGCCAAGCTCGAATATGGGTCATGCCGGGTTAAAAACTAGGTCACTAGGCCAAATTAAAGGGAAATCTTGTTAACACTTTACAGGCCACATTTTCAACTATATAGCATGTTGAAACCTTATCAGAATGTTTATCTTGATGATATGTAAGTCAAGTTCGAACATGGGTCATGTTGGTTCAAAACGTAGGTCACTAGGTTGAATTGAAGGGAAATCTTGTTTACTCTGTAGAAGCTGCATATTTTGCTAGAGCAACTTGAAATTTGGTCAGGATTTTCATTTAAATGATATCTAGGCTTGAATATAGGTCATGTTAGGTTAAAGACTAGGTCACTTCGCCAAATTGAAGGGAAATCTTGTTAACACTCTAGAGGCCACATTTTCAACTTGAGCATGTTGAAACTTTATCAGAATGTTTGTCTTGATGATATGTAAGTCAAGTTCCAACATGGGTCATGTTTGGTCAAAAAGTAGGTCACTAGGTTAAATTGAAGAAGAATCTTGTTAAAACTCAAAGAGGTCGCAATTTTTGTCTTAAAGATAGATAGGTCAAGATCGAATATGGGTCATATTGGGTCAGAAACTAAGTCACTAGGCCAAATTGAAGGAAAATCTTGTTAACACTTTGGAGGCCGCATTCTTTACTTCAGCAGCTTGAAAGTTTGTCAGAGTGTTTGTCTGATTATATCTAGGTCATGTTCGAATATGGGTCATATTGGATCAAAAACTATGTCAATAAAGGAAAATATTGTCCAAACTTTGCAGGCCAAATTGAAGGAAAATCTTGTTAACAATTTGGAGGCCGCATTCTTTACTTCAGCAGCTTGAAACTTTGTCAGAATGTTGTCCTTGATGATATCTAGTCCATGTTGGAATATGGGTTATATCAGGCAACAGTATATAGATCACTAGGTCAAATGAAGAAAACTCTTGTTAACACTGTGGTGGTTGCATTCAGAATAATTGTCTTGATGTGTTTCGCATTACAGTACATTGCATAATTCAGGTGAGCGAACTAGGGCCATCATAGCCCTCTTGTTTATCGTCTTGTCCACTCTATTTGTTATCATCTTGTCCGCTCTGTTTTTGTCTCGCCCCGACCTAGAAGTGAAAGCCAGACTAAGCCTTTCTGGCGGCGAGGATGGCGGCTTCAAACATTTGCGTTTAGCTCAACATTAAAGTTTCATATTTTTAATTTATCTTAATAAGTACTGGTGCTAAGGCTTTCATATTTGGAATATAGTCATAACTTATACCCTTCTTTATATTGTATCCTAAAAAGATGCTGAGTGTGCTCTTCTGTTTGTGGTAAAAATCTTGATTTTTGGTAGATTTTGAGAATTGGACAAAAAAAAAAGCTTCTTCATTTTATGTCATGGCGAATTGTCCGTCCGTCCGTGCATCCGTTAACTTTTGTAGAAATGTTCCTTGGGTGACCCTCTATCAGATTCCTTCAAGCCAAGTTGATTCGTCAAATAATTTTGTAGAAATGTTTCTTGGGTGGCCCTCTATCAGATTCCTTCAGGCCAAGTTCATTGGTCGAAAAACATGGCTGCCAGGGGGCGGGACTATTTTGCCTTATATGGCTATAGTGAAAACTTAAAAAATCTTCTTCTCCGAAAGTGTTTAGCCAATTTTCATTTCTTTTCGTAGAAAATGTTTCTTTGGAAACCCTCTATCCGATTCCTTCAAGCCATGTTGATTGGTAGAAAAACATGGCCACCAGGGGCGGGGCTATTTTGCCTTATATGGCTATAGTGACACCAAAAGTGTCAGGCCGATTTTGTAGAAATGTTCCTATATATAGGTTGCCTTATATAGCTAAAGTGAAAACTTAAAAAGTCTTCTCCTCCGAAAGTGTCAAGCCGATTTTCAAATAATTTTGTAGAAATGTTTCTTGGGTGGCCCTCTATCAGATTCCTTCAAGCCATGTTTATGGGTCAAAAACTATTGCAGCAATGGGGCGGGGCTATTTTGCCTTATATGGCTATAGTGAAAACTTAGAAAATCTTCTTCTCCGAAAGTGTCAGGCTGATTTTCAAATAATTTTGTAGAAATGTTCCTAGGGTGACCCTCTATCAGATTTCTTCAAGCCATGTTGATTGGTCAAAAAACATGGCCACCAGGGAGCGGGGTTGTTTGGAGATTTAGTTTTGCCTAATGGCCGTGGAGCCTCTTGTTTGTTAGATTGATTTCAAATTGTGCACACACATTTCATATATAAAGTACTTCAACATATCAAACGAAGGTAAATCTTGTTTACACTGTGGAGGCCGCATTTTTAATGTGAGCATGTTGAAACTTTATGTTTGTTTTGATGAAATGTAGGTCAAGTTCAAATATGGGTCATGTCGGGTCAAAAAGTAGGTCACAAGATCAAATTGAAGGAACATCTTGTTTAAACTGTAGAGGCCGCAATTTTTGCATATTGGGTCACTAGGCCAACTTGAAGGGAAATCTTGTTAACACTCTTTTTAACTTGAGCATGTTGAAACTTTATCAGAATGTTTTTCTTGATGATATGTGGCCAAGTTCGAATATTGGTCATGTTTGTTCAAAAACTAGGTGACTAGGTTAATTTGAAGGAAAATTTTGTTAAAACTTCGGAGGCCGCGTTTTGAAACTTTGTTAGAATAATTGTCTTGATTTGTTTTGCATTAGAAATCACATTACATAATTCAGGTGAGTGATCTAGGGCTTTTTTACTTTTTCTTAATGCGTACTTGTGTAAGGGCTTTCATATTAGGAATTTAATTACATCTAATACCAGTCTTCACATTGTATGCTGAAAATGCTGAGTGTCACCTTCTGTTTTGGGTAAAAACATGATTTTGGGTTTATTTTGCTAACCACGCAACCCTGAGCACCAAGTAGGGCAGCCATTACTACCATTTTTTAAGTCTTTGCTATGACCCGAACCCACGACTTCCCACATCCGCTCAATTTACTCTCCAGAAATTCTTCAATTTTGGACTCATGCAACTTCTGGTTTCCATGGCAACCATACGAAAACAACTTCACAGATTCCTTCAAGCCATGTTGATTGGTTGAAAAACATGGCTACCAGAGGAGGGGCTGTTTTGCCGTATTTGGCTATAGTGAAAATATGAAAATCTTCTTCTCCAAAAGTGTTTGTCTGATCGCCAAATAATTTTGTAGAACTGCTCCTTGGGTGCAACTCTATCAGATTCCTTCAAGGCATGCTGATAAGTTGAAAAACATAGCCACCAGTGGTTGGGGCTGTTTTGCCTTATATGGTTATAGTGAAATATTTTAAAATCTTCTTCTCCAAAAGTATCAGGCAAATTTCCAAATAATTTTGTAGAAATGTTCCTTGGGTAACGGTAACCTTCTATCAGATTACTCCAAGCCCTGTTGATTCATCGTTAAACATTGCCGCCAGAGGGCGGGGCTGTTTTGCCTTACAGCTATAGATGTGGTCGCCGGTGGGGGGCAGTTTTGCCTTATATGGTTATATTGAAAACTCTGAAAATCCTCTTCTCCAAAAATTCTGGCCAATTTCCAAATAATTTTGCTGAAATGTTTCTTGGGTGAACCTCTGCAAGCTTACTTCTAGGCATGTTGGTTGGTAAACACAAAAGTAATTGTGGTCGGCATCCCAATCACATTGCATAATTCAGTTGAGCCATCCAGGGCCATCTTGATTTTTATCCATGCATAATTCTTGTTTCCATGGCAACTGAAAGAATATTTTTAAAAATGTATTATCCTCCCACAACTGGTTGGCTGATTTCAAAATAATTTTGTAGAAATGTTCCTTGGGTGACACTCTGTCAGAATCCTTAAAGCCATATTTATTGATCAAAAACATGGCCATCGTGGGGCGGGTCTGTTTTGCATTTTATGGCTATAATGAAAACTTTTAAAAATCTTCTTCTCCAAAATAATCTGGGTGATTTCCAAATAATTTTGTATAAATATTCCTTGGGTGACCCTTTATCAGATTCCTTCAAGCCATGTTGATTGGTCAAAAAGCATGGCGGCTAGGGGACGGGGCTGTTTTGCATTATACGGCTTTTGTGAAAAAATGTCTTTTCCTAAAGTATCAGGAAAATTCCAAATATTTGTGTACAAACTAACCTAGGATCACCCTCTCTCAGATTTCTTCAGGCCATGATGATTGATTTGTAAACAAAAACATGGCCGCCATGAGGCAGGCTGTTTTGCCTTATATTGCCCAGTAAAAACTTCTTCTCTGAAAGTATCTGAATTTCCAAATAATTTTGTAGAAATGTTCCTTGGGTAATCCTCTAAATTACTTGAAGATAAGTTGATTTGTTACAAAGATGTGTTAATGAGGTAGGCATGACGAATCACATTGTATTACTCAGGTGAGAGAGCCAGGGTCATAATGGCCCTCTTGTTAGGGTTTAAATTAAAACTACAAGGGATATTGTGGAAAACAGAAAACAGAAATATACCCCCATCTTATATAGGTCACTGTGATTATCTCCAACTAAGACAATTATTTGTCTACCCACAAACATAGGCTTTAATGTAAACTACAAGAGATATTGAGAAAAACATATATTCCTCCATCTTGTATAGGTCACTGTGATTATCTCCAACTTTGGCGATTATAAATTTGTCTTCCCACAAAACGGTTTAAATGAATACTACAAGGGATATTGTGGAAAACAGAAATATAACCCCATCTTATATATGTCACTGTGATTATCTCCAACTAAGACTTTTTTGTCTACCCACAACATAGAGTTTAAATGTAAACTACAAGGGATATTGAGAAAAACATATATATATTCCTCCATCTTGTATAGGTCACTGTGATTATTTAAAATTTAGACAGTTATTTGTCTACACACAATATAGGGTTTAAATGAATTATAATACAAGGGATATTGTGGAAAACGGATATATGTCCCCATCTTATATAGGTCACCTTTATTATTTCCAACTTAGTCATTTATTTGTCTACCCAGAACATAAATTTTAAAGTGAATACTACAAGGGATATTGAGGAAGACAGATATATTTCCCCCCATCTTATATAGGTCACTGTAATTATCTCCAGGTTAGACATTTATTTGTCTACCAACAACACAGGGTTTAAATGAATACTACAAGGGATATTGTGTAAAATAGAAATATATCCCCATCTTATATAGGTCACTGGGATTATCTCTAACTTAGACAATAATGTGTCTACCCGCAACATAGGGTTTAAATGAATACTACGGGATATTGTGGAAAACATGTATATATATTCATTCATCTTATATAGATCACTGGGATTATCTCCAACTTTGACAATAATGTGTCTACCCGCAACATATGGTTTAAATGAATACTACGGATATTGTGGAAAACATGTATATATATATATTCATTCATCTTAAATAGATCACTGGATTATCTCCAACTTTGAAAATAATTTGTTTTCCCACAACTTAGGGTTTAAATGAATACTAGAAGGAATATTGTGGAAAACAGAATATACCCCTATCTTATATATGTCACTGGGATTATCTCCAACTTTGAAAAAATGTGGCTTCCCACAACATAGAGTTTAAATGAATACTACAAGGGATATAGTGGAAAACAGAAATATTCCCCAACATATTATAGAGGTCAGAGTGATTATCTCCAACTAAGACAATTATTTGTCTACCCACAGCATAGTGATTAGTGCTTAAATGAATACTACAAGGGATATTGTCAGGGACGTAGATAAGATCTTAGATCTTATCTACGTCCCTGATATTTTGGAAAACAGAAATATTCCCCCATAGTATAATATAGGTCACTAGGATTTAAATGTCCAACTTAGACAGTTATTTGTCTACCCACAAACATAGGGTTTAAATGAATCGATAAATAATACAAGGGTTATAGTAGAACACAAGAAATATTCCCCATTTTATATAGGTCAGAGTGATTATCGCCAACTTAGACAATTATTTGTCTACCCAAAACATAGGGTGTAAATGAATACTACAAGGGATATTGTTGAAATCTTATACAGAACTTTAAGAACAGCATGAAATTGACAAATTTACCATTCACGCTCCTCTCCGTTCAGTTCCACTCCGCTCATGTTCCAATCCGCTCTTAAAGCGCTCAGTCGTTTAAATCATTGTGATTGATTTTCTCCGTTCCGATCAAATTGATCGCTTTTCTACGCTCACTGGGAACGCTTTTTTAGAACAATTTTTTTTTATTTTTAGCTCTTCTGGCCAAAGGGATAAAGCCTTAAGTTTTGATTGTATCTCAATCAAACTGATCTTCACCAAACTTAGATAATAGTTTAATATTGATGAAAGCTTGGTTCCTTTCCAAAACCATCCAGATGTGCCCTTGCATGACTGGATTATGGCCCTTGAAATTGTTAAAATTGCTATAATACAGCTTGTGAACACAATAGACCTTCCATTTCTTATCTGAACTTCACCAAACTTAGATAGAAGTTAAATAGTGATGACAGTTCGGTAGATCTGCCCATGCATGACTGGATTATGGCCCTTGAAACTGTCAAAATTGCTATAATACAGCTTGTGAACACAATAGACCTTCCATTTCTTATCTGACCTTCCCTAAACTTAGATAGTAGTTAAATATTGATGAGAGCTCGGTTTCTTTCGAAAACCAGCCAGATCCATGCCAGTAGAGCATAGGCCATGATGGGCCTCTTGCTTTACTTAACCCTTAATATCAACATACGATCTAGCGTGAATGCTACCTTGCTATTTTCTTGGAAAACTCATACCATTTTATGATTTAATTCATATGTGTAACTGAGAAAGTACGTCTTGAAATGAAGCGTGTTGGGATCGGGAGAAGTGGCCAGTTTACATAAAGAAGGCTGCCAAGCAAATTGTATTACGAAAATGATCATATATATAACATTGTTACATTCTATAACAATTGGATACTTAAGCTTTTTATAAAACAAAGGTTTTGTATACAAATATGACTTTTAATAAAGTAGTTTCGTAAAATTATTGTTGAGTAAATTGTTGCAACCGTTCAATGAGAGAAGCATTCATGTAATTGGTTATATTCCATATGTTTGCCTTAATGTATACATTTTTGTTAAAATTTCGAAAGGGTTCATAAACACAACTTTTGGACCCTAAAAGGAATCAATGAGAAATCGTTTTGAGTACATACAATATAGTCTTTGGGAGTGAAATAATGATTTTGAATATGAAATACAGCTCTTACATAGAATGTTGTGGGTTGTTACCATGAAATACAGCCCTTACCTAGAGCTTTGTATATTGTTACCAAGATTAATTATTAGCTCATTCATATTTCGTTCACAATAGATGATATATGTATGCTAGTAAAACAGGTAGGACTGAACTTCTAGTGTTTGTGTCACATCTTGACTGGGTGACATATAGAGACAATTTCTTTGTTATTTGTCCATCTGTCTGTCCATCACACTTTCTCTTACTGAGCTATTGACAGGTGACACATGTATTCTTTTGAACTCTCTTGTTAATAAGATGTTGCTTCTGTTATTGTAAGTCAGACATTGATAGGTCTGAAGAGACTGCATTAGTCAGTATCATATGAGTCTTTACTTTGCACTGAAGCAACAATACCCCCTTTTCACATGCATATGTCTGGCATTCTTTTCTACATTTTAGACTACAGAACGGTGTTACATAAGTCACATATACAACTTATTGAAGAGTTGGACCCTCAACCTATTTTGGACCGGTTTACACAAGATGAATTTTTACCATCTGATATAATAAGAGATATTCAGGTAATCCAGTTAAACCTGTATTTGGGGTAACTTGTATTTAGCAGCTGATCTGTTTTTCACATGCAGGTTTTTTTTATCATTTCCTAATATCAGATGCATGCTGACGACATTTGAAAACATTGTGACTTATGGAAAAATTGTTCTTAATGAGCAATTTCTCCTTTAGTCACAATGTTTTTAACTCTATTTAAATATAAATCTTTCATGACAAAATATTTTCCAAATGTTTTTCTGGAAGTTTTTCAATTTAAGGTCTGCATACTAATCTTTAAAACATTGATGAAAATAAAGAAATTTCTGAAAAAGAGCCCTTCATAATTTTCCATCTGACTGCGTTTCAATGCTAAAATATCCAAAATGGATACTACTTACTGAAGTTTCCTTTTACCTTTTATGACTATTTTGCGAACAGTAAAGATCTAGATCAGACTAAATTGAAGTGCTGTCTGACCTTGGTCTACATTGGTAGCAAAATGCCTTTTGATTTTGTATGCATAGTGCTCCTTATCTATTTATCTGCAAGGTTCACCCAGGGAATAAGTATTGCTGCATCCTCTTAACCCTTTCGCCCATATAGACTTGTTCTGATGCCTCTAGAGCAGACGACTTTTAAAAACATTGTGACAAAAGATTAAATTGCTCAAAACAAACAATTTCTCCATTTGTCTCAATGTTTTCAACTTTTTTTCAGGAATAATACTTTCATTTATAGAAATTTTCAGTGTTCTGCATTAAGGATTTCAAAGTCAACTGATTTAAATTTGATGTATGTAGGAAAGGGGGTTAACCTCATTATACAGTTAGCATTTGATGCCTAGAGCTGTAGCAGAGAACATTTTAAAACATAATGAAAAATGTAAATATTGCTCAAATGTACCATTTCCAATACTAACAATATTTATGGATCTTTAATCAATCATACTTCCTATGTTTGATGTTTATCACTATGAAGAATATGTTTAAAACAAATGCCTTTTAAACTATACTCTATTTTACCTAAT